>JAJJWW010013081.1:0-69748 GCA_023531295.1 Papaver armeniacum | reverse complement strand
AAAGTTGATTTTTTTTTCACTTGACTACCGGCATTGATAGATTTCTATTGAGCATGCCGGTTTAGTTACGGCATTGAATGTTAGCTTACCAAGCATGCCGGCACCGGTTTCCGGGATGGTCTTCATCAATTCCTAAGATGGTCTTCATCACTTGCAAAGATGATCTTCATCACTTCCGAATTAAAAATAATAATAATTCGTTTCCAAAGTGAGGAGCCGACAGAGAAGGAGAAGAGAATTTGAAAGAGAGTGGGGAGAGTTTAGAATGTGAAAGGGAATGGAGAATATTTGGGTTTCAAAGCTCTAACCCTGAAAGAGATTAATAAGAAATGGAGATGGAAATGGGGGATATGATTTTGTTTTTTGATTTTAAGTTTTTTGATTTGTTTTTTGAAGGGAAGATATTTTAGTATTTTTGCACCCCAAAACCACCCCTTAGCTAACACCATGGGTTGGGAGAAGTAATCAATATCCCCCAATTCCTTTTTATATCCCCCAATTTCGCGTTCTATTTTAACTGAATTTGTTAAAAAAAATAGGGACACGGGGAGTGGGATTACTCGATCTTGTTATCACTTTTTCTTATCTAACCACGTTGTGGAGTTATGGTTGGTTATTAAACACGTTTTTTTCTTCAGATTATCTGTTGTGTGGATTTGGTATTTATACATAAAAAGAGATAAAAAAAACAAGAAGATAACAAGAGAATAAATATTAACCTGCATTATTTTTTCATGATTGCTAAAGACGGGTACCAACATTAGCCGGGTTGGTACCATTTTAGTGATCCAATGACAAGGATCGCTCATAATTTTTATGTCTTATATAAAACGGTACCAGCCTGTTAATGCTACAACCATCCTTTAGCAATCATAATTTTTTTCATCTTTATCATATAATAGCGCTTCATGTAAGTGAAGGTATCTTTTTCTACTTCGTTTTATTGTTCAAAGTTTTTAAATAATTGAATTGAAAAATAAATTTCGCATTATAAATTAGAATTTTTCCTTTCGTATTTAAAATCTAGAATTTGTTTAATTATTCTGATATTAATAATCTTGTACACTGAGTGATTAACTGAATTTGTGCTTACCATACTAGTTTCTACCTCAACAGTAAAACGAGTGTTTTTCGATACTTCAAATTTTCAAAACTAGATTTTCCCAAAAAATGGATGGTGAATCTTCAATTGTATTGACAAAAAATTTGGTTGAATAGGTTCAATTATTGATGATATTAGGAAATTGCTACAAAAAAATTAACTTTCCCCTTGTAAAAAAATTCTGGCTCAGTTCCTGGTTTTCTGTTTGTTTAAAGCGTTGAGTATTGTCTATTTTGTTCGAGTTAAGTCAACTGGTTGTTTGTGTCCGAGTCTTGTCCTCTGTTTTCTATTCAATAGACCTTCTTGGCTTAAAAAAAAAATCATAATGAAATCTCTTACAAAAAAAAAAAAAAAAAAAAAAAATGGAACTGGAACTGAGCTAGAAGGCGATTTCCAGAGTCTTGTCCTCTTTTTAATAGGATCGGAGAGGCCTGTTTTTAGGCGACAGAAGGCGATTTCCAGGATATTGGTTTCCATCTGATCAAACCATTTCCTTTTAATCTCTTCTTTTTGCCTTCGACTTCTCATCTTTTACTCCTCTTATGGCTTTACAGATCGATATCACTCTTGACACGTGAGCACCATCAGCATTAGGCATGAGTTTCTTCTAGGGTGTTTAATAGTTTTTCAATGCCGAGAACTTGTACCTATGTGAACCCTAAATCTTCTGCTGCTCCTGCTACCCCCTGTGAAAGCCCTGGTTTTGGTGTTTCCGATGGCAGAGCTGATCTTTATCAATGCCCTTTCAAGGGCATTGATGGGTGCAAAAATGGTGTTGGGGGGAAGGGTTTATTGAAGGTTTCATTGTTCAATCATTTGAAAATTTTACACTACAAGAGGGAAGGAGGAACTGACAGATGCCGAGAGAGAGTACGTTGTTGCAGAAGTTCACCAAGCCTGGGAGTCTACTTTGTCACCTTGAGATCTTGATGTGTACTGTTGTATGCACATATATGACTGGTAAAAAAAAATGTATGCATATAGAGAAAGGTGAGTTGACTCCTTCTTCGGTTTCAATACATGGCATTGCTGCTCTTGTTAGTAATAATACTTCTGATCCTGCTACTGAGTTTGAGGTAGCTGCGCCTGAGATATTGAACATGGTGTTTCTAGCTCAGATTCCCACAATTTCTAGTATTCCAACTAAATGTAGGTTGCACTTTTCTCGCACCTTCAGGTCTGTGTTGTAGAAAGTGGTGGCCATGCCTAACGAATTGTCTTCATGGATTCAGCTCCTGCTCTTTCCTGTTTGTACTCTTCATGTTATTGAGTACCAAGAGGTGAAAGCTAACACCCGGAAAAAGCTGCAGATTAAGTCAGTTAATCATGCAATGCGTATTTGGAATGAACACAATGGGTGTGATGTGTTGGTTCAAAGAGTTCTTGAGAAACATAAAGAGATGAAGAAATTACTAGAGAAAGTAAAGATGAAGCCCAAACAGGAGGATCGAGAAGCCATAAACTTAAGATTGTGCAGGGGTAAACTTAGGCACGGTTTGTATGCTGCTGCAATTTGCACTCTCACCTCTAGTGGAGTTACACCCAACAACGAAGGCACTCTGACTGAACTTCAATGCAAACATCCCAATGCTTCGATGTGACGATTGTTTCGTCCTTTGCTGGGAGTAATGGTCGTACTTTGGAGGTGGGTCGGGCTATCAAGGATGCTGTCAGTCGCAAAAATGCCAAGTATTTAGAAAAATGCACATCGCAAGGCTACATGTTTGGTGCTTTAGCTTTTACTACTCTTGGTGAGCTTGGTGACGGAACGACAAACTTTATTAAACGTCTTCGCAATTACATGGCTACTCATGATGCTAATGTGCGTGGAGGAGATTTCCTTTTCAAGGTTAAGTGTGGTCGTTTGAAAAAGGATAATTAATAAAGTTTCTAAGTTTAAAAAAAAATGGAAATTAAAGTAGGGGCAATTAGGAAATAATAAAGTAGGGGCAATTAAGGTACTTTTGGAACAACAATAATAAACGAGGGTACTTTTGGAACAACATTAATAAAGTAGGGGCAATTAGGAAATAAATGGAAATTAAATATATCTTTATTCCTTGTTTTTGAACCGCTGGATAATTTATTTAGCAACTGAAAAACCTGTGTGTCTTCCCGAGTTTGTCAAAAACTTGTGTTCAGCTCAAAACAATCTCAATTTTTTTTTTTTTTTTTTAAAGTATGTCTTTTGCAGTGGAATCCAAGATAGATGAGGATGAGGATTTTGATTATTACAAGCAGATGACAGAAGAAGGAGGAGAATTAATACAAATTGATGGTGGTGGTGGTGATAATTTCCAGATATCTCTTCCAATTGAATTGATTTTAGAGTTTTTATCAAGACTTCCAATCAAATCTCTGATGAGATTGAGCTGCACCAGTAAGTATTTACACAACACCATTGATGAAAATCCAGATTTCGCCAGATCTCACTTAATAAATTATTGCCAAAAATATCCTTTTCTGGTACTATATGTTAATTGTATCACGAAGGAGAATCCACCAAAGCTTTACAGAAACTTATTTTATGCTAAGGATGTTCATTACGATCGTAATGATAATGAAGACGTTAATGTTCGATTAACAATTCCGTACAGAGGTAAAGGGGATTATTTCGGATATTGCAATGGTCTGACTTGTTTTACAAAGCAGTATAATAAAACCGCTTTTGTTATTGATGTTTGGAACTTTACTACGAATGAATTATTACGCATCATCCCTCCGATTATCGTCGGCAAAGAAGATCCTAATCCAACTAGAGGGTTCGGGTATACCCTGGTGTCTCGTGGATTTGGGTTCGATTCCATTAACAATGAGTATAAATTGGTACTCATTGCAGTCGTTCTCAAAACTGGGTGTCGCCAGGGTTTTGTGTACACCACTGGAACCAAATCCTCTTGGGAAGAAATGAATCTCCCGGAACAGAAAGCCACGTCAGTTCAAGGCTTATTCACTCCCTATGGAGGTGGAGGAGCTTTGTTTTGGAAGACTTCGGATCCTCGGACAATTCTCCAATTCGACCTTCACCAAGACAAGTTTCAATACATCCGAATCCCACTTGAAAGGAATGAATACCCCACTAGTAAGGACCACATTCGGCTGTTCGAGTTTAAAGGATTTTTAGGTGTTGCCATTCTACTTTGGGGAAGTAATACAACTACTACTTTGGAGAAGGTTCACTTGAAAATATACAAAGACAACCAAGTTTGGGTCAAGGAGACGATTGATATTTCGCTGTGCTCAGTTCCTTATAGGGCAAATTTTCGCTTTATGAGCTTCTCCGACCAGGTTTTACTGCACTGGATGGATCCCCATTGTTTTCATTTCTTCAATGTGCACAGTAAATGTCTTAAGGTGGTTCGGAAACTGGCTTTACGCATTTGGGAGAAGAGATTACCCCAACATGCGAGAGCCGAAGACTATTGGCTAAATTGTGAGGTCCAAAACATCTCTTCTTTGAGAACCTTGTTGCCGGAAAGGGCTCAAAAATCTGATTTTGCATCTGTATGTTCGATGATGGTGAAAGGCATTGAGGATATATTACTTGTGCACGAGCCAAAAACGATTGGAGTATTGGCATCATTTCGCCCATCAAAAATCAACCAACAGTACTTCTTTAATGAGAATTAGGTTTTTCGTCTCATGGTTTGTGCTTATTAAAATTTGATTATCAATGACAAAGCTTTATTTACCTGCCAAACATATAGAGTTTCTATACATAGAAATATTAGAAGGTGGTCAGAAATCTTAATCACAGGAAGTGTATTTCATTGATTTACCATTCTTCTAACATTTGGATTTATCATTCGACTTTATATTTAGGCGCCACAAATCTTTGATTTTAAGGCTCTGTTGGTTCTGTTAGTGTTCTGTACTTCATCATCGATTTGATAGATTGGAAGACCTGCAATATTGTTTGCTGCAGTACCTCATTTCTGTTCTTCAGGTGTCCAACACACTCTACAGGTAAATCAGTTTAAAAAATTCAGGTTACCGCAGAGAACTAGATGATCTTTGTTACCACTTTACTTAAATTTTGGTTACCGCTTTACTTAAATTTAGAATAAGTAAAGTGGTCCGGTAAATCAAACATTCATCTAATGTCAATGTACAAATCATCTACTTGTTCTAAATTTAAGTCTGCTTCTTGATTTCTTATGATTCTATAAACCAAAGTGTAGTTGTTAACTAGGGATACTGAAAAGGCAATTCCATGGTTTCTAGCAAGCACTTATCTTGGTTTGTTAATGCATCGGTATAACAACAAAGGATTTTATGGTGGTTAATGTTAAATATTAATTCATTCCAGCGGCTTTCTGCTGGCAGGATGGAAAGCTGTACTCATGTTTGCTTAATTGTTTCTTCCTTTTCTGCCTATTGCAGTTATGTTGTTGATGCTGTTGATCACAAATAATGTAGCCATCTCAATAAGTGAACTTCATGACCTGTTTGAGCAAACCTTCACTGTTATCACTGAGTAGAATCCATTTGTTGGTTCCAGGCAAAAAGACTGACATGGCGGAAGCTCTATCCTAACAGTCTTTAACTGATTGAATGTATGTGATGAAGACATTGTTTCTCTCTGTTAATAATTGCAAGTCTTGTGCCTATGAAGGGACGTGAAAGTTCGGGTCATGCTTTTTTGAAAGTTTGTTAACACTGAAGTCACCAGATTGATAATGCTATTCTTATACTGCTTGTGCAGGGGACTGAAGTCATTAGCGTACAGGGAAGTTTGTTGTTTTATGATTTCATGCAGAAACTCCACCAGTATCGATCATTGGCTTGTAAAGCATTCAGAGTCGAAGAACTAAAGAACCTAAAGATCCTTTTCGAGTGTAATTCTAGTCATTTTCCCCTTCTATGCCGAGGTTTCTAGATTGCCTTTGGGTGGTGATCGATCTGAGAGTTGCTTTTAGTAATCAGGTTTGTGATTGTTTAATCCAATTGTGTGGGTATTTCCCTCTTTACTCCACTTTTGACCTCAGTAAATAATCCATCGAACCTTTGATTGATTCCTACAAAGATGTTGTCTGGCAGGAATGAATTCCCCACCAGAATAATTCTCCAGTTCGACCTTCATCAAGACAAGTGTCAATACATCCGAATCCCACTTGCAAGGAATGAATTCCCCACCAGTAAGGACCACATTCGGCTGTTCGAGTTAGCAGGATTTTTAGGTGTTGCGATCCTACTTTGGAAAAGTAATACAACTACTACTACTTTGGAGGAGGTTCACTTGAAATTATACAAAGACAACCAAGTTTGGCTCAAGAAGACGATTGATATTTTGACATGCTCAATTCCTTACACTGCCAATTTTCGCTTTATCAGCTTCTCCGATCAGATTTTACTGCACTGGATGGATCCCAATTGTATTCAGTTCTTCAATCTGCAGAGTAAATGTCTCAAAGTGGTTCAGAAACTTGCTTCAGGCATCTGGGAGAACAGATTGCCCCAACTTGCTAAAGACGAAGACTATTGGCTGAATCGTGAGGTCCAAAACATCTCTTCTCTGAGAACCTTGTTGCCGAACGAGCTCAAAAATCTGATTTCGAATATGTGCATTCGATGATGATGAAATGCGTTGAAGATGTGTATCTTGTGCAAGAATAAAAAACACTTGGAGTATTGGCGTCATATTTCCCATCTAAAATCAACCAACAGTACTTCTTAATGATAATTAGTTTTTGTGTTACAAGGACACTACATAAATAAAAAATACGCCGTGTCGACACTCGACGAACGGACACTCGTGTCGGACACACAGGACACAACTCAATTACCAAGACAAGAATAAAATATTTCATAAAATTAAAAAACACTTCGGCTATAATTTTTTTCCATATTTACATTAGGAAAGAAAATGTTTTCTTCATTCTAACTTGTTAAGAACCTTCATCTTTAGTAAAAACATATTTTCTTAGCTTCAATAAGGAGTTTTGTCTTTAGTAATAAAAATAGAGACACTCCCGAAACTAACCACTGATCTCCATTAGGTTTTAGCAAAAATGGAGATATTCTCCCCACAACTACAAATTATATCTATGAGATGATGGAGATACGTAGAAATATCAATGGAGTCTGTATTTCTAATGCCTTTTTTATTAGTCATATACATATATGTAAATATTTTTCTATGCTCGCTATCCGTGTCCCCGTTTTCTAGTTCATTAAGTTGTCGTGTCAAGGTAACGTATTGGACACGGCACACCGACACCGTTTCCGTGTCCTTGTAACATAGGGTTTTACGTTTAGTGCTTTGAGTTATTTTATTTTGATTATCAATGACAAAGCTTTGTTTTATGAATACTGGACCACTGACGTATTCCGTTTCTGTAGTTGGAAATTTAAAAAGGTGGTCCGAAAATGTTAATCACAAGAGGCGTGTTTTGTTTGGTAAAATTTATGATTATCTATTTATGATTATAGATAATCATAAATTGATAAATGATTTTGATATAATCATTTTAAAAATAAAATTTTCCAAACATTTTTTTTCAGATAATTGATTATCTTAGAATGATGATCTCAAAATGGAGAGGAAAGAACAATGATCTAGGACATTTTTTTAGTCATTTGTTGTTTTTTGTCTCTCTCTTAATAGTTTAGAGAAAATAAGAAGAAAAATTCAATTTGAGTTTTTTCAATTTGACCACGCACTTCATTGTGCTAAAGATGTTGGAATTAAGTTTCGACATGATCTTGTTCGTGATATTATTGCTGACATTTGCTACAAAGCTGGTGTGCCTGCACGCAAGGAGGTTTCTCTTGGTTTTCTTTACGATGATGACAAAGAGTTGAAGCTCGATATTCTTGTTCTCAACCTGGGAAAATGGAAAAGATGTTTGTATGGATGTCACAGGTGTATCGCCCTTTACTGGTGACGGTATTCGCTCTTTCGTTCCAGGAAAAGCTATTTCTAGTGCGGTTTCACGCAAACGCACTAAATACTTGGACAAGTGCATTTCACATGGCTATGGTCTGGGCGTTCTAGCTTTCTCTACTTTGGGAGAAATTGGCGAAGATACTTTGTGTTTTTTCAAGCGTTTAAAAAACTGTTTAGTCAGCAATGACGCAAGTAGTGGTTTTGGTAGTTTTATTTTCTATAGACTAGGTATTGCTATTCAAAAAGGAGTTGGAGCCCAGCTTGTCGCTAGGCTACCACCCAAAAGTTTTGTATGATTATCATTATCCAAAAATATCTATAATTATTAATAAATTATTAATTATTAAAAAAGAAATAAAAAAAATATTTGATACGTTTATGGAAATAATGAATTTTTTCAATTATGATTAAAATAAGCAATTATTATAATGGTTACCAAACGCATATAGAATCCATTATAATCTTTATAATAAATTATAAGCTGATAATCCATTAAAATAATGGTTACCAAACAGCCCCCATGTGCGCCACATTTCTTTTGTTCAGGGTCTATCGGTTTTGTTAGTGAATTTTTTTTATCATCGAGAGCTTTTATATTCTTATGTAGTGTTGCATTGTTCTTGGATTCGTAGACGGATGCCAGTTTGTTGCCATCTTATTTAAGAACTATTTTTTGGGTACCATGGTTTTTTTGGGACCATGGTCTTATTAGGCCACCTTCCCTATAGTTATAAGGGGTGTCCTAAAGTGTGGAAATGACTAACTACCCTTAACCTAATTTAATTTAAAACTAACCTAATAACCACCTATATATATATATAACCACCACCACCTCCCACCGCCGCCCACCACTACCACCACCACCAACCACCACCACCTCTATATATACAACTTAATTTAAATCATTAATATATTTACCTTTTTACCTAATTAAAATTATAACTAATCTACAACTTCTTCTTCTTCCTGTATTCTACAATTTTTCTTCTTCTCTTCTTCATCAATTTATGATCATCTAACCCTGATCATATACAAATATAATCAAAATCATCAAATTTTTAGCCTGGTCGATTCATTGAATTTTCATCGTCGATTAATCAATATTTTATAAACAAACCTATCCATAAGTATTTTCCCACAAACCCATTACTTCTAATTCGTTTTTGATTGAAATTTTGAGCAGTAGTCATCAAAATATGGTTTAAATGGAAGTTACAGTGGCATGTTCGGTTAGGAATAGTTTAAAAAAAACTAGTTTGCTAACCGAACATTCTGAAACCAAGAACACGAAAAACACTTCGGTTATCACAAATTAATTTTTCTTAACCGAACTCAGAGTTCGGTTGGTTCGCAAAGAAGGCTAAAACTATTTTCTAACCGAACTTTACCAATATTACAAAAAAAAAAAAAAAAAAAAAATGTAACCGAACTGTGCTATTTTTCCCACTATGTTGATTTTTGATTTAACCGAACTTTGCCCACTATGTTCGGTTGGTTCGCAAAGAAGGCTAAAACTATTTTCTAACCGAACTTAACCAATATTACAAAAAAAAAAAAAAAAAATTCCAATGTAACCGAACTGTGCTATTTTGCCCACTATGTTGAGTTTCAATTTAACCGAACTTGCCCACTATGTTCGGTTTGTTCGCAAAAAACCTTGACAAGCTGAACTCTTAACGAGTTGTGTGTAGTTCGGTTAGATATTGGTTGGTATGAAGTTTGCGAAACAACCGAACTTTGTACACTTGGTAAAATCTTAATCAACGCGAGTTCGGTTACATATAGGTTGCGAACCAACCGAACTTCTAGACCCTAAAGTTCGGCAACATTGCGGGCAAACCGAACATTACTCTGTAAATCCTATAAACAAAGTTCGGTAACCTGCGTGTTAACCGAACGACTAAAAACCTCCATTAAGAGCGAGTTCGGTAACCTGCGTGTTTGGAAAAAGTAACCGAACTACACTTTCAGATGTGTTCGGTTACCTGTTCTTTACATAAGGTAACCGAACAAGCCCAAATCTACTTAAAAAATTTACATTTTTTTTGAAATTTTGGATCAATTCAACCAACATTATCTAAGTTTGAAGCATACCTGTGTACCCAAATACTCTTCCTCCTATTGTGGTTGGTAAAATCCATGTTTTACTTCTTCATCTTCTCTAACTTTACTCTCTCAATAATTCTACTTCTTTTATAAAAAAACCCATCTGATTTTTTAATCTCACTAATTATCTTTAACTTAATCATCTAACTAATCATTACACTAACTATTATAAACACTAACTAATCATTACCCAAAATTAATCAGGAGTTTAATTTAGGTATTAATAGAAATATCAAGATAAGGGGTGACCTAGATTTACTTCTAAATGTCTTACTAAAAATAGAACCATGGTCCAAAAAAAAAAAACCATGGTCCCCAAAAAATGGTTCTTACTTAATTCTCTAGAATCTTGTTTGTACCATTTAGTTTGGTATATGGGCCAAGTGCCTCAGCCCAATAATTCCACCCAAGATAACCATTGGGGTTTTGGATAGAAGGATAATTGTAGCCCTATCAACAATTAGTCTTTTACACCAGAAGACTATACTATAGTCTGGAAGTTACAGATCCTCAGAAAAACGAGAATCAGTGACCAGGTATAACATGGAAGTTACCAGATGAAGATCCAGAGCTACATGCAAGTCGGAGTGATGGAACATTTATGTAGATGCAAGAGTACAAAGAATTCGGAACAATGTTGATCACTTACTCCGAGAAGAAGTTGAAACATCACCAGCAACGACGATATCAGGACGTCCTTCCGCAAAAACTTATACCCACGGGATAGGTAATAAAAATCGCGGGGTACGTATTGCAACCCCTCTTTTAAGTGAAGGTGCTAATCTGAAAGAAATAGATTTAGATCAGCATCAAAAGAACATGTTAAACTCGTGTCCAAACTCCCTTGACAATAGAGGCTTTCATTTAGCCTCGCGTATTGTGCAAGTAGAGAGGACCAAAGTAACGCCAGAGATATGGGTCTGCTTGAAATATTGCAACAGTTAGAGAAGGAAAATAGTCAAACAGACTACTAGAGACCTTAGTGGATAAGAAACTGCAAATGAGTAATACCCAATACTCTTAAAGTATCGTTCCACGTCGGTATGCATGACTTTCACATGAGGGTTGGCGGGCACAACATGTGCGGAGTGGTCACGATAGGAGACACAAATCGTATGAAAGGCAAGACATTGAAGCATATAATATCGCAAGGGAAGATCGACGACCGAATAACCGCTACGAAATCCATCGCATCGTCGAGGAAGCAAAACAACAATCGTGACCTACCCAATGGTAAAATAACATGCGTGAGCGGGAGGAATACCTCGGTGAGAAGAAGTGAAATGAGTACCTCGACGAATGAAAGCGAAAGGAGTATTACGTCGATAACCAACGCTCAAACAAGCACAAACTAGAGAAAGTAAAAGAAACACAAAACAAAGATTGTTGTTCCCTTGTGTCGCCTGCAAATAGGAGCCAATCACCTCGGATGGCGTACATGGGAATAATCTTCGATGTATTCCGCCATAGATGCAATCTTGTTGTAACGCATAAAAAAAAATATGCATGCATCACACACGTGTGAGGATGGCGTTTGTCAACAATGACACGCCCAGCGACATTAACATCAAAACTATCAGCGTCAGTTGCAATACTATCAACATATTCATGCTCTCTTAAACTAGCATCGCAAATATTCATCGCTCAAGTTGTATATTCGTACGAAATCAGCGAAAAGCATCACCAACATATCACTATGCCAATTTTCGCGTTACTTGGTCGCCCCATAACCGAGCTTTCCGCCCTTGGTCAATCAATCAAACTCAAGACTTCCCCAACGATGCAACTCATGTACCTAGCATTCCTCGTTGATCCAACTCGCAATCCAATCAACAATCTGTTCTTTTGGATCGTTCCAAGTTCAAACTTGCACAAGTTTAAAACAATTTGACTTACACTCCATTGCAGATTTTACTCACAATAGTCGAACAATTGGGAGGGTCTGGGGAAGCACTCTACCTGATAGATAAGCTAGCAGGAGGGGAGTAATATTAAGTGAGCAGCAACAAAATGAAGCCCAAAACTTGGAACTTCAGCAACTTGGATCAATAGTTGACAATTGACTTTGGGAGGCATATTTCCTATGTTGGACCCATTCGCGCCTCATAAGGTAAGTCTAAATGATTGCTCAATTTGCTTACATCATTCGCATTTTCTTGTCATACAACAAATGAACAATTCACATACAAATGCACAATTCATAAACAAATGAATGATCCACACACTTTGATACTATCCAAAGCCGTTTAGCAATAACACTCGCATAGCTAATATCGAACACAAACTTCAGGCATACTAGCCAGAGCAGTTAAACAATAACTCTCGCATAGCTAGCATCTATCATAACTTGGCTTTAATTAGAGGAAATATTTCAAAAAATATTCCTTGTACGGTCTTAGTCCATACTTGCACAAATTTGTGAGCATGCTTAACCGGTTTAGCGCAGGCTCAAGAATAGCAAGGACATTGTTCCATGGGCAATGGACAAGAATAGCAAGGACATTGTTCCATGGGCAATGGAACCCCATCTAAGGGCAATGGACATTGTTCCATGGGCAATGGACAAGAATAGCAAGAATAGCAAGGACATTGTTTCATGGGCAATGGAACCCCATGGAACAATGTCAGCGAGAAATAAACCAACTTGGCTTTGATTAGAGGGAAATATTTCAAGAAATATTCATTGCATGGTCTTAATAAATACTTGCGCAAATTTGCGAGCAATAAACCTAAACCGGTTAGTGCATGATCAAGAATAGCAATGACCTTGTTCCATGGGCAATGGAACCCCATTCTCAGGGAAATGAGATTTCATTATACGAGGAAAAAAAATATATTTTTTAATAAAGTTTTGCTGGCCGATTTGGAGCTAGAGCTAAAGAGAAAATAATAAAGAATATAAAATTGCATATATAAACTTTATCAGAGTTGGAACGAACAAAAGTTATTTTGCGAAGAAGCTTTTATTGAGAAAATTAGAAAAATGTACACGAGGAAGCTTTGCTGGAGAAGCAGTTAAAGTGGGGAAAAAAAATTAACGAAGAAACTTAGATGGAGTTAAAAAAAGTGCATGAAGAAACTTTGTGGGAGCGGGAGCGAAAATGAAAAATATACATATACATACATACATATATATGTATATTTGTGAAAAGAAGCTTTACTGGAGGGGGGAGCGAAAGAAGTTAAAAAATCAAATCGATTTGCGAACTATCTTTGATGGAGTCAAAATTATTATATGCATGGAGAAGATTTCTTGGAGCTAAAACGAGGAGAGAGGAAGAAAAAAGGTAAAAAATCATTTGGATGAAGAAGCATACTTGGAGCTAGGGCAAAAGAAGAAAAATAAAATAAAAAGTATTTGCATGAAGAGGCTTTGTTAGACATGGAGGAAAAGAGCGATGAGAAGAAAAAAAGAAAAAAAATTCGCAAGGACGGATAGTGTAAAAAAAAAAAAAAACAGAAGGAGGAAAAAAAGAATAAGAAAACAACAGCTATATAATATGAAGATCTCAAAGGAATGAGTTTCATATTTTTCCTCATGCTCCCCTGGTTAGGTATGAGATATAGTGAAGCATCACTCGAAGAACATCACTTATCAATCTCTCAATGCATGAGTAGTTGTGATATTTTAAAACCATCTAAAAGGAGATCACGATTCGACATCATCATCATTATTGGAACATCAATTGGAGTATATTTATACGACATCATACAGATCTAAGCACAATGGTTTATATTCCATAGAAGAAATACGCCAGTTTTTTCCGAACTGTGAAGTTAAACAACAACTACAGTACGAGCAGAAAGTATTCCGTCGTGCTGGCATCCACGACCTCAAATCACAAAATATCACCAAGTTTTGCGCCAGTGCAACCACAAACTCTTGTTTCAAAAATGAGATACATTATCCAAGAGACGTGCCAATATTTATAGCAGTTAGTGCAATAGCTGCCATATCGGGGAAAAAAAAGTTGTTGTGCTGCAAGCAAGAAGACATGTTAAAGCAGCAAACACATAAATTAGAACTCGTGATATAATCATCAAGCATCGTTCATATTCGACTACGGAAAACTCTCAACCAGCGACACAAGTGCAACCTTGTTCGCAAGCAGACTACCATGTCACTTCAACAAGTAGATTGGGGATGTCCGATTAAAAGGCCGAAGCAGTTGAACAAAGAAACTCTTCTTAAGCCATCAACAAGTTGATGATTAAGAGGGGGCGATGTTTGGACCATATAGTTTGGTATATGGGCCCAAGTGCCCCAGCCTAATAATTCTACCATAGATAAGCATTAGGCTCTTGGGTAAAAAATATGGAAGGATAATTATAGCCATTTAAGCAATTATCTTTTTGCACCAGAATACCAGGTATAATCTGGAAGTTACATATCCTTAGAAAAAAGAGGAATCAGTTACTGAAAGACCAGGTATAACCTGGAAATTACAGATCATCAGAAAAAGGAGGAATCAATTACTGAGAAGACCAAGATGAACCTGGAAAGCATTTGGTTTAGATACATAGTCAAAATGTATCTAGATGTAATCTGGAATGGATACAATTCCTCCATAACCTATAAATAGAGGTGGAATTCCAACTTGAAAGGTACACATTTCTAATCCTTCTCTCTCCATAAAAACCTTCTTATAGCTCCTACTCATTGAGGCATCAGAGTGTCTTTGCAGGTACTCCCCTTCTTCACTCATCAACAATTCTAAAAGAGCCAAAGTCATTGGAGAGTTGAGCTAAGATCTCATCATCATCAAGAACGCATCTCGAGGAATATCGTGAATCATCTGTCGGTCTACAATTCATTCATCATGTATAAATCTTAATTCACCTAATGGTTAAGATTATATTTTTCAATACAAATCTCGAGGAACATATTTGCTACAACATTTTTTTTTAATCTGGAGGATTGTTGTGGTCAATGCAGAATTATCTAGAGAACAAATTGATGGCATATCCATGGTGTCTATGAAGGGGTTCAAAATTTGGTTCATGCTTACTTTAAAAGTTTGTTAACAATGAAGTCACCAGATTGATAATGTTATTCTTACTATTGGTGCAGGGGACTGAAGCCATTAGCGTACCTGGAAGTTAGTTGTTTTATATTTCATGTAGAAACTCCACCAACATCGATTTTCTTGTAAAGCATTCGAATTCCTAGAGTTGAAGAAATATCCTGTTCGAGTGTAATTGCAGTCATTTTCCCCTTCTATACCAAGAATTCTAGATTACATTTGTCCATCGCGGCTCAAATTGAGTCGACCGTATTAACCAGAGACGACAGTTGACCGATGCTAAATAAAGAGGATACCCTATTATATATAAAAAAAAAGTTAGTTAAATAAAAGGGGTCCCACTTGATATTATAAAAATATTTTTTAATATACAAACGGATCTCAGTACTTAAAAGAAATATTTGTTTATATAATGTGTATCCTCTAGTTAAATTTGCCTATTGTGTGGGTATTTCCTAGTTAGTGGCGAGGTGGAACAAGGCTCGACTAGAAAGTACCAGTAAGATAAGGCTTCCAAAGACTTAGATAAAGACTTCAATTCGGACAATAATAATTTTCAGCCATTTTACAAGATATAAATTTGACCAATAATAATTTAAATAAATACTTCAATAAATATCTTTGATAATATGTAATTTCTAGTTTTCTTAATTTGAAGAATCTTCCATTCGATGTGCTCTTGAGAAGATTTTCCTATACTCATCTAACTGGTATGGTTAACTTTCAAAGTTTCTTTATCTTTGCCGTGTTTTTTCTTGCCTTGAACTCTTATTTTGCCGTTTACCTGCATGTTTGACTTGGTTAATATCCAAAACTTGAAGATTTATGTGCTTTTGACATATTTCTTTATAACTATCACATATTTTGTTAATAACAGCTTCAAGTAAAAATCAAGGTGGGTTGGCAAATCAAGTTGGATTTTAAATTATGCCATTTGCAATGAGAAATCTTTAGAGATTGGGAAAATTTAGAGAAAAAATAGGTGTGAAAATTTTGGTGTAAATAATTGTTTATGGGTGAAAATTATTTCTGCCGGTTTTGGTAATTTGGGGTGTGTGGGTGAGAAATGAGTCTATACCTTAAACAAATGCACTGCACGGGAGTGCTTGTAGATTCGAGAAATCAATTTGTGCAAATCCGGCCTAAACCAAGAAATGGCCGTTCCAGACTTGTTTCGGTCACAAAGTGAAGGAGATGGGGTTGATCTTAGGGAGGGAAGCGAAGAAGGTGTTGAGATTGTGAAGGTGTTGGCTATGTATGACTTGTATCAGAAAGCTGGACTGGCTTGTAGGATGTAAGCTATCGATTCTGTGTTTGAATACGATGGTATCAACACTTGCCTCGTTGTCCTGGACTTGTTCTCATTTTTGGAAATAGGGAGGAGAACCTATTTATACAAGTCATTTGAGCCTTATTCACGTCTCTCGTGGGAAGTGGAGGAAGTGGATTGATGGAGTAGTGGAGTTGTGTGTTAGTGTTACACGACCAGTCTTGCCCACTTCTCTTGTCATCTCTAACCGTCCATGACTTCCTGACTCGTTCTTGTGATGGCGCGTTGCACGCTGCACGCTGTAAACCGCCAGACCAATACCCCGCATGTATCCCAGTTTGTGACATGATTGATGTCTCGAGTGTGTGGATCGTGGGACCCACGAAAGTAGCATGTAATGCTAGATTAAATAACTAAGTTATTTAGGAAGTCGATACTTGTGAAGTATCGTGTGTATTCTATGCAGTACTGCATCATGGTGTGGTAAAGTGACGGGTGGTGATCACCATGACGCCTCACTTACCAATTAACTCCTGACCAGGGTTGTATAACCAAGCCGGCGAAGTTGGACGGACGAGATGATCTTTGAGACACTCATCTGCGACCGTTGGTGAAATTAGGGTTTTTGAAGAGGTGCGCAAGCATCACTCTTCAGCTTGGTCGAATCCAAGCTTGGGATACAATTTTGACAGGGCCGATCGTGCATGTGTGTAGACGACATGACGGTGTAGGCGCCCATACCTCATTGTCTCGTGAAAGTGTGATCCGGGCCACTCAATTTGTCCTACGAAGTTGAGTGGTCGAGACCAATTTGCAAATGTAAATCTGGTGCCGCAAAAAGCCGCGCATCATGCCCACTTTGGGCGCGCGTTTCAAGATGACCAAGCTTGGCCGGTCTTGGCCGATTAGTCCGGTATACGTACGGCGAGCTGGGTATACACGTCCATATCTTAATATCCCATAGAAACGTGATCTAAGCCACTCAATTTGTCCGGCAAAGTTGAGTGGTCGAGATTAGTTTGCAATCGGGAGGTGTGGCCATGCCTAGTTTGGGCGTGCGAATCGAGGCAACCAGGCATGATATGCCTTGGCCGATCGGGTGTGGAGATAGATGGGCCCACGGTGGTCATGTTGATATGCACCGGACCTGCTTAGTCTAATCCTGGACCCTTCACTCGTGCAGGAGAAAATGGACGCTCGTGATTGTTCAAACCCTAATTAGGGTTTCACCGGCCGTGCGTCATGCCTTGTTTTGGCGCACTAACTGGAACGACCAACTATAGTTGGTCCCGAACGATCGGTCATGTATGTAGGCGGGCCCACGGTGTTTGTGTTGACATGCTCTGGGCCCTTTGAATCTACATCTACACCTTCCATATATGCCTGCGAAGATGGATGGTTGAGACTGTTTTGCGATACATGTAATGTGCCGCAAACCCTAATTTAGGGGTTTTCATCCATATCGCTCTGGTTTGGACGGTTTGGCAAGCTATGCCACCCTTTTGGGGAGGCCGACCATGTGGGGCCCGCATTGGGTCGGTAGTGAATATTCCAATACCTGCTTGGGGTCATGGATTCAATATAAGCCATCCAATCATGCTGGTGAAGTTGGATGGTTGTGATCGTTTCTGAGACTGATATGGATAGTTCAGGTTCAAACATGCTCAATCGGGCTAGTATAACACACCGAGAGTTGTATGCTCAATCGGGCTAGTATAACACACGGAGAGTTGTATGCTCAATCGGGCTAGTATAACACACCGAGAGTTGTAGCCTGTACGGGTATTTCGTACATGCTTCATTATTAATGCTTGGAGGTTCGTGTTGCTCTGCTGAGAACAACACTCAATCGTCATGCCGCACCGGTAATGAGTACAGGAAATACAAGGCTGGTTATGCATTAATTAATAATGCTGTAAATTCACAAGGTATATGGGATTGTTGCCACATGCTCCAACCTGGATGAATTTCGTGTATTTAATTCCTGCATCGGGATTGTTGCCACATGCTCCATTCTAGGTGAATTAGTAAAGTGAAGAAGTATTCATCACTTATCAGCGACTTTATTCTTTGCAGGATGTCAGCGCATAAATTTGGTTTTACAATTTTAGCCCTAAACTAAAATCCACCATCAACATTAAGTCCCCTGCCTAGCACATAATGGTTACACTATTGTGGGGTAGGCATTAGATGGTGACATATACAGATAAAAATTATGAGACGAAGTTAGATGTTACCAGGAGAGACGAGTGGTCCTGTCCTTGAAGCATGTCACGTTCAAGAGGCGTTCAGGCGAGCGTTCCCCTAGTATGATTATGTCTTGCCTTCGATCGACCTTGCTATGCCTGCTTCGGTCGAGAGCCTTCATCGTGATTGTTCCGCTCGAGCGTGGGGCTGATGTGCCTGCTCAAAGGGCTATTGCGCCTGCTTCGCTCGATCGTGGGATTCATCATGCGCCTGTTTGATCGAACGTGGGCTGCCTTGCTCGAACGTGGGACCCACCGCATGCCTGCTTTGCTTGGGGGCGTTTGTTCCTGCTTCGACCAATTTGGGGTTGGATGTGCCTGATCAAGTGGGAGTTGCCGCGTGCCTGCTTTGCTTGGGGCCGGCTGTGCCTGCTTCGACCAATTTGGGGCTGGATATGCCTGATCAAGTGGGAGTTGCCGCGTGCATGCTTTGCTTGGGGTCGGCTGTGCCTGCTTCGACCAATTACCAAACATGTTGGCTCACCCCAACACCAGACTTGCCCCTTGACCAACACCGTACTTGAAACTTGAGCAATACCGGACTTGTGACTTGATCAATACCAGACTTGAAACTTGAGCAATACCGGACTTGTCACTTGATCAATACCAGACTTGAAACTTGAGCAATACTGGGACTTGAAACTTGAGCAATACCAGACTTGAAACTTGATCAATACCAGTGTTTGGACCTAATCCCGGCCTTGTGTATTCCAACTTGAATGTGTGTTCTGTGTGTGACTACACGTATCGCGCGTTTTTATGCAAAATGGGTCCACGACGAGCTGGTGCACACGTGTATCTGGAGAAACACCGGCCTTGTTGGCTAGCCCAATACCAGCCTTGTGACCTGAGCAGTACCGGCCTTGTGACCTGAGCAGTACCGGCCTTGCTTTCTTTGCCCAAACAGTTTATGTGCTTGCTCGAGTGTCATCCTTGCCACTTCGACCAACACCGGTCTTGCCTTGATGAACACCGGTCTTGCTAACCAACATCGGTCTTCCCTTTGCTCGAACGTGGGATCTAGGCATGATTGCTTTGCCCAAACTGAACCTTGTATGTTCGAACGTGGTGTGGGTCCCGCTGATAGCGTTGAAGCATCTTCTGGAGCAAGCAGGTCCCGGAGAGCGTTGAAGCAACTTCTGGTGGGGGGAGCGTTGAAGCGGCTTATGCTGGAGAGAGTGTTGAAGAAGTTCTTGACTGACGGTAAAGGAATTCATGCTGAACCTCAGTCCCCAAGCGTGGTCTATGTGGCTCTATCTTGTATGCCCGATGGGTCTTTTGTACGTAATGGTCGTTATATGGTGAAGCTCTGGATGGCATTAATCGACGAGCAATAACGATTCGACAAAGAATCGTGATCATAAGAGACAGAGGCGGAGAGGCGTGATAGCTACGGGAACGAACTTGGCGCCTTCATATAGTGGTAGAGCTCGTCTCATTGTTATAGGGATAAACTGGAACCGATGGCTTTTTTGTCGTTTCTTCATGAAATAGAGAAGATGGAGACAATCCCCTGCCCACGAGTATCCAGAGCTTTGGACTTGATAGATGTTGTCACGCTAGGTTCATGAGGCTATCTTTGAGATAGGCAGTGCTAAGCAGTCCCAGTCATACTCCTTTGGTAACGCAACTAAATCTTCAACGGGAGACAAATTCTGAAAGCGTCTCTAATTGATGTAGTTACCATCGATCCAGATATGGAATATCTTGGACGTTGTTTCACCATTACGGCATTCGTGCATATGGTGCTGGAGTTGGAGTTGGCGATTTTGGACGCGCAGGATGTTGTATGTCGGTGGCTTTCCTCTTGCTGCTTCAGCGAAACTGCTTATGGAAGGCTGAAGGTTGTATTTCATGTTGGTGGGATGTATGCTTCCACGAACATCATGAGGCTCTTCATTACTGGAAGGCCTGGTTCTTTCCAGCAGGGTAGATGATGTCGTAGATGAGCGTTCAAGAGCTTCACGAAGTCCAGAGGATGACCAAAAGTGCAGATTCTCCAACATAACACGGTAGACATGCACCATCCTCTGATAGAGTGATTCGCCCGGATTCTTTCTCGACATGACACGCGGACATCGTTATCTTCTTGAGGCTGCTCCCTTGAGGTGTCGGCTTCAGTGGATCTGAAGATGTCCCATGCTCGCTCTTGTCTGGGCTGACATAATAGGCTAACCCTTTGTGATGATTCAAAGATGACAATATTTGTTGAATCCTCTGAAACGCTTCATGTTGTAGTGCGATCCAGACGAAACTTGATCCTTTATTCAGCAGGGGGTGAATGAAGCAAAAGTTCACCTTGCCCATGAAGTTTTGGAGCTCCTTCACAGTTCACGGCAGCGACATTGTGAGGATAGCTTGAGTCTTGGATTTGACTACTATATCATTCACGTAGTATTCGACTTGCTTATGCATCATGTCATGGAAGATTGCCGTCATAGCACGTTGATACGTTGCGCCGGCGTTCTTTATAACGAATAGCCTAACAGTATAGTAAAAATTGCCAAGAGGGGTTCGGAAGGCTGTCTTACTTGCATCGTGCTCATACATCCTTATCTGATTGTAGCCGTCGTAACCATCCATGAAGGAGAACATGCCGTGTCCGCTGGTGGCGTCTACTAACATGTCGATGTTAGGCAAAGGAAAGTCGTCCTTGTGGCAGCACTTGTTCAAGTCTCTGAAATCCACGCAACACTGAATCTGTCCGTTTTTCTTCTTTACTGGGACCACATTAGCTAACCGGGTCGGATGATGAATAGGTCTGATGAAGCCAGCAGCTAGCAACTTCTGAATTTCGTTCTTGATTTGTTCTTCCACTTCGTGTCTGAATTGCCTCGGAGATTGCTTGATTGGCTTGGATCTAGGTATGACATGTAGGTGATGGGTGACCAATTTTTCGTCTAGACCAGGCATTTCCTCGTTTGTCCAGGCAAACACATCTTGGTACTCCTTGAGTAGTTTGACAAGACTCACACGTTCGTCCACGGACAGAGTCGAACTGATAGAGATAGGCCTGGGAGATTCTTCATTCCCGATGTTAACAGTCTCGGGCTCGTCAGTTGTGGAGTTTGTGCCATCTTGTAGCTGTTGCGGAGCGTCCAATACCTCCTCTTGTGTTTCGTCGTTCTTGCAAACATTCAATCGGGCGGAGAGACGGGTGCCGCCTCTCTCCGCTAATTGCTAACAGCGGCGTCGATATATTGTCTTCCCCTTCTGATCACGGTTTGCCTCGAAAGTGCGTCTCCTTTTGGTGTGAGCATGGGTTGAAGCTTCACCGGATAAATATGAACGCCTCGTCAGAAAAGGTGTGTCGTAGTGCTTAGCCCCAGTGATGCAAGTCGGTCTTCTTCCTGGATTGAAGCCCACGTGGGTAGTGGGGTGCACAGGACTTTGTCTGACTTTCCCTGCGGAGTTTCTTTTGGCTCGAACAGTTCCACTCCGCATATTGGTGCGTACGGAGACAATGATGCAGGAATACGGATGACTTCCTCATTTAGCATGGTCTTCAGGCACTGGTGATATGTTGAAGGGATGACCTTATTGTCATGAAGCCACGGTCTCTCTAGTATCATATGGTAGTCCGGCTTCTTTTCTATGACTTCAAATTTCACTTTTGACTGAACGGGTCCTACTGATAAATTCAGATTGACATACCCGTATGTGCTGGTCTGGTTTCCTTCGAAGTCCGTCATTGTGGTGGGCTACCGTACAATCTTGCATGGGCTAACCTTGGATGTCCTGAGAGTCTTGAGAGTAATCACATTCGAAGATGCTCCCGTGTCGACGAGGGCCCTCTTGAACTCTGAACCCTTGATGCGTGCGGTAACATGTAGGGCCCGGTTGTGACCTTCCTCTGCCATCATGTCGTCTTCTGTAAATGTAACATTATTTACAGATGTTTCCGATGCAATTAGGACTTCTGGACGTGAAGGAGTCAGGTGTATGTCCAGAGCTATTTTATTAATTGCAGCAAACGTCTCTGCCCGTTGATTCTTCGAGAGGTGCAAGAGTTCACACAAGCTTTCCACTATAGATGCCGCTTCCTGATCCACTGGTCTCTGGTTCGTAGTAAAGCTGTTGATCTGAGGGGAACTAGTCCCCGGTGTAGAGGTCTCCGGAACGCTCATATCTTATGTCATATTGATGATGAGATCAAGTATGCCGTTTACCGCTTCTTTGATTAGCTCCATGTTCTTCGTGTGAATCTCCTGTACCCGTGCTAGTTCGCTTAATATTGGAAATCTCCTGATCATGCCGTCAGATACGCCGTTAGGAGGAGGGGTATCTCCGTTGGAGGAACCATCAGGATTTGAGACTGTCGGGGCGGTCGTAAGACCAACCATCTTGAAATTGATTGAATGGTATTAAAGAAATTGACTTTACAACCGAGAGATTAAACTCCCGTTGTGGTCGCCAATTGTTTATGGGTGAAAACTATTTCGCCTTGGTTATGGTAATTTGGGGTGTGTGGATGAGAAATGAGTCTAAACCTTAAACAAATGCACTTTGCACGGGAGTGCTTGTAGATTCGAGAAATCAATCTGTGCAAATCCGGCCTAAACCAAGAAATGGCCGTTCCAGACTTGTTTCGGTCACAAAGTGAAGGAGATGGGGTTGATCTTAGGGAGGGAAGCGAATAAGGTGTTGAGATTGTGAAGGTGTTGGCTATGTATGAATTGTATCGTAAAGTTTGGACCGGCTTGCAGGGATGTAAGCTATCAGTTCCGGTGTTTAAATACGATGGTATCAACACTTGCCTCTGTTGTCTGGACTTGTTCTGTTTTTTGGAAATAGGAAGGAGAACCTATTTATACAAGTCATTCGAGCCTTATTCACGTCTCTCGTGGGAAGTGGAGGAAGTGGAGTGATGGATTAGTGGAGTTGTGTGTTAGTGTTACACGACCAGTCTTGCCCACTTCTCTTGTCATATCTAACAGTCCATGACTTCCTGACACGTTCTTGTGATGGCGCGTTGCACGCCGCACGCCGTAAACCGCCAACAATACCCCAAAGATGTATCCCCCCAGTTGTGACTTGATTGATGTCTCGAGTGTGTGGATCGTGGGACCCACAGAAAGTAGCATTTAATGCTAGATTAAATAACTAAGTTATTTAGGAAGTCGATACTTGTGAAGTATCGTGTGTATTCTATGCAGGTACTGCATCATGGTGTGTTAAAGTGACGGGTGGTGATCACCATGACGCCTCACTGACCAATTAACTCCTGACCAGGGTTGTATAACCAAGCCGGTGAAGTTGGACGGACGAGATGATCTTTGAGACACTCATCTGCGACCGTTGGTGAAATTAGGGTTTTTGAAGAGGTGCGCAAGCATCACTCTTGACTTGGTCGAATCCAAGCTTGGGATACAATTTTGACAGGCCGATCGTGCATGTGTGTAGACGACATGACGGTGTAGGCGCCCATACCTTATTGTCTCGTGAAAGTGTGATCCGGGCCACTCAATTTGTCCTATTTGCGAAGTTGAGTGGTCGAGACCAATTTGCAAAAACTGGTGCCGCAAAAGCCGCGCATCATGCCCACTTCGGGCGCGTGTTTCAAGACGACCAAGCTTGGTCGGTCTTGGACGATTAGTTTGGTATACAGACGGCTAGCTGGTATACACGTCCATATCTTAATATCCCATAGAAACGTGATCTAAGCCACTCAATTTGTCCGGCAAAGTTGAGTGGTCGAGATTAGTTTGCGATCGGGAGGTGTGACCATGCCTAGTTCGTGCATGCGAATCGAGGCAACCAGGCATGATATGCCTTGGCCGATCGGGTGTGGAGATAGATGGGCCCACGCTGGTCATGTTGATACGCACCGGACCTGCTTAGTCTAATCCTGGTCCCTTCACTCGTGCAGGAGAAAATGGACGCTCGTGATTATTCAAACCCTAATTAGGGTTTCACCTACTGCAAGGCGTCATGCCTTGTTTGGGCGCACGAATCCGGAACGACCAACTATAGTTGGTCCCGACCGATCGGTCATGTATGTAGGCGGGCCCACGGTGTTTGTGTTGACATGTTCTAGGCCCTTTGAATCTACATCTACACCTTCCATCTATGCCTGCGAAGATGGATGGTTGAGACTGTTTTGCGATACATGTAATGTGCCGCAAACCCTAATTTAGGGTTTTTTCGTCCATACTCCTCTGGTTTGGACGGTTTGACAAGCTATGCCACCCTTTTGGGGATGCCGACCATGCGGGGCCCGCGTTGGGTCAGTAGTGAATATTCCAATACCTGCTTGGGGTCATGGATTCAATCTAAGCCATCCAATCATGCTGGTGAAGTTGGATGGTTGTGATCGTTTCTGAGACTGATATGGATAGTTCAGGTTCAAACATGCTCAATCGGGCTAGTATAACACACCAAGAGATGTATGCTCAATCAGACTAGTATAACACACCGAGAGTTGTATGCTCAATCGGGCTAGTATAACACACCGAGAGTTGTAGCTCGTGACGGTATTTCGTTCGACATGCTTCATTATTAATGCTTGGAGGTTCGTGTTGCTCTGCTGAGAACAACACTCGGTCGTCATGCCGCACCTAATGAGTACAGAAATACAAGGTCTGGTTATGCATTAATTAATAATGTCAAATTCACATGGTATATGGGATTGTTGCCACATGCTCCAACCTGGATGAATTTCGTGTATTTAATTCACAGAATACTGGGATTGTTGCCACATGCTCCATTCTAGGTGAATTAGTAAAGTGAAGAAGTATTCATCACGTATCAGCGGATTTATTCTTTGCAGGATGTCAGCGCATAAATTTGGTTTTACAATTTTATCCCTAAACTAAAATTCACCATCAACAATAATCAAGTTTGAAAATCACTTGTATTTATATGCAACAAAAAAAGAACCGCTAGAATAGGTGCATAGAAAATTTATCACTCTGCCCAAATGACGTGGCTAGTTTAGCAGACCACATGGTATAGCGAATGAAAGAAATTTCCATTGTGCATAGGAACCGGGAGTTGCAAATTTACAGCGCATCTTTTTACAAGGTAAAGGTAAAATTAGATAGTAACTTTTCTAATGTAAAACCTAATTTGAAAAATCATAGGTGGTATCAAGTCCCATCTGTTTATAAAAACAAGTTGCTCATTTAGTCTTCCTTGTCTTTGTCTTTTTGCTTCAGTTCTATTTTTTCTTCCCTTTCTCTAAGTTTGTCCAGGAATTAGGGCTTTTTTTGGGGTTTCGATTACCGAAGGTTTTTGTTTTGGTTTCACATTTACTGAAGATATTGGTTGGAGTTTACGTCTGAAAAGGTATGATTGCTTTAAAATCCTTTATTAGGGCTGCAAAAGGGGTAGGAGATTTGGGGCTTCACAGGGTCACGAAATAGTAAATGAAGCTATCCACTATCATATTATATTTCGTAATGTCTAATATACCTTTTGCGAATTAATGTTAATTGTGAAGTTTAACTAACTTAATTATAATTACTGACTGGGTTAGACTTATCTAATGATTAATCTATTCAAAAATCATAAAATCTTTGTTTTGTGTTCTTCCTTGATTTTGATGGAGAAGGATGATTTTGATGAATTTTTCTTTGAAAAACTTTGAAGATAAAAGGATCAAACTCTTCAGCAAAACCTTATAATCAACTCCCAATAACAATTTGGTCGATTCAAGTCCGTAAAAAATTGGGAAAAAATTGATCATTTGTAATGATATCTAATGGATTTAAGGTTAATGAATCTCATAAATGTGTTTACATTAAGTCTGTGGATGATGCTTATGTTATTTTGTGCCTGTATATATGTTGATGATACGCTCATATTAGGCAGTAACATTGATATTATTAATACCACTAAAAGCATGCTTAATGAAAACTTTGACATAAAAAAATTTGGCCCTGCTGATGTAATCCTTGGGATGAAAATCAGATAGACGTCTGATGGATATAGTCTTAGTCAATCTCATTATGTTGAAACTGTACTTAAGAAATTTAATCATGAAAATGTTAAACCTTTCTCTACTCCTTATGATCCCACTTGTTTTTTTTTTCCAGATATCTATATTGAGGAATCACAAAGTCTAATACATAGATAACTTTGCCATTTCTATCTATCTCGCTCCTGAAAGATATTACTAAGACCTCGACAATGCAAAGAGCAAGATCAGGATACACGAATGATTAAGGTAAAGATAGTAGGACCTGGATTCACGACTCCATAAGTAAAGTCTTTCAGTTGTAGACTTAATTATGTTTCTCAAAGGAAACCTAGATAGGTCAACATAAGACGACTCTAGCAAACATTATCATTATGAATACGAACATACACAACAAGGTTGTTTGAGCTCAGATAACCGTAAAATTGCTACACTGAAATAGTGATGGGGTGAGTTTGAGGCTCACTACTAGTGTCTCTAGAAGACGTAATAAGGTTGTTTTTATTTTTATAATGATCAGGTTTTTTTATAACCTTTTTTTTCCCTTTATCATAGTATGACTTACAAGATACTCCACATGTAAAAAATTTCAAAATTGGATTCTCCTCTTTATGTCATTCTGGAGCTTTATAACAATTTTGTTAATTCTTTTGAGTCTCTAATATTTCTCTTAAACAAGTCCATTACTTTCACATAATGAAAAATGTTTAGAGAGTTTTTCTTCTTGAACTTTAGATCCTTTACTAGCACCAATTTTTTTCTTATCATCCTTATTAGATCATTCAAGAATGAAGGTATTGTTTTTGGAGTGGTACTTCCATTAAACCCATTACTGTAGTTAATTCTAAAGAACTTTTGACCAAAAAGCATGGTCGAGATCTTATCAGAATTTCCGGAGAACCTTTATATATCGTTCAAGATATCAGTCTCTTTTTCCTTGAGAGATGGGGTTTCAGTGAAATTTTTATTTTTTATTGAGTTTGTCAAGCTTTTGATTTTTCACATAAAGAGAAGTTTCAATTTTGTCCAAGTTTTTCTTCAGTTAAAGATTTTATTAGTGAAGTTCTTAAATTTTCCTTAAGAATTCAAGAATCACCTCATATGACTCATCATATGAATCAAGATTATAGTCCACATATGTTTCTGCTGTAAAAGCTGAATTTTCTATGTAGTCTTTAAAGACATATTCATCAGGCATGCCACCAAGAGAAACAATAAGGCATTATTTACTTGATAATAATCTTTACCATGACATTCTTTTTGCACGTGTACAAAACCACGATATTTGAAACATTAAAAGAGATTCTCATTTTGAGGAAAACTTTTGTCATCATGAAATTGAGATCTAGGATAAACCCTTCTCTGGAACGTCTGTATATTTTATTATTGAGGAATTCCCTGATATGTTGTGTGATCATAGACATGGTGATGTTTATTTCATCGAGATTGTTACAATACTCATCATCCAAAGGTAATCCAACTTTTGGAGGAGGTGGACTTGGTTCAGTAACGACTTCTAAAGCTGAAGATTTCTCTTTAGTTCTGCGATGTTCATTATCAAAGATCTTCAAATATCTAATGAGGTTGCTTCTATAAAGAATTGAAATAATGTTTCCTTTAGTGATGGCATGTTTCTTAGACTCGTATTGAGCTAGGAAAGATTTCAGAATTTTCTTCACAATATCCTTTTCAGAAATAGTCTTACCTAACGCATGCGATGCTTTCACTATTTTGGACAATTTATGGTTAAATTCTTCAAACGATTCTTTGTCAGCCATACGATGGTTTTCCCAGACAGATGTTAGGTTTTGAAGCCTTGATTTCTTTTCTAAAGGTATTCCTTTCAAATACGGTATAAGATATCTCAATCATTCTTCGGTATGGCGCACGTAACACATGATGTTGAAGATCTTGGCTTATGACATGGATAATAACATTCAATCCATCGGAATTATGCTTTGTAACACTGGTTTGGACTCTACTATATTCACTTATATCCTTAGCAAAAATTTTACCGTCTTGTAACACTGTTGGAGGAATATAATCCTTGACTACCTTCACCTATGTTGGGAAATCACGGGTGCAATAAGGAGTGCATAATTATTTTCCACCATATATAAGTGATTTGTGACACCGAAGGCTTGTGATACGTTAATAGAGATTGAACTCTTGTCCACCGATTAAGATCGCCACAAACACATACTTGTTAGGTCGAATGGTGTTTGCCTCCTCTGATACCAATTAAAAAGGAGAGTGTACCAAATACACCACCAACTTTTTTGTTCGGAAATCTAATACAATCATAAGTAGCTAGGTCAAAGTATGACTCTTGAAGAAGATTGTATAAAAAGTTTTCTCTTTCTCTTCCGCAATCACTATGTATAGACCAAAGGTCCATGTACCTGGTTGTATAAAAGAGTTCTTGTACGATCTCAAAAATCAATATCCAAGATAAATCTAGCCTATCTGAATTAAGAGGATCTGAATTCTAACAAGTATGAAACTCGCAATCCATCTTTCAAGATATAAAGATAAACTTATATATAATACAGTAAAGGAAAAACACAAGACACCAGAAATTTTAGCGAGGAATACTGTACCTGCAGAAAGACTACGAGATCTCGTCCAGCTTTCAACACCATATTGTTTTAAACCGCTAAAGACACTAGACTACTATTATACGTCAAATTGGAATGTAGTTGAGTCCGAATTAACCCTCAAAGTATTTTAGCTGCAGTCGTGTTCCTTAGGTCTCTTGAAGCTCGCAAGATTCTAAGCACTTGATTCCCTTACCTGACGTCCTCTACATCCTAAGAGTTGATTCAACCTCAGTGGAGACTTTTGTTACCTACTGGACAACCCTATTTGATTTTCCTTTTGAAATATTTTAATAAGTTTGCAAATCTATTTGCAGTAGATAAAGTCTAGAAAACCTCACAAATCCAGAACACTTACACTCAGTTATCTGAGAAGCCTGGATTACTAACCACCTCTCAAAAGCAATTCAAACAAATCCAAGAAGAGTTTAAACATCTATCTTTATGAATCACAAAGTCTGAGACGAAGATAACTTTGTGATTTCTATTTATCTCGTTCCAGATCCAACATTACGAAAACCTTAAGGATCAATAAGAACAAAATCCGCTTACACGAACTATTAGGTAAAAGCTAGTATGACTGGGCTTTACGAATCCCTAAATGAAGACTTGAAATTCGTAACGTAGAATACAACTATATAAAGAACCTAGGTTATATAGGACGACTATGCCTTTGCAATTAGGACACAAGTGTGCCAGGGTTTGAAAATTTTTCTTGCAAGAGTCTCTCTATTTATAGATTGTCAATGCTATAGGTAGTTTTGAATTCAAGCTAAAATAGCTTGAGATCCAAGCAAACACTTTCCCAGTTAACGTGAAATTCTTAATAGGAATTCATTTAAGCATGTGTGACGTCTGCCTTGAAATTACATAAAATATGGTCCAGGGTTATAAAATTGTGCACAATGATGGTTCATAGCGGCTAAGTAGCCTTTGAACTTACAAACACTAGTGGCGTTTAATAATACCCAAGACTAAACAATAATCCACAAGTCCAAAGTGATTGTGTAAATAAAGTTATCTTAGAAGTGTATATGAGAGTTTAGCAAAAGCGGACATAGTCTTATAGAATATTTCGTGTACTTCTACTAATACTGGAACTGTATAGGTTTTCAAAGTAATGACAGTTCGCGAGGTCAGGCCCAAAGCATTTACAAACATTGGCAGTTCGCGAAGTCAGATTCAAGGGGTCTGCAAATCGGGTTTAAAGGGACATTGAGTTTTCTGAAAAATGGCTTATATTAGAGGGATACAATGGACGATGAAGAGATCAAAATTATCTCCAAGGATCCCTTCCAAACACAGATATGCTACACAAACTCGATACAGAAAAATCAAACATTTAGTGGAAACCCTTGACTTGATGGTCCAACCTAGACGTGTGATTTGTGACAAGAGCTTTCATAGGCTGTCATAGGGGGCAGCTCAGCAGCACTCAACATAAGAGCTGGGTTGGTCTACTCCGTGATATCATTTCAAACACCTCATCATTGTCCTTGACCCAGGGACCTTGACAGTTTGCATTTTAAAAGCCATTATCCTTCTTCCTCAAGGAAAAGTTTTCAAAAGAAAAAGAAACTATCATACTTTATCATGCACATAACGAACCACCATGGGAAAATAAGATTGCGTCGCTTAATATTTAGTCTAGTTTATCGATGTGGGATTATCCATTGCTAACCAAATTCATTTTTGCTAATGAAGCTCCAAATCCTCCTCCTTATCCCCTTCATTGGATCTTCATTTTCACTGGTCCCACCACATCCAATGTCTCCCCACTGGTCCTCATCTCAAACAGTAACCATGACCTGTTTTTTCCAGCTTTAAAGCATAGGATTTCAAATTCTACAAAAGTTAAGGTTTTTTTGGAAGTGCAACTCAAATCAAAAACCCATTTTTATATTACCTTTGTCACTAGAAAGGGTTGCACAAAATCTATAAAAAAACTGAAAAAACAAAATCCAACGTGCAGGGTTCCTTTGCAGCTCTTGCTGTAATTCAAAACATCAATCAAGCTGCCTTTATTTATTGCGACATATACCCATAACCCATAATCAACGTCAGTTTGGTTGGTACAGATCTCGATTAATATTATTATTTTTCCCCACAAGAAAAACAAAAAATGTTTCAGAAAAAATAATACACAAGCTCATAAATTCTCTCATTTGCATGTGCTAATTATCCATCAGTCTCATTTACAGTGACACAAGATTAGAACAACACAAAGTTGGGAACTTTATTTTTTCTTTTCAGAGAAATTTGCAAGAATCTTCATTAAGAGGTTGCTTTCATGGTGTGGTACTAAATAACATTATTCTGGATTTGGGTTTCTGCTGGTAAGTCCAATGCTCCTCCTGTGATTGCCTTTTCCTTTTCATTCTTTTCTGCTTTATTTTGTCTTTTGTTTCTTGTCTCTTGCATTTTTTTGCAGCTTGGGTTTTATAAAATACATATCAATTTCTAGTTTTGAATTTGATTTTAGGGTTCCTTCTTGTTATTGGGTTAGTAACTTAGTTTCCTGCAACTACCTAGATCTTCACCAATATCTTCATAGTGTTCTTATTCTCTCTGGGTATGTTGAGAAATGTGGGCATTTCCCCCCCTTTTTTGGTTTTGTTAAGATTGTTTGATTTAGTACACTAATGTGACTTGATTTTTGCTGTTAGGTACACTATCTATTTGAAGAATTGATTGGAAAAAAAGAAAAGAAGGGATTTTTCAAAAGAGAAATTCTTTGAGAAGTAGAATTCAGTGAGAAGATAAATTCACAATGTTGTGTGCTTGCTCTGGAGAGCAATTCAAGTTCGACGAGGTTCCGCAATCACCAGAATCGCTTGCAACGAGAGATTTCTCTGCCAGTGGTCTTTCATCAAGGGCTGGAGATTGGGAATCGAAGTTTGAAGATAGTCAGGTTGATGATGTTGAGTCCACTTTAAAAGAAGCTCTATCTTTGAATTATGAGGTATGGACTTTTTTCATCCCCTTGATTTATTGAAATCGATATGATCTTGCAAGCGCGAATTTGGTGTTAATTTTCGTTGTGTTTGTTGTTTTGGTATGGCAGGAGGCAAGAGCATTATTGGGGAGGCTTGAATTTCAGAGAGGGAACTTTGATGCTGCACTTCAGGTGTTTCAAGGGATCAACACTCGCAGTATAACACCAAAGATGAGTGAAGCTATTGCAGGAAGACCACGTCGGAAGAAAGGTCGTTCCAAAAGTGAGAATTTTCAGGTGGGCTTAATGTCGATGCATTCGGTGAGCCTCCTACTTGAAGCCATCTTGCTTAAAGCTAAATCATTGGAGGCTCTTGGTTGTTCAAAAGGTATAAACTTGTTGCATCTACTCTAAAATGTTTCAGTATATCTCTATTTAGAACGTACATTTGAACTTTACGGTTATGTAGCTTTAAAACTTAAAGTGAACCCATAAAGCAGAGGGCATCAGCACAGACCTTTACATATTCCATGATCCACCTTCCTGCTGTACTAGTGTTTTTAAGTCGTTGGTTTAATGATTTAGCTTTCTAAAAGATACTTTCGAATTGATGCTTATTCTGTTACTGTTGATTCGAAATTGTCAGATGCTGCAAAAGAATGTCGAATTATTCTGGATACTGTTGAATCAGCGCTGCCAGATGGAATGATCGAGGGCATTGCTGAAGACTGCAAGTTGCAAGATGTGTTTCACAAAGCACTAGAATTGCTTCCGAAAATATGGAAGCAGGCCGGTTTTCTTGATGAAGCTATTATTGCTTACCGTAGGGCTCTAACGAAACCCTGGAACTTGGATCCCCAAAAGAAGGCAGATATCCAAAAAGATTTAGCTGCTATTCTATTACATGGTGGTGTTGAAGCAAGTCTTCCTCATCATTTGCAAATGTGGGGCCCTACTACCCCCAAGAATAACTTGGAGGAAGCTCTTCTTCTTTTGTTTATACTCATGAGGAAAATGGCGTGTCGGGAAATAGCTTGGGATCCTGAAGTCATGGACCATCTAGCCTTTGCAATTTCCATATCAGGGAAACTTGAGTTTTTGGCCGATCATTTCGAACAGGTTCTTCCTGGTGTTTACAGTCGCCCTGAAAGATGGTACTTTCTTTCTCTTTGTTACACGGCAGCGGGTCAAGATGAAGTTGCCTTGGACCTTTTAAAGAAAGTATTGGGTCCATCAGAATCTAGGAACGAACCTCATCTTCCTTCACTTATGCTGGGTGCAAAGCTATGTGGTCAAAATCCCAAGCATGCTACTTTGGGTCTGGATTTTGCTCGGAGAGCAATTGAAGCAACAAACCATAAAAATGAACATCTTATGTGGAGGGTTCATCAATTGCTTGGTGTCTGTTATGGAGTTTCTGCTAGAGTTTGTCTGTCAGATTCCGAAAGATTTTTTCTTCAAAATGAGTCTTTGAAATCACTCAGCGAGGCTGCCATGATTGAGAGTGAAGACCCAGAAATAATGTTTAACATAGGGCTGGAGAATGCCGTTCAACGAAACCTGAATGCTGCTTTAGAAAGTGCAAAAAAGTATTCTGACGCAATAGGAGGAAGCTCAGTACGAGGGTGGAAATTACTGGCTTTGGTGATATCAGCAGAACAACGTTTTGAAGATGCTGAAACTTTAGTTGATCTTGCTTTAGATGATTGCGGAAGAAGGGACCAATTGGAACTTCTTAGATTGAAAGCGGTGCTTCAAGTTGCTCAGGAGCAGCCGAGGCTTGCAATATCGACATATAGAAGTTTGCTTGGGTTGATTCAAGCACAAAAGGATCTCCAAACGAACAACTTTGATCAGGTATATTTTCTGCAGCTGTTGCCTTGAGTTCACATTTATTCTTTGTTTGTTAGGTCACAAAGTACTTCGAAAACGTATCCTAGACCCAAATGACTAGTGTCATCTTTAATCAATGCCAGCACTCTCTGGTTTATGACATACCTTCCTTGATCTTCTCAACTGTGGCATTTAAATACAACTGTGTTTACAGTAAAGGGAGTTTGCATGAATACAGGTAATGGCTGATGCAAATTTAGAAGTGGACGCATGGCAGGATTTGGCTAACATCTACACGAAACATGAATCATGGCCTAACGCAGAGATTTGCGCAAATAAATCTAAGTCAATCAAGTTTTATTCTCCTAAAAGTTGGCATGCAACAGGTATACATCATCTTGCTCTATTAATCACCAGTAAATTTATCAAAACATTGAAAGACTTATATTTGATGAAGACAGATTTGATCAATAATTTTCTTTTTCTATTTTTCGCCCAGGGATGTTGTTTGAAGCTCAGTCCTTGTATAAAGACGCGCTTGTGGCATTCTCGCTCTCACTATCTATTGATCCAGATTACGTGCCAAGCATGATTTCAACAGCATCAGTGCTCAGGAAACTTGGGAAGAAGTCACTCCCAATAGCAAAGAGTTTTTTAATGAATGCTTTGCGATTAGAACCCACAAATCACGAAGCATGGTTGACATTGGGATATGTCTCGAAAATGGAAGGCTCATTAGATCAAGCTGCAGACTTTTTCCAAGCAGCACATGAACTCCAACAATCAGCTCCTGCTCAGAATTACGTGTGATCTATTTTTCTGAATATCTAGATGAAGTTGCACTTCCACGACAAGAGCCTTAACGCGACAGAATCTGATGAAATAATTTGCCAAAGCTATCAAATATTCCCATGAGGTGTCCCAATGTAATAATGTATGTGGTTCTTTTTTTGTAAATGGGATATGTATAGAAGTTAGGTTAGTAAGATGAAGGTACTGTGAATGTAATAGAGGCATTTAGGTGCAGCAGAGAGATGATGATACTTGATTGAATATTCTATACTTCTGCACCACACTGATTACGGGGAAGAGTTAATATAAGAAGAAAGCTTTCAGTATTTCTGTTGTTCCAGTAAATTTTTATTGCATGTCAGAAGTAAAATGCTCTACAGAGTCTGTAATTAAATCCAGGGTCCAATCTCCAATGGTCTTGTTAAACCATGACATTAGAGTATCTGAATTTGTAAGCGCATGCTGTTCAACCTGGAATTGATGGTGAATGGCATGCTCCCGAGTCCGAGCCGGTTAACCGAGAGGCCAAACTCTGTATATGTGGGCACCCTGTCTCAGAACCAATTGTCTATCCCGTTTGATTAGTGCGCGATTATAAATCAAATAAGGTTCTACTTAGGTTTCTAAGTGTTAGTAAAGGCATTGGAACTTTCACTTTTATCAGAAAAAAATAGCATTAAACAGCAAGTGGAAGCTGAGGAACCTTAAATCACATCACTGGAGAGTGTGCATATCCTGAAATAATAAGTTTAAAACAGAGGGGGAAGCTTGGTTAAACATTCTTCCTGGCCTGGATGTTAATGCACTTTTCTCATGAGCCACTTGTTTTCTGCAACTGCATCCCTTCGGCTCATTGACATGCAACAAAAAAAACAAGGAAAAAGGATGAACCTGACGTGAATCGAACACGCAACCTTCTGATCTGGAGTCAGACGCGCTACCATTGCGCCACAGATCCTTGTTGAGGAAATATTGCCGTAGCAAGTATAAGATCAATATTATCTCCGTTTACCTGATTAAAGGAGTTTAGAGAAGGGAGAGTGAGTGACAGTCTGACAGACAGAGAGAGGGAATGAGAATGAGCTCCGGGAATTTCAAACCCCTAGCACCAACAGAAACCCTAGAAATGGAGAACGGACTCTCAGTTGTACCTAGAGTTAAGCTTCTACTCACAATCTACCGTTCTGATCATTCTGTCAAACCCATTGATGAATGGAAACTCAAACTTTCACTTCTAGACCATCTAAAGAAGAGCTCATTCACACCCCCACTCACTATCCCTGAAGAAGATCTTGAAATTCATTGCTTTAAAGATATTAAGAAACGGAAACGTGAAGCTCCTGTTGCTTCTGGTATTCTTTATGTCAGAGACTTAGGGTTTATTCATCACAAGGAGAAGAAGAAAGAAGAAGGTGATGCTGATGATGATGATGAAGAAGAGTGGAAGAAGGTTTTAGAGAAGAGATTCATTGAATGGAGAAATTCTTTTGTTAAGAAGTTGGATGGGGTTGAGTTGAATCTTCAAGGTGTCAAGTTTAAGGCGAATGCAGTTCTTCCAATTTCTGATGATTTTGATAGGATGAAGAAATCTTGGGAGGGTTTTTATGCTTTTGATTCTAGAGGTATGAGCTTGACATTGTTAAATTTGTGTGCATTTTCAGTGGGGTTTATTCAGTTTTTGTTATTGTTGAATTGTTTTGATTGTTTTTGATGATTAGGTGTTTTCGCAAAGACTCGAAAGCGACAACCAGATACACTGATACTAAGAGGGGTTCCATCGAGATGGTTTGCGGACACAAGTGTTTCATTGGAGCCTTCTGTGCTAGTCAGTGGTACAATTTTTTCAGTGTTTGGAAAAATAAGGTAAGAGAATTTCGTTTTTGCTTTGAGTTCTTGTTTAGGTGCTTGTTAAAAATTTAAAACTCCGTTCTTAGTTATACTAGTCTGGTTGAGGAGTGAGTAAGCTGACATTCTGTGACTTCCATCTGATTGGAAATGGTATGTAATGCTTTTAGATAACCAATGTGTTCTGTGACTTTTGTCTGATGGGCAAATTTTATACAACCAATGTATAATGGTATGGTAATGTTATGCTTTTAGGCAATTTTGCCAAATAAGGTTGTAGTGTGTTGAGGCAGTCTTTAAATGAGTATCATACAGTGTAGTAAAGTTGCCCCAACGTGCATAAACGTTTTGTGCTTTACTGTCAATTTAGCCATTTACAGCGCACTAGAATATATGAATATTAGTAGTTAGGATGGCTTAGGATGTTAAATGCTTAAGTGAACTGAAGAAATATTTTGTTTCCTTTCTCTTTTCAGCCAGTGAAACTGAAAATTATATAGGGAGTCCTAAATGAAAATGAAGTAAAACTTGCTGTGAATAGGGATGAAGAGTACGGCCTCAGGTAGTCACTTATTAACCTGTCAGCAGTGGCCTTGCACCATAGGATGGGTTAATAGATATTAAATGAAATGTTGTTCCCTAGCGTGGAAACAGATATCCAATTGGAAAGTGTAGTAATACGACTCTAGATAATAATTCCTCAGGATAATTTGTTTTCGTTTTCAAGAATTTATATATGATTCAGAGGTCTATTAAATGAATTGCAGAATGAACCATGATATAACATACATGTGATGAGGAACAAAGAATAGTTTTACGAACTCAGCAATCTGACAGCAGTAGTGAAGCTGATACACTAATGTACAGGATGTAATGTTGAGTGCTTTGTCAAACTCTCCACTGCTTTCTAGTGAAAGTGATCAAAAGTTTTGTATCTGTCTCTTACTCATAACGTTTACAACTATTCACTACTCAATCTCATATATGCTGATTGAAAGTTCTTGTTTGGACGTGTGACATAATCTCACAAATTATATCGTGTTTACTTCCATTTATCTTCCCCGGGTTTTAGTTTTTGTTTTCTGATTATATTCTACTTGCAGTTGTTATGTATCTTGTAATTTGTAATGGTTTCAACTTCTCCCTAATAGGAATCTTAATGCTGCTGGGGACTTTGATCTAGTTAAGAATGGGAAGAGCATTTCCTCTGGTCTGCAGTGCAAGATAGTGGTTCAGTTTGAAAAGTATGACGATTTCTGCAACGCTATGAAAGTGTTGTGTGGGCGTTCACTGCAAAAGGTAAAAAGTTGGGTTGACCTCTCTCTAATGGTGGTTGTATTAATTGTTCAGAACAATTTTTATGATATTTTGCTGTCTTGGATGCAGCCAGTCACCGCAGATATATCTTACTTTCATATTCATATTGCTATGAGATTATCAATCCAAGTAGAGACTACATTGAACTGCTCCCTTTTCTAGTTTTAGTTTCAATTATAATGAGCAGTCTCCTTGATCACCCTACCGTGTGCCATTCAGGAACAAAAATATGTGAGTACTGGGATGATATCTTGTATTGGGTTGTTGGACCATTCAGTCTCTGTTGTCTGTGTCTAAATGCTAATGTCTTAAAGTCAGTTGTATGGATTTGACTGATATTCTTAGTTTTTCTATTATGCAGCAAGGGTCGCACCTTAAAGCTGAATACGAGGTGACTTGGGTCAAAGGTGAGTTTTTCCACAACTCACTGCAAACAAATGGTCCACTGCAGGATACCGTAGAACAGTATAATGACAAGCGTCCAAGTATTCACTCTCGTCTTACACAAAATGATTCAGAAGGCTTCCACCCAATGCAATACAAGGTTGAATTTCCACGCTGCAGATTTTTCCCAAGCAGCCCATGAACTCCAACGATCAGCTTCTGCTCAGAATTACTCCCCCTGTTACTGGAAAAGTGATACTTCCACTTTTCCAATTTGGCCTATTTTTAGGCAAAAATCAAAAAGTGAAAGTATCACTTTTCCTGAAACGGAGGTAGTAAAGTTAGGTTAGTAAAATGAAGGCACTGCGAATGTAATAGAGGCAATTTGGTGCAGCATAAAGAATTTGAAACTTGGCCATGATTAGTGGCCGAAGGAGATTATATTTGATTGAATATTTTGTACTTATGCACCACACTGATTATGGGGAAGAGTAAGACAATATAATGCTCATTTGAAAGCTCTCAGTATTTTTGTCGTTTCCCTAGATTTTATTGCGTGTCGATAGACATAAGTAAAATCCTCTTCAGAGGTCTATGATGTCCAGTGGTCTTGCACTCTTGCTAAACCGTGACATTAAAACTTCTGAATTTGTAAGCTGACAATAAAAATTCATACTGTAGCACTACTAATGGTAATTGAATGCTCTAGAATCCGAGCTGGTTAACCGTGAGGCCAAGTTCTAGGGAGCGCTTTGGTAAAGCATATTCCTGGATGATAATGCACTTTGCTCGCAAGCCAAAGCATATTCCTGGATGATAATGCACTTTGCTCGCAAGCCAAAGCATCCGGCCACCTGCAATATCTTAAGCTCATTGGAAGAGAAAAAAACAAAAAAAAGGATGAACCTGACGTGAATCGAACACGCAACCTTCTGATCTGGAGTCAGACGCGCTACCATTGCGCCACAGATCCTTTGGTGATGAATGATTCCTTGGAACCTAAATAATCAATCCCTCGTCTGTCTCATTGGGAGTCCTAAATGAAACTAGTGTATATCTTACTTTCATATTCGTGTGTGAAAGATGCAAAGACTTGATCCACACGGCCAAGACCCTGGAGAAAAGGGGAAGACTCTTATTGTTGCATATGCATGTAAATGTGCAACTCATGACTATTTGAATCCTACACTGCTTTCTTTTCCGGTTTTAGTTTCAATAACAATGAGCAGTCTCCTTGAGCACATTATCGTGTGCCATTCAGGAACAAATATCTGTTTCGGGTATTGGGGGGTGATATCTTGCATTGGGTTGTTGGACCATTCAGTATGTGTTTTCTGTGTCTAGAACATATGCTTTTTCCTTGGATTATCCAATTCTAACTTAAAACCTATCCCCTTCCATCTTTTGTAAAATATACCGAATGCAATGCAAGCACAGACATATCATGTTCCATCTTTTTTCCCATATTATCCATCTTTGATAGTTCGTAATGTTAAACAACTTGAGTCTCTTAAGAAGGTACATCATTGTTAATCGCTCACTCTATCGACTCGCAACTCGCCTATCCCTCACGGGTTGGCCCTAACCCGACCCGTTGACAACTTTCGAAAATTCAAATTCAATATGGATGTGATGATGAACAAAATTTCTGATACGTTATTATCCTTATATATTGTTTTTTTAAAGAAGTGGAAAAATATATTTGAGATATTTTTCACTGTAGATGTGATCAATATTTGATAAAATTTCTATATTTACTGCCACGCCTGCTTACTGACCTGCCACGTCATCAGTCCTCGTCCAGTTAACACAACACGTCAGCATCGTACATCTGCCACGTCAGCAAATTTTGCACTATCATCACTGCCACGTCTACAACTACACGCTAAGTTCGTTAAAGTCTTGTTTCGACAATTACTACTTCGTTTCTTGTTCGGTTTGAGTGATTCTTGGGTCGTCGGAATCGTCTTTCAATTCCCTACAACAGGAAGCAAAAAAATTTGTGTTCGAGAAACTTTTATGTGCACTTGGAGCAACAACATAATCGAGCTCGAGGTTAGTGGATAGCGACATGATCGAGTTCGAGGTTCGTGGATAGCCACATGATCGAGTTCGAGATGAGGATTTATTAGACCCTTCCAATTTTAGCCTTGCATCACATCGGAAGAACCTAAAGCCTCACCTTGCACGTGAGCACTTAAGTGTTGCTTTTATCGCAAGCATAATGAAAAGACGAGGGTACCCAAATATACCACAATCTTAAACTTTTCCACCTATAAGTCCTCTTACCGAAAGTGATTGTCTATGGACTTATTCGAGGCAATACAACGAATCGGTATTCACACTTTGTGTGATCGTCTATGGATACGAGATCGAGACAATACAACAATCAAAGTGTGATCACTTGATAATAGGTTCGGACTTAACCAAACTCTATAGGATCACTATCAAGTAATACAGATTTAACGTTTGTGTAATTTACTTTAAATCATAATAACAACAATTATAATTGCGGAGACACAACAAGATTTTGTTAATGAGGAAACCGCAAATACAGAAAAACCCCGGGACCTAGTTCAGAATTGAATACTCTCAGAATTAAGCCACTATACAAAATCAAACCAACTTCGTATAGTTGAGACCAAGCAACTAAACCTATAGTTCACCTAGTTTCTTCAGTATCCATGCGCTTCCGACATTCAATAAGTGCACGCACTGGAAAAATTCCTTTGGTTCGTATTCCAAACAGTAAAAGAACAACAAATTTGGTCGGTAACAACTCTATTCAATCTCAGTGATATGAGTTAGACAAAGGCTCTTTTGTTTAATCCAATAAACTCCTTTATCGAGTTTAGATCAATCTATCCAACAACTACCAAAGTAGCATAGTTTATATTATGCAATCAATAATAGGATCTTATCAAGATGCTAAATATTGATGCCGATCTACGCAACCAATCAATCAATACTATCAAAGATAAACCGATTATATTTGGATCCTAGCCGATCAAGTTTTGTGCACGCCAAAGATTATGAACCCAAATCAGAAATATTCTTCGTCTTCAAATCTTCTTAAATCTTCAATAAACACCTGCACACCACAACTTGAATCTCTTGTGATCAATAACGCACAGAACGGAGTCTGTTAACAATGGATTATCACAAGACGTATTTAGATCTACAAAAAGTTCTAAAGATCCCGTCGACACTTCGATCTAGTTTGAGTGAATCTTATATCAGAAGAGAAGATTCTCAAGAATAAACAAACTAGGTGCAAACAACGTTCACCAGCCGTTAGTCAATCAAATCAAATCGAAAACTAATAATACTGCAATTATCTAGTTTCCCACCAACGGTACTCGTAGAGCTTCTTGATCCCAAAGAAGTCTTTAAACGAGCGGTCGTAAGAGATTTCGCCTAATTAGGGTACTTTCCTCTCCGAATAGATGGCTCCACCAGTAACAACACAACAAGGTAGTTTTGCTGGCTCTTAGGATAGTTTGCTCGAAATGCAAACTTGGGTATTTATAGACCAAGGAAGTTTGGACACCAAGGAATTTCCAAAACCGAAATATTTTTAAGATATGTAATATATTTCCAAATCGGTTTTCATAATTCCTAGAAATGCTCTGTCCAAAATTAACCGAAATCCTACTAGAAAATCTCCAAATAGTAAATGCACATTACCAATTTTTATTTTCCAGAGATATGCATTTTAATTGCTGGTAATTAAAAGCATATAAAATTAACAACATTAATTAAAAGATTCTCAACTTATTTCGGTCTGGGATCTCCTTGAGTTATTAAGGAATATCTTTGAACAATAAAAGATAAGAGTTATTGAACATGTTCAAAGTATGTTGACATCTTATTTCTTCGTAAATCCTCTTTCATATTTACAATCTTGGAACCGATTATACCACACTTCCAAACAAGTTTAGAACTGGTTCATCTGATTTCCAAGAACTATGTGATTGATCAAATCAACACACTAATCATGGGTTTACGGTTCTACCAAACACAAGAGTCGGTTCTACCTTAATATGGTTACTGGGACCGGTTACATTAGTTACCAAATTGGTCACGTCAATTATCAGGACCGGTTACCATATTTTAATGGTATTACTTTTGATCGGTCACACTAGTTACCAGGATCGGTTACACCAATTACAAGGATCGATTACACATTCTTTTGTGATTGGTCACACCAATTACAAGGATCGATTACACATTCTTTTGTGATCGGTCACACCAATTACTAGAATCGGTTACACCAATTACTAGGATCGGTCACACCAATTACAAATATCGATCATTCCATCTTAGGTGATTACTTAGGATCGGTTACACTAATAAAAGTCATAACAATACATAAGTCAGGTATTGTGACTAGTTTTACCAAGATACATAACAAGTTATGATCGGTTCTACTAACTCACACATATTGGTAATCCAAAGATATGCAATGAATAACAATACCAATAAGCCTAGCAATTTCCATTTCGATTCATAAAACAAGTTCATGAATGTACTTCCTTTAAACGAATGTAAACATTGTTTCCTAGGACGAAATCTTCACCCATACCCATACACATAATCAAAATAGCATTCATACGATTATGTCGATGTCATATATACGAAGTTCAAAAGATAAGCGTTATACTTCGTATTGTAATTCCTTAACACTATGTCTACTAGAGTATAATCATTCACAGCTTCGCAGTTATGTTTTCAATATAGCACGACTTGAAAGATACGTTGGGAATGGAACAGTTCAAGTCAAAATATTACTAACCTCAAGAGGAAGGATGATGTCGTCGATGTAGCTTGTTACTTCTTTACATTCTTCAAGTCTTCGAGTAATACTTGTATGTCTCATTATCCTAATCTTTCTAGCCTAACCTATACGAAGTTGTCTCTAGTACATAATCAAGCGACTCTTTAATTGAGTATTGATTCACTAAAATATGACAACCAAACTTAACATACCAATGCTTGGTGGGTTCAATCGAGCTATGCTCTAACAATCTCCCCCTTTGTCAATTTTAGTGACAAAACTCTTACAATCATATGGATAAACAAATTACAAAAATTCATTATACATACGCTTGATTTCAAGTTCAACGGCACAATACCCTACATACATTCCATAAATGTCGCTGAAGACATTTAAATAACAAAGCTAATACTCCCCCTAAAGGTGAGATAGGTAGATTTTCAATCCGCGCATCTTTGTTATTTCCCTTTGTAGTCCAAATAACTACAAATCATCATATGATATGTTTCTCCCCCTTAGTCAATGCTTTACTCTTTCGTTAGATATAACGTTTAAGCACAATTGTCCTTTCCTAAGTGATTACAAATCACTTGTTTACTCCATATATTTCTCCCCCTTTTTGTCACAAAATGACAAAGGTCCGAGCAAATATCAAAAACCGAAAGGATCTTACAATCTAAAAGAATTGTACAACCTATAAGAGTTAAACACGAAGGTTTCACATACCACTTTAGATAACCAATATCAAAACCGAAACTACAAGTAATTTGGTTTCAATATGTTATCAAGGAAACAATTGCCCGAAGCAATTTTCCCTAATAGTTTAACAAATTGACTAAGAAAACTTAGTTCCCTTGCTAAACCGATTGCACAAGTACAATCGCTTGTTTCGATAAAACCAAAATAAAGATCAGAATTAACTATATTTTTCTCATCAGGCACTAATTATTCAGATAATAATTTAGACCTTTCACTTTGGACAAGACGAATACTAGGTTAGTTAACTAATATTTCTTGTCAAGGCATTCGATTAGACTTGAATAACCGAATCCTTTACTTTTGATAAGTCTAACTAAGATCAGAATTAACTTAGTTTCTCTTATCCGGAATCGAATTGGACTAAACAAATGATCTCGTATTTTGTTAAGCCATAAACAATACATACAAACCAAATAAATTGACTTGCACAATTATTTTTCTTAACCGAAAGCAATTGAAATAAAACATAGACATTAAAGCACCGCAATTGCACCGAAATTTCGTTAAGTCTAAAACAATTGATACCAAACAATAAAGAAAGATATCAAACCAGTTTTTCTTAACCGGAAACAATTGAATCACACACACACACATCCATCCTTACATACACACATAATGGAATAAATATCAATTGTATCGAATTTTGTTAAGCAAAAGCAAAATATATGCAATAAACTCATGCTTTTCTTAAATAGGAAAATGATTAACTAACAAATTTGTTACCTCAAATTCCGCATCCTCTTCTCCCCAGAAAGATATATCATTAAGCACAAGTTCAAGTTAGAACTCTCCCCCATTATGTTGTCATCCTCTCGCAAGAACAAAAGAACAACGACAACAACAACCTTTACCTGAGAAAGTTTGAATCGGTTTTAACTAATGCAAAGCAAAAGTTGAAAACCCCGAAACACATATGCTTTTATGTTAAACAAAAATTCAACATATTGTGACTTTTTCACATATGAGTTTTAATCGGAACACCTTATGATCCTTTGATAAAGCCTACTAACATGGGCTAGAACTTAATCTCGTTAAATCAAAAAGCCACACAAACCATAAGGGTTCTCACATCATATGAGATCGAATATTAAGGTTATAAAAACCGAAATCAAACATCCCATACACATAACAATAATATAAAGCATTTAAGCACAGGCTATGTAATCGAAAAACTATCACAAGAAATTATAAAATAATAATTTTATTCATAACTAATAGATAGTTTTATTCAGCAATAGACCTTACACAATAATTGAAAGAAATCAAAAACTGATGTCTATTTTGTTTCTAATCGAGACTCTTGTAAAGATCGCTTTCAAATACTGGATTCAAATTCTTCCGAGCTCTTCCTTTTCCAAGAGATAATTTGTTCATCTCATCCAGTTGAAGATGAAGACCAGCTAGTACTTCTTTTAGATCCTTTAACATCTTCTCATGATGCTTAATACAACTCCCAATAGTGAGAATCTGTTTCCTTATCGAATCTAGGAGATTGCGTTGAGAGACATCATGAGTTTCCGTTATAACCGAAGCAAAGAGTGCTAAATCATCAAGAGATGACCCTTCTTTTACCGAATTCTCCATTGAAACAAGATAGTCTTCTTTCGGACAAGAAGAAAATATATATACGATGGGAGAAAATCAAGGGATAATTTGGTTTATGGAAACCGAATATATTTTTCCCAAAAGTAAAAGATATCGATTAAGATTATTTTCACCTAAGGTACATATATGTACATCCTTCCCAGATTTATGCTTCCTCACAATCAGAAATTTGGGCAACAAGTGAGGATGCATATTTCAACACAATCAGTGTGTGTTGAGGTGAGAATTATTCTCACCACCGGTGACAAAGACATTCTTAGGATGACTTATAAACACAATAGACTGTGTTTCTTTGTGTTCTTTCTTCCCCTTGTTATTGCAAGAGTTGCATCTTCCTTTTAAGATCTAATAAACTCATCACTCCTCAAAATCTTTATGCCCTTGCGAAGAGCCTTGATAAATTTATTTTGATGAAGATTTTCATGGAAGATTGCAGTGTGGTTGTTTCCTCCACATGAAGAACTTAGCATAATATCAGAAAAATTAGTTTTCGATCCTTTTGGTTTTCCAACCAAATTTTCTTGCTCAGATTTTACCTCTTGAGTTTTATCTGATAGAGGTTTCAAAAGTTTTTTAAGTTGTAGAATTAACCTTTGATTTTCCTTGATTACCAACTCAAGTTTCTCTAAACACTTCTTTAGGAGTTGATTAGACTCACAAGGTTCATCACTGTTAGAGTGGGCAAGAAGTGCATTACAGCTGGATATTCCTTCATAGGGTTTTCCTCAGGGATGTCATCTAGAGTAGAGACATAAGCTTTATTGCACTTCTGAGATTTTCTGCTGGAACAATGTTTTGCCATATGTCCGAATCTACGACATTTGAAACATTGGATTTCTTCATTACCTTTTTCATAGCAAAAAGATAATGTGTCAGGATTAGAGTTATCTTTCAATAAAACATCCTTAATCCGTTGTGTTAGGAGAAGAACTGCTGAGTTAAGCTCTTTATCAACAAGTATTTCATCCTCTTGACAACGTTTCTCAGTCCTGTTTATACATACTTCTTTCGAAGATTGTTCTATATTAGCTAAGATATTATATCCAACATTTCGTCTCTTCAACAGAGTTTCTTTGCAAAGATCTTTAGCTTTCCAACAAGAGAGCTTCAAGAAAGCATTGAAAGATCATTGGCTTCTATTATGGCATGTTTCTTAGACTTGTATCTGGATGGTAACAATATGAGAATCTTGCATACTATTTCCTTTTCAGGTATAGCCTTTCCAAGTGAGAAAGAGGCATTGACAATCTCAGAAAGTTTAGAGTTAAACTCCTCGAAGGTATCGTTATCATCCATTTTAAGGTATTCCAATTCAGAGGAAAGAGAAAGAAGTATTTTTGCCCTTTCAGAATTATTTCCTTCAAATACAATCTCAAGAACATCCCATGCTTCCTTAGAAGTCTCACATGACAGAACATGATGTAAAAGATCATGGCTTACTACATGTATTATGGCATTCAATCCATCAGAGTTCTTCTTTGCAATAACTATTTCTTCATAGGTATAGAACGCTAAGCGTTTGAACTTAGTTTTCGAATATTCCTCTTTCGGACGTTGATATCCGTCTTCGATTAATAGCCATGTATTAAAATCACGGGATTGAAGAAAGGCTCTCATGGCATATTTCCATAATGGGTAATTTGTCCCATTAAATCTTGGTGGTACGTTAACTGAATCAGCAATAGGATTCATTTCTTATAGGTTGGATCGCACCAAACACAAATTGTTAGATCTTTTCGTGTTTGCCTGCTTTGATACCAATTGAAAAGACGAGGGTACCCAAATATACCTCAATCTAAAACTTTTCCACCTATAAGTCCTTTTTCCGAAATTGATTGTATATGGACTGAGTCGAGACAATACAACTAATCGGTTCACACTTCGTGTGATCGTCTATGGATACAAGATCGAGACAATACAACAACGAAGTATGATTACTTGATAATAGGTTCGGACTTAACCAAACACTATAGGATTGCTATCAAGTAATTAGGAATTAACGTTTGTGTATTTTACTTCTAATTATAATAAAAACAATTATAATTGCGGAAATAGAAAAGTAAAAGACACATCAAGATTTTGTTAACGAGGAAACCGCAAATGCGAGAAAAACCCCGGACCTTGTCCAGAATTGAATACTCTCAGGATTAAGCCGCTATACAAAATCTAAACCAACTTCGTATAGTTGAGACCAAGCAACTAAACCTATAGTTCACCTATTTCCGTCTGTATCCATGCGCCTCCAACTTGCAATAAGTCACGCACTTGGAACAATTCCTTTGGTTCGTATTCCAAACAGTAAAGGAACAACAAATCTGTTCGGTAACAACTCTTTTCAAACAAAGTGATATGAGTTTGACAAAAGGCTCTTCCGTTTATCCCAATAAACTCCTTTGTCGGGTTCTTAGATCAATCTATTTAACAACTACCAAAGTAATTGTTTAGACTATGCAATCAATACTATAAATCACAAAGAAATATATTGATGCCGATCTATACAACTAATCAATCCAATCTATCAAAAGATAAACCGACTGTGATAATGAGGATACTAAAAGTCCTTGCTCGACTTTTACAGACTGTGATAAAACCGGTTTAGTCACATCTGAAACAGATCAAGATGATGGTAGTTTGCCTAACTACATCAAGTTAGAAGAGGATGAGAAACCAACTTCTACATATACTGATGATCAATCGAAATCTTGTGCAAAGGAAACTTTGAACCGATTCCGTGTTGTTGATCTTAAGGAATGCAACTTTCAACCACTTGATAGGAAACTTATTCTTCTTCAAAACACAGTGGTAAAAGTATTGAAAAAAGTTTCTTGTCTTAAAAAAACTGAAAGATCATTCCTCAGTAGAAAGACAGAATATACCACAACCCGACAAGGTCAACTCAAAAGAATCAAATGTAAGAGTTGATAATCGCTTCTGGAAAAAAGGTTCCTCCTCACCCATATCGAAACAATTCTTGTTTTGATGAAGAACAACTCCAGAAGAAAGGGAAAGGGATAATCTCTGCCGAAGGAAACAATCAAGAATTTCCAATAATTATTTCAAGTAATCATACTGATGTGCATCATAAGGAAATCCTTAGAATGAGAAAATCATATGAAAATCTCATTGATGGAATTAAGAGAGATTTATCCATCTCTGAAAATTCTCAAGTCAGTACAACTTCTCCACATGATCATGCTGTTATATCAAGGAAGGATCATCTTCTTGGGAGAAAATATTTTGGGCAGAAATTCCCAAAGAGAAACATGAACTATGTTTCTGATACTCGCTGTAAGCTAGAAAAAGCTTACTCCGATACAACTTAGTTGTATCGAAATTGTGCGCTCTCATACTCTTTCGTGCTCTTAATTATGGATGAGAAAAGCACAATAAAACGAGAGCACATCTGTCTGTGTGTGTTTGTTTATCAGAAAAATTTGTGACATTTTATGGATGACTGCGAATCCATGTCTGTCTAAAAATTGTTCATGTTTAACATGATCTTCCAAAATAGGTTTTATTTAGAATTTTCGAATTTTAATAAACCTTCCAACATGAGAAGTTCGGTCAAAGGAAACAAAATATATTCTTTTCATATTTTCGGAATTTCCTGATATTTTCGGTCCGTGAGTTGTCTCTTCTTAAAGAGAAACTATCTCTTGCTTGTATTCTGAAACCCTGATCAATCCCTATTTAAATAATCGAGCATGCCTCCAATAACTCGCAGTGTCTCAAAGGCTAATAAGGAGGAAGATCAAAAGGTTAAGGATTGTCAAGGAATCAATACATAGAGGAAGAATAAAAACATATCAAAAATCATGTCTGATTATGATTTTGATAGTTCCTTTGGATCACAAGATGAGTCATCTCTGTTGGCTTACAACTTACAAAATCCAACCGAAACCAAGTGGATTCGTTTTGATAGTATGATTAACTATATCCAAGGTTTTGAAGAACTAAGAACCAACCTCATAATGACGGTTCAAAATCAAGATTGGCTCAAAGATAAGATTGAGGAAACAAAAGTTGATCTTGTTGATATGAAGGTTCAAGTTGAAAAACTTGAGAAACAAGAAGTGGTTGCAGACAAGTCTCTTGAGACATGCTTCAAAAGTTTGAACACTGAAGAAACCTCAGTGAACAACAAGAGCACCACTAGAGATTAAGATACATGCTATAATTCTTAATCAAGAAGAATAGACATCAGTTTTTGATTTCTTTCAATAATTGTATAAGGTCTATTTTGAATAAAACTATTTTATTTATGAATAAAATTATTATTTTATAATTTTTCTTGTGATAGTTTTTCGATTACCTAGCCTGTGCTTGAATGCTTTATATTGCTATGTGTTTATGGGATGTTTGATTTCAGTTTTCATAACCTTAATATTCGATCTCATATGGTGTGAACCCTTATGGTTTGGGTGACTTTTTGGTTTAGCGGGATTAAGTTCTAGCCCATGTTGGTAGGATTTATCAAAGGATCATAAGGGGTTCCGATTGAAACTCGTGTCAAAAAGTCACAATATGTTGAATCGTTTTTGGTTTAGCATAAAAGCATATGTGTTTCGGGGTTTTCAAATTTTGCTATGCATTAGTTAAAATCGATTCAACCTTTCTCTGGTAAAGGTTGTTGTTGTTGTTATTCTTTTGTTCTTACGGGAGGATGACAACATCAATGGGGGAGAGTTCTAACTTGAACTTGCGCTTGATGACATATCTTTGGGGAGAAGAGGATGCGGAATTTGAGGTAACGAATGGTTAGTTAACCGTTTTCCTGTTTAAGAAAAGCCTGATTTTATTGCATATATTTTGCTTTTGCTTAACAAAATTCGGTACAATTGATGTTTATTCCATTATTTGTGTATGGATGTGTGTGTTATTCAATTGTTTCCGGTTGAGAAAAGCTATTGTTATCTTTCTTTATTGTTTGGTATCAATTGTTTAGGCTTAACGAAATTTCGGTGCAATTGCAGTGCTTTAATGTCTATGTTTGTTTCAATTGCTTCCGGTTGAGATAAATGATTATGCAAGTTGATTAATTTGGTTTGTATAAATTGTTTATGGCTTAACAAAAGTTTTCGGGATCATTTGTTTAGTCCAATTCGATTCCAGATAAGAGAAACTAAGTTAATTCTGATCTTAGTTAGACTTATCAAAGTGGAGGATTCGATTATTCAAGTCTAATCGAATGCCTTAACAAGAAATACTAGTTAACTAAACTAGTACTTGTCTTGTTTAAAGTGAAAGGTCTAAGTTATTGTTCGAATAATTAGAACCTGATGAGAAAAATAAAGTTAATTCTGATCTTTATTTTGGTCTTATCGAACAAGCGATTGTATTTGTGCAATCGGTTTAGCAAAAGAACTAAGGTGCTTAGTCAATTTTTAATTTGCTAGACTATTAGGGAAAATTGCTTCGGGCAATTGTTTCCTTGGTAACATATCAAAACAAAAATTACTTTGTAGTTTCGGTTTTGATATTGGTTATCTAAAATGGTGTGTGGAACCTTCGTGCTTAACTCTTATAGGTTGCAAGTCTTTTGAGATTTGTAAGATCCTTTCGGTTTGTCCTTTATTTGCTCGTACCTTTGTCATTTTGTGACAAAAAGTTGGAGAAATATATGGAGTAAACAAGTGATTTGGTATCACTAAGGAAAGGGCAATGGTGCTTAAACATTATATCTAACGAAAGAGTAAAGCATAGACTAAGGGGGAGTAACATATCATATTGATACTTGTGGTTATCAATCACATAGTTCTTGGAAATCAGATGAACCAATTCTAAACTCGTTTGAAAGAGGATTTACAAAGTAAAGATGTTGATATACTTTGAACACGTGCAGTAATTCTTATCTATTATTGTTCAAAGATATTCCTTAATAACTAAAGGAGAATCCCGGATCGAAATAAATTGAGAATCTTTTAATTAAGGTTTTTAGTTTACTAATCTATTATTGTTCAAAGATATTCCTTAAATGCATATCTTTAGAAAATAAAAATTGGTAATGTGCATTTACTAATCGGAGATTTTCTACTGAGATTACGGTCAATATTTTGACAGAGCATTTCCAGGAATTATGAAAACCGATTTTGTGTTTATTGCATATCTTTGAGAATATTCGGCTTTGGAAATTCCTTGGTGTCCAAACATGCTTGGTCTATAAATATTGAAGTTTGCATTTCAAGCAAACTAATCCCCAGAGCCAGCAAAACTACCTTGTTGTGTTGTTATTGGTGGAGCCGTCTATTCGAAGAGGAAAGTACCCTAATTAGGTGATATCTCTTACGACCGCTCATTTTAAAGACTTCTTTGGGATTGGGAAGCTCTACGAGTACCGTTGGTGGGAAACTAGATAATTGCAATTTATTATTAGTTTTCGATTGATTTGATTGACTAATGGTTGTTGAACTTTGATTGTACCTAGTTTGTTTATGCTTGAGAATCTTATCTTCTGATATAAGATTCACTCAAACTAGATCGAAGTTTCGACGGGGATCTTTAGATTGTTTGTAGATCTAATGACGTCTTGTGATAATCCATTGTTAACAGACTCCGTTCTGTGTGTGATTGATCACAAGAGATTCAAGTTGATTGTGTGCATGTGTTTATTGAAGATCTAAGAAGATTTGAAGACAAAGAAGATTTCTGATTTGAGTTCATAATCTTTGGTGTGCACAAAACTTGATCGGTTGGGGATCCAACTATAATCGGTTTATCTTTTGATAGATTGGATTGATTAGTTGTGTAGATCGGCATCAATACATTTCTTTGTGATTTATAGTATTGATTGCATAGTCTAAACAATTACTTTGGTAGTTGTTAAATAGATTGATCTAAGAACCCGACAAAGGAGTTTAAAGGGATAAACGAAAGAGCCTTTTGTCAAACTCATATCACGTTGTTTGAAAAGAGTTGTTACCGAATAGATTTGTTGTTCCTTTACTGTTTGGAATACGAACCAAAGGAATTGTTCCAAGTGCGTGACTTATTGCAAGTTGGAGGCGCATGGATACAGACGGAACTAGGTGAACTATAGGTCTAGTTGCTTGGTCTCAACTATATGAAGTTGGTTTAGATTTTGTATAACGGCTTAATTTTGAGAGTATTCAATTCTGGACAAGGTCCCGGGGTTTTTCTGCATTTGCGGTTTCCTCGTTAACAAAATCTTGTTGTGTCTTTTATTTTTTTCCGCATTTATAATTGTTTTTATTATAATTAGAAGTACAATACACAAACGTTAATTCCTAATTACTTGATAGCAATCTTATAGTGTTTGGTTAAGTCCGAACCTATTATCAAGTAATCATACTTCGTTGTTGTATTGTCTCGATCTTGTATCCATAGACGATCACACGAAGTGTGAACCGATTAGTTGTATTGTCTCGACTCAGTCCATAGACAATCACTTTCGGAAAAAGGTCTTATAGGTGGAAAAGTTTTAGATTGAGGTATATTTGGGTACCCTCGTCTTTTCATGCTCTATCCAAAATTAACCAAAATCCTACTAGAAAATCTCCAAATAGTAAATGCACATTACCAATTTTTATTTTCCAGAGATATGCATTTTAATTGCTGATAATTAAAAGCATATTTAACAACCTTAATTAAAAGATTCTCAACTTATTTCGGTCCAGGATCTTCTTGAGTTATTAAGGAATATCTTTGAACAATAAAAGATAAGAGTTAGTGAACATGTTCAAAGTATGTCGACATCTTATTTCTTTGTAAATCCTCTTTCATATTTACAATCTTGGAACCGATTATACCACACTTCCAAACAAGTTTAGAACTGGTTCATCTGATTTCCAAGAACTATGTGATTGATCAAATCAACACACTAATCATGGGTTTACAATTCTATCAAACACAAGAGTTGGTTCTACCTTTATATGGTTACTGGCACCGGTTACATTAGTTACCAAATTGGTCACGTCAATTACCAAGACCTGTTACCATATTCTCATGGTATTACTTGTGATCGGTCACACCAGTTACCAGGATCGGTTACACCAATTACCAGGACCGGTTACACCAATTACAAGGATCGATTACACATTCTTTTGTGATCGGTCACACAAATTACTAGAATTGGTTACACCATTACTAGGATCGGTCACACCATTTACAAATATCGATCATACCATCTTAGGTGATTACTTAGGATCGGTTACACTAATAAAAGTCATACCAATACATAAGTCAGGCATTGTGACTAGTTTTACCAAGATACATAACAAGTTATGATCGGTTCTACTAACTCACACATATTGGTAATCCAAAGATATGCAATGAATAACAATACCAATAAGCCTAAGGATTTCCCTTTCAATTCATAAAACAAGTTCATGAATGTACTTCCTTTAAACAAAAGTAAACATTGTTTCCTAGGACGAAATCTTCACCCATACCCATACACATAATCACAATAGCATTCATACGATTATGTCGATGTCTTATATATGAAGTTCAAAAGATAAGCGTTATACTTCGTATTGTAATTCCTTAACACTATGTCTACTAGAGTATAATCATTCACAGCTTCGCAGTTATGTTTTCAATATAGCACGACTTGAAAGATACGTTGGGTATGAAACAGTTCAAGTCAAAATATTACTAACCTCAAGAGGAAGGATGATGTCATCGATGTAGCTTGTTACTTCTTCACATTCTTCAAGTCTTCAAGTAATACTTGTATGTATCATTATCCTAATCTTTCTAGCCTAACCTATACGAAGTTGTCTCTAGTATATAATCAAGCGACTCTTTAATTGAGTTTTGATTCACTAAAATATGACAACCAAACTTGACATACCAACGCTTGGTGGGTTCAACCGAGCTATGCTCTAACACATAAAATCTTGTCTTGCACGCGAGTATAAAAGACTTGCACCTAGGCAAGCATATAGTCTTGTCTAGATCACGAGCCCAACCCCTGATGTTGGTCTGCAAAAAGTCTCGTCTCGACCACGATCCCAACGCCCGATGTTGGTCCAAAGAGTCGTAGTCAGCACAAGCAACAGCCAGCCTGCCCGAGCAACAAGCGCTACAACCTTGTTATGTTGCGAGCAAAAAGCCTTGCCACAGCCGCATGCACACTACATTCTAATATTCAAGACTTGACTAGCTCTCGAGCATCACAACCACCACGTGACAAAAATTTTCACCTAGCACGTGAGCAAACTTCATTGTAGGTTATCATAATTGGGGGCGTCTTAGTAATATCTCTAAAAACACTTAGGGGGAGTTACGTCATCAACAGACGACGTAGAAAGAAAAACAAACTTCTTATGGAACTCATAAATGTCATATCTGAATATGGAAGCGAGCATCAAAATTTCAAGACCAATGAATATCAAAAATTTATTTTCTAAAAACACTTAGGGGGGAGTTACGTCATCAACGGACGACGCAGAAAGAAAAACAAACTTCTTATGGAACTCATAAATGTCATATCTGAATATGGAAGCGAGCATCAAAATTTCAAGACCAATGAATATCAAAAATTTATTTTCTTTGCAATAACCAATCAAGTTAGTTTTGCATAAATCTGTCATCATTCCGACTACAATTTCATTTTGTATACGATTCTTCTGTTCTGATAGAAAATTATTTAGTTATATTCATGGCTCCATTTCCTTGTCTTAAGGTTACTAGCTTTGCAGTGGGATTGCTTCTTGCATATCATGTAGTAACGCTTGTGGAAGGAGAAAGGGCTATTGCTAACAAATTATCAGAGGAAGAGGATTTGGAGTTGGAAAGACAACTCAACCTTCTAAACAAATAACATATTGAAACAGTGGATGTAAGTATTAGATCTGCACAATACACTTTTCCCCCTCTAAAATGTGTTGTAACATTAATATTTTCAGAAAACCAAAAAAATGAGATTGATGTTTTTTTTTTTTTGTTGTTGTTGAGAAAGTTGTATTGCTTTGTTTGTTATGACAATAGACTCGTTGGGGTGTCATCTATGATTATGTTAAATTCCACAACCAGCCCGCGTTTGATCATCCTTTGCTCAAGAAGGATAAGTACCTGGTAATATTTATGTCTCTTAAGAAAAATTAGTTATCGGATGATGTATAAAATTTAATGTTCTATTGGTCTATCAATTTTTTCCCGTAATAAATTTTCATATTTTGTTGGTGTTGTCTAGAAAACCCTCCCTAGTTTGGGGCCTAGGGCATTTATTTGGGACCTATATATGGATTTCTTCATCCACCCAATAGAGAAGGATAAGGGGTGTCTGAAGTGTATTAAAATACTAAATTGCCCTTATACAAACTTAATAATTCTAACTATCTAAAATAAATACTAAAACCTAAATCATTTCTATTAACAATCTTCAATCAAAAAACTAAAACCCAATCCATCAAAATCAAAAACTAAAACCTAATCACAAACAACAATTCAATTCTCCATTTTTTGGTTTTCGGACAATATTTCGGGGACAAACAAATTGGAGTGATTGAGTCAAATCCCTTTAATATGTTCCTTTAAAGAGGGATTCATCAATGATTTAACTATGAATCTCTGAAATTTCTCATCAAATTTTTCTGACACCAAACCAGAATCGGTTGATATAAGCATTAACGTAAACCGATTGTTGTTGATGTTCCCCAGAATCGATAGTTATGCTACACACATAAACAGATTCTGGGTTGATGTGATGAACATCAACCACAATCGGTTTACGCTAATGCACACATCAACCGATTCATTAACCATGCTTGAATTTTCGCACAAATACTGAAATTTTAATCTTTATATTATAAAGCATGAAAATACGAGTTAAACGCAAAAAGAATGATCAGGTCATTCCGACATTAGTGGAAGAAGTTATGAGCAAAATTGTCGAAAAAATGCCCAGATTTACAATTGGTTTACGTGGGCATTTATGTAAACCGATTGTTGAAAAAAATCACAGAAAAACTCTTGAATTTTATAATCGGTCTATGTTCTAAGTCTTATAAACCGATTCCTAGAATAGGTTTACAAGTGCATGAACGTTTGCCGATTTTGTGTTGAGTTTTTTCAAAAAAAAATTTCTCGTGTTTTGATGATGAATCAAGATTAGTTAATTTCTAGGTTAACATGATTAAACATCAATTAATCACTCGAATTAACACTAATTAACAGGGGGCCATTAAGTAAAATAGTTGGATAAGGGGTTTCTATCTTACTTCTAAATATATGTTTTTGTCTCGTAGTGGCATGCCCCAAATAAAATGGCTAGGCCCCAAACTAGGAAGGTAAAAAAACCTCCTACACAAACTCTAGACCTTTTTAACAGGTCCACTACATTTAAAAGGAACTTATAAAGTCACAATGCGGCCACTATATTGCTTGCTCAAAGTGGGCAGATTGATGAGTTTAAAATGATGTGAACTTTTGAAATTGACTATTGTAACACCCTGATGATCATCTTTTCTTTAATCAGTTTATTAAGATTACGTTTTAATTTCACTCATCAGGTAAACCCATGATTGTACGGTGATAATGCAACATGTTATGCGTATTGGAAAGTTATTAATGTCAGTTTTTGACTTGGAAGATTTATGAATATGGTTTTTTTTTTTAATGAATTAGGGGGATGGTGGTTTCTATAATACTTTTTTCCCTGGATTTGTGTAAGTTGACCAAAAATATACTCCTGATATGTACCTCAACACCATATCGGTCGTTGGAGGCACACAATATGAACTTATACCAGACATTCCTTTGGTACATAACTAGAAAATATAATCTTTCCTTATCTTTGAACCAAAGGTTGGAGTATTGGGTATTAAGTATTATGTAATACATTGCAGGAACGTGAAACGGGGAAATGGTGGTTGACACTGGAAGGAACTCAAGTTGGTTATTGGCCAAAAGAACTACAGTAGAACTTCTATATAAGAATATCCTAGGGACCACAAGAAATCATTCTTATGTGGAGGTCTACCTTGAAACAATCAATAAAAATTTGTTACTATATATGTACCTAGGAGAAAACGTAATTACGCACAACAAACATCACAATGTGCCTAGGAAATAATATTAGTTAAATTTTGTTTATTTTCACATGTATGATACGAAAGTTAAATATACAAAGTTTGTTATGCAACACAATGTACCTAGACAGTGCCTAGGAAAACATAAGTTTTGTTTAGTTTCACATGTGAAATTTGTTTAGTTTCACATGTATTAGTTAAATATATGAAGTTTGCTATGTAACACAATCCACACAAAATTGAACAATGATATGGAAAATTGACAAATGAAATTATCTGATCAAAGATATTTGAATGAGTCGTGAAAAATTAAAACATCATACTCGCTAAAAAGTAAAAGGATTTTTCAAATTGGTTAAAAAAATCTCTTCGTCTTAAACTTTGATGTACGATATGACCTATATTGTCTATATACTATTGTGAATTATTCTTATATGGAGGTGGGTTCCTTAAGATGGAATCGAAAAAATATGACTTATTCCAATATGAAGTTTATTCTTAAATATAACTATCCCAAATCGGGACCAGAAATTTTTATTCTTATATGGAGTATTCTTATATAGAGGTTCTAATGTATTCTTATTATTTGAACACGACGCCGAGTATATTTACTGGGGTGGACATGTAAAGTCTGGATCAGATGGGGCACCGAAAATGGTTAATGGTGTTCTACCAGATGAATATACTGATCACACTGGCTATTATGCAGAACTTAAATACAAAAAAAGGACAACGTCTGGGTACCTGGCCCCGGTGCTCAAACTATAGTTGATTGTAGAGGGCCTTATGATTCATTTTAGGAAGATGAACATGCTATCCTTCACTTTGCAGGACCTGGTGGTGGCACTTGTAATTGAGCGGTGAGCATTGATTCTATGCAAATAGAAGTAGTTGAAGCCTAGGTCAAGTGTTTTGTTTCCCGCTTAAATCGTATTTTGTATTTCAACTGAGAGAGAGCATCATAAGTACATTTGCTCTTATTTTAATGAACTCAGATCCTTTTCGCAACAGAAGTATTAAGTCAACTAGTAGTTTTTAAGTCATTATGCCAGGTAACTAAGGAAATCTTATGCTATTTTAAGCTCTCCCCACGTTATTCCGTAATTTGTTGGACTTCTTTGTGTTGCCTTTCCTCTCGTACAACCTTCTAATATGCATGGTCAGGTACGAGTGGATGTGCTCGGTGAATTAGGATGTTTGAATATTAGATTAGATATATTGTATTCTGATAGCCAACTACCTGCAATGCTAGAAAAAAACGTTATAATTTATAGGCACAATTCAGTAATTGATGTAACATGAAGGTCTAAATTTAATCAGCTTTCAGAGTTTAGAGTTTGCCTCTGAATCTTCTTATTATCTCTAGAAAACTTCCAGTAAGAGAATCATCAAGTGAACTCTTGTTTTTCGTTATCATTTTTGTAGATTAATCTATTTGATCATCTTTCTATGCAGCAATCATCTCAACAATTGGCACATGTATGAATCTAGAATTGGTGCCATATGGAGCTTTAGTATCTGGATTTTCCATCCCTTCAACTGTTTGATAAATAGTCATATCTTTATTTTTGAGTAACACCAATGCCGTTGAACGTGCATTCCCTAAACCCGTGCTTGATGCTTCCATGTACTGTCTAGTTCCATGGAATACGATACTAGCGATCACATATGTAATTATCTGCGAAGAAGAAGAAATTCGAATGATATATGTAATGAGACTTGATAAGCTTTCCTATTATGAAAGTCACTTTGTTGTACAAACAACTTACTTATCATACAAAGTTTTGCTTTGATTTGTTTGATTTGATCAAACAGTAGTGATTGTTACAGGTTTAAACTCAGCGCTAAAAGTACATGATCTAACAGGGGTGACATAATCCTCCAAACACTGTTCTTAGCAAGACTCCATTCTTTTTATGCCTTAAGAAATACTACCTCCGTCCCTAAATAGATGACCTATTCACTTTTAAATTTTGTCCCTCTAATAGATGACCTATATCACTAAACAAGGGGATATTTCTAACACTATCCTTTTAATCGATTATTGTTAGTATGAGAAATATGTATAATTTGATAGTCATGTTTATATTCTTTACGTAGGTGCTTTAAAATGCTTTTCAATGGTATAAAGTTTTACGAATATCCATGGTATAGTTTGAGAGATAAATCATTACTAATTATTATTCGCAAGGGTATAATAATTATAAAAAAAATACTAAAAAAATACTCACATCTCCTTTTTGCTTAAGGATTGTGCAAACTTGGGAGTGTTAAATAATGTAATTAAATTAAGGTAAATGATACATGTGTATCTTCCTCTCCTCGGGAACTAGTAATCCTCAAGACGGATTGAGGATATAATTGTAATTTAGGAGGGATTATTGATTTAAGGCAGTATTCCTATAGAAGGAAAATAGATTCCTAGGAGGTTTGGGAAACCTAACCAAAGTAAGGAAGTATACCTAGATAAGGAATACTTCCTAAAAAAGGTAATATACCTAGACAAGGAAATATACCTAGAAAAGGAATTATTCCTAGATAAGGAAATAGATTCTTAGAAGGTTTGGAAAACCATTAAAGCTATAAATAAAGATGTTTAGCTCATAGCTAAGACATCTAGAGTGTGGTTTGTGATACAGACACACTTAGATCAGAGAGGAAGGTTTGTGAGACAAATCACCTTGAGAGAAGTTTGTGAGGCAATTAATTATTGCAAAAGCAAGCTTAGCAAAACAGTTTAAGATTATTTACTATTTAGAGAGATTACGAGCGAAACAAAGAGAGAATTCTAATAGTTTTCTTGTTCATAATCTAGAGAAGATATATTTCTTCGAATTACGTTCTTGTGTTCTTGTTTTCTAGTTTTCGTCTATTATTATTCTGAATTCCGCCTCTATAATAATAGTCACCAAGGTAGATATATCAATACGTATCAAGTTGGTATCATAGCAAGGTTCGTTTCTTTTAGGGAAGGTTCCTGTGGTTTATGGTCTTCACTAGATCTCTCTACAAATAACTTGCTGAGTTAATCGAAAATTGGAATACGTTAGAAGAACAAGATGACCATGGTATGGTTGAAGTTAGATAAGGAACAATCGAATGGGGAAAGAATATTCTCGGTTATTAATGTCGAACACTTGAAGTTGTTTGATCCACCACTACAAGATGATGGTGAGGATGACAAGATGATTTTTCCACGTGTAGGAGACTTGTGGTTTGATCGAGAAGAACCAATCGAAGAAGATTGCATTATGGAGCGAAGAGTGACTAAGACAAGAGGAGGGGATATGGATGCTTTCCAAATTAGACGTTGAGGTCAAGTTTCCAGCAAAGAGAGATGGTTCAGCAGGGTGAAAGGAACTCTCGGGTTCCCTAACCTCCAAATATAACTTTCACAGGAGTTCAAGTTATTGGGGGGGGAGGGAGGGAGGCGCATGATACATGTGTATCTTCCTCTCCCCGGAACTAGTAATCCTCAAGACGGATTGAGGATATAATTGTAATTTAGGAGGGATTACTGATTTAAGGCAGTATTCCTATAGAAGGAAAATAGATTCCTAGGAGTTTTGGGAAACCAAACCAAAGTAAGGAAGTATACCTAGATAAGGATTACTTCCTAGACAAGGTAATATACCTAGACAAGGAAATACCTAGAAAAGGAATTATTCCTAGATAAGGAAATAGATTTTTAGAAGGTTTGAGAAACCATTAAAGCTATAAATAGAGATGTTTAGCTCATAGCTAAGACATCTAGAGTGTGGTTTGTGATACAAACACACCTAGATCAGAGAGGGAGGTTTGTGAGACAAATCACCTTGAGAGAAGTTTGTAAGGCAATTAATTATTACAAAAGCAAGCTTAGCAAAACAGTTTAAGATTATTTACTGTTTAGAGATATTGTGAGTGTAACAAAGAGAGAATTGTAATAGTTTTATTGTTCATAATCTAGAGAAGATATATTTCTTCGAATTACGTTCTTGTGTTCAGTTTTCTAGTTTTCGTCTATTATTATTCTGAATTTCGCCTCTATAATGATAGTCACCAAGGTACAAAGATCAATACGTTTCAGTAAAACACCAAATAGAAGTTAGCCTCCGCAGGAATGATGAGTGACATGAGTCAGCAACTTCAGCCAAAGATCAAACAAGTATGCTCGAGGAAAAACGTGATCGCGTATCTGGATGCATTGCAATGAAGAAATATTATCTTCATAAGAACCTCAAACAGTCTAATTAATATTTTTTTCGAAGCTTTTCGTTTCTAGAATTAGTGTGTGTAAAAGACCTACAATCAAGTTTAAAAATAGTCCAAGCTTTTCATTTCAAGTAGTTTCTCTTATATGACTAACTGATAATCTTTCTAATATCATTGACTATTTTTCTTTTAAGAAATGAAGAAGAAAAAAATCCAAGCTTTCGACCTACTGGAGGACTCTCCACAACGGCATGGGAGTGGTACCTCCATCTTGCTCTAGGAATTCCATCTCACCCCGAGATGGTGGAATTTCAGCTGGCATTACCTGTACAATATCTACAGGTAGTGGTGCTAGTGGGTCTAATGCTGTGCTGCTTTGTATAACATGAAACTAATGGCGAAGGCTCCAAATAAGATCCAAGTAGAATCAAGGTCCCAAGAATACAAATAAGCTGGCAGTGTAATTGAAGTCGGGGTCGGGGGTGCCCATTTGTAGTAAGTCACTTAAGATGTTACAAATTTTTTAAGCTAATGGAACTCTAATCGAAAAATCCGAAACCTGTAAACTCTTCAAATTTAGAAGATGTCTTTGTCCATCAAGGGATCTCATTACTGATGCGAAAGAATGCAAATACACGCCCAAATGTGTCGCGACTTTTATTGTTGTCATATACCTATAGTATACTCCATTATTTGTGTGAGAATCACATAAAAATGCAGTACATATGGGTACATATGCATCCAGTGACAATTTGGTCTTGGGATATTAGTTGATGCCTTATACATCTCAATGTCTTACGGGGAAAAAGGCTTTTCCTATTTAATTTTTTTCCACACCTGAAGCCCATGATTATTTTAATTTTAATAGGAGACCGATGATAGATCAAAGGAAGACTTAAATACCCGAACAAGTTTTACATGCAAAACATGTATGTACAAAACACAAATCATTCTCAAAATTCTCCTTTAAAATATTTGTTGTGTAAAGTTTTTACCAACGAGATAAAATTTAGGAAATTCTAAGGTACGTTTGCTAGGTATATTATATTTTAGTTTATTTTACAGTTATACGTATAACCATGGACAAAGTTTGCTACATTTTATGAGAAAATGGTAGTTAAGCCCAATATAATAGATCTTATATCTCATACTTATCTTGCTGAAAAACTGGGACAACTTGACAACATATATTACTAGGGAGAAACTCGAAAAGATCTTGGAGTAACTCTTGAACAGACCTATGAGAGCTGACATGCGCTTTAGCTTGGGTAGCCGTCTATTGCATCAATAGAGAAAAAAAAAATCAAATTTCAAATGTTTAGGTTTGTCTAGTGCGTCAAAATAAGTTAAAGGCAATACTTGGGTCCGTCCCTGAAGTAACTCTAGTAGCATGCCAAAATCTTATTGTGTGGTTTTACTTTACTTTTCACATTATAATTATTACTTTAATTATAATAAAGTAATTACACTTTACGTTAATCAACACTTGGATTGATCCCTTTAGTTGGTTCGGTTACGAATTTATACTATATACCAAGTGAACATCTTGTGGTTGCTATCTTCTTGAAACTCTCTTTCTATATTAAATCACGCAAGGTGTGTCTTAAATAGGTTGATATGAAAATATTGTGGTGTACTTGGTACCCTCGTCTTTTCAGTCTATCTTGTGATCCATGAGTATATATAGTAGGTACTTTATGACCATTTTCAGGGATGATTAAAGGTTTTTTGTATTTGTTCGTCCTTCAATTGTTCTTCTTTGGAGAAATGTGGATTTTTTCCCCAAACAACAAAAGATGGATTATTTTCTCTAGAATCAATAACTTCACCAAAATCCTCTCCAAACTTGAAAATGTAGCCACCAATAATCTGGACATGCCTAGCTAGCTTTTTCATCTTAATCTCATTCAAAATGGTTAGTTATAAGACAAGAAGGACATAGCTTTCTTGGTTGTTTTTGAAAGTATATAGGAATCCATTGAGAATATTTTCCAGCATTATCAACTAAAATACCTCTAAACATGGGATTATTAACACTAAATTCAATTAAAGAACTCACATTGTTAGAATCGGTTGGGTTTCCATCTTCTAGATCAGGCTTTAGAATATTTTCCAGAGTGCTAGCAATTGATTTCCCACTTCAGCATTGAGAAACTCTAAAGGTAACTTCTTGATATCAATCCAATACGACTGCACACTATAATCCATGGTTGGATTATATTCCTTCAGAAAAGTGAGATGGCCATCTACATTCCATGGAGCTCCAACAATGACTGCATTATATTATTTGGAATCATAAAAGGTAAACATGATGACATGTATATCCCTCTGTTTCTGTTGAAAATGTCCACGAGCTCAAGCCATGGTTATTTCTTGCTCCACTTTACAAACGGATAAAGGGGGTTCACTCAGAACCTTCCCAACAAAGCTTTTTTCCCATTAAGGGACCAAAGGAGTAGGGGACCAACAGTAGGAGAAAACTATCAAGGCAAGTAGACCATAAAAGCTCAACAATACCTTCTAAACATGGTGGAAACAAAAGATTCCATTAAATGAGAAAGTTAAAGAAAAAACAGGACAACAAATTTAATTCCATGAGATTTTGAAACAAACATTTAAAAGGCCATAAAAGAATAGAAAACCGAAAAAGAAAATTAGAGAATAATACAAAAAACAAAAAACACTTAGGGATGGAGGGGAGAAGAAATTTAAGACATGCAAACAAGATTAAGGGAGATCCAGAAAAATCAAAATCACACTAAGTTGAGGACGATTCGGAGAAATATAACACGTTTGAGTACAAATCTGCTATCTGCTTCAGAAGCAGGCGCTATTAGTCAATCACCTGATTCGAAAGGAATCGAAATGGAAAAAACAAAAATGAACCTGACGTGAATCGAACACGCAACCTTCTGATCTGGAGTCAGACGCGCTACCATTGCGCCACAGATCCTTTGTTGGTGGATAGTTCCTTACAAGTCTATATAATCAAAACCACTCGGACTGTCTCAGTTAAACCGATTAAAGTGAAAGAGGAAGACTAGAGTAGCGGAAACAGAGAGAGGGAATCAGAATGAGCTCCCGGAATTTCAAATCCATAGCACCAACAGAAACCCTAGAAATAGAGAACGGGCTCTCAGTTATACCTAGAGTTAAGCTTCTACTCACAATCTACCGTTCTGATCGTTCTGTCAAACCCGTTGATGAATGGCAACTCAAACGTTCACTTCTAGACTACCTAAAGAAGAGCTCATTCACACCCCCACTCACTATCCCAGAAGAAGATCTTGAAATTCATAGTTTTAAAGATATTAAGAAACGCAAACGTGAAGATCCTGTTGCTGCTGGTACTCTTTATGTGAGGGATTTAGGGTTTATTCATCATAAGGAAAAGGCAGAAATTTTACTGGAGAAGAAGAAAGAAGAAGGTGATGATGTTGATGATGAAGAGTGGAAGGTTTTAGAGAAGAAATTCGTTGAATGGAGAAATTCTTTTGTTAAAAAGTTGGATGGAATTGAATTGAGTCTTCAAGGTGTCAAGTTTAAGGCTAATGCTGTTCTTCCGATTTCTGATGACTTTATTGCGTTGAAGAAATCTTGGGAGGAATTTTTTGCTTTTGATAGAGGTATGAGCTTAACATTGGTAAATTTGTGTGATTTTTCAGTGGGGTTTATTCAGTTTTTGTTAAAATTTGTTGTTTGGATTGGGTTGTTCATAATTAGGTGTTTTTGCGAGGATTGGAAAGCGACAACCAGATACAATTATACTAAGAGGAGTTCCGTCGAGATGGTTTGCGGAAACAAGGGTTTCATCGGAGCCTTCTGTGCTAGTCAGTCATACAATTTTTTCAGTGTTCGGGACAATAAGGTACGAGAGAGTTTCGTTTTTACTCCGCGTTCTTATGTAGCTCAGTATGTGCTTGTTAAAGATTTAATCCTTAATTTCACTAGTTTGGTTGAGTGAATTAGTTTCTGTTCTGTGACTTCTGTCTGATTGTTTATCATTGCAAAATGTTATGAATGATGTCCAAACTCTATACAACCAATGTATAAGTGGTCTCGTAATGTAATGCATTTAGACTAGTCTGCCTAATAAAATTGACGTATATTGAGGCATTCTTTAAATGAGTATCATAAAATATATTGGAAATTCCCCCAACGTGTGTAAACATTTGTGCTTTATGGTCGATATAACCATTCTTAGTTCACTAGTATATATTGAATATACGTAGTTGGGAAGGATTTGGATGTTAGATGCACAAGTGAACTTAAGATAAAAAAATTCTCCCTTCGCGTTTCAGCCAGTGCAACTGAAAGTTATATAGGGAGTTCTACATGTTAATGAGGTAAAAGGGATGAAGAGAAGGCCTTTACACCTTAGGATGGGTTGATAAAAAATTAAGTCAAATGATGTTGTTCCATAGCCAGGAAACTGTAATCCAATTGAAAAGGTAAGTAAGTATGACCCTCGATACCAATTTCTTAAGATAATTTGTTTGCTTAAGGACTCTGAAATCGATTTCTCGAATATCTTGACTTTAAACCTGTGAAATGTACCTGGACAACTGTGTTCACTGGTAGGGGCTAACTGGTAATTAAGCACACAAGCTGACCTTATTTATGTCAAAGTACTCTCAAACATGCTCATTTTTGTCATTAACGTCTTGGTAGCTGAATTTTCTTTTCCAAGAATTTCTTTATGGTTCATAGGTCTGTTAAATAAACTGCGGAATGAATTATGCGCAACGAGGAACAAAGAAAAATGCTGCAAACTCAGCAATCTGACAGCAGGAAAAGCTATCTTATACATTAATGTACGGGATGTAATGTTGAATGCTTTAGTGAAACTGATCAAAAGCTTCTTGTCTGTTTCTTACTCATACCGTTTACAACATATATGCTGACTGAAAGTTTAGGTTTGGATGTATGATATGATCCCATGAATTATACTATCATGTTTACTTCTGTTTGTCTTCCCCGGGTTCGATTTTTTAATTTCTGATCATATTCTACTTGCATTGTTTATACATGTTGTAACTTGTGATGATTTCAACTCTTGCCTACTAGGAATCTTAATGCTGCTGCGGACGTTGATCTAGTTAAGAATGCGGAAGAGGGTGAGGAGAGCATTGCGTCTGGTCTGCAGTGCAAGATTGTAGTTCAGTTCGAAAAGTATGACGATTTCTGCAATGCTTTGAAAGTGTTGTGTGGTCGCTCAATGCAAAAGGTACAAAGTCGGTTTGATCCTCTATTTAATGTTTGTTTTAATGATTCACAACAATTATCATCATACTTAGCTGTCTTGGATGCAGGCACTTTAAATATATCTTACTTGCATATTCATATCACTATGAGCTTATCAATCCAAGTAGAACTTAGTATCAGAAAATTCTTGACCCGACACAGTCAAGACTCTGGAGAAAATGGAAACACACTTTCTTTTTGTTGCATATATATGTAAACGTGCAGTTCATGACTATCAACCCGCCTGCATTGAACTGTTCCTTTTTCAGTTTTAAGTTTGATAAGTCTACTTGAAAACCTTATGTTGTACGATTCAGGAACAGAAATGTCTGATGAGTGATTTTCTGACTCCCCTCTGGAAGCATTTGAGATTATATCTTGTATTGTTGGACCATTCAGTCTCTGTCGTCTGTGTCTATATGCAAATGTCTAAGTCAATTGTATGGATTTGGTATTACTATTAAGCAGGAAGGGTCACGTCTTAGAGCCGAATACGAGGTGACTTGGGACAAAGGTGAGTTTTTCCGCAACTCGCTACAAAGAAATGGCCGTCTGCAGGAAGTAGAACAGCATAACAAGCGTCCAAGTATTCATTCTCGTCTTGCGCAAAATGATTTGGAGGGTTCGCACCCCAAGCGATTCAAGGTTGAGTCTCCTTGCTCGTTATTTTTATATTTTATATAAGGTGTCCATATTATTTTGATTTTCTTAAATTATGATTTTTGAATAATTGTTTTACAAAACCCTTCAAACCTTATGCAGGACTGAGGAGGTTGGCCATATAGATCATCCTCAGATGAAGTATTGGAAAAGAAAAGCTCCATTGCTCCAAGACCGATTCGCTAAGTGAAAGTGAATGCATTATGCTTTTCCAAGTATGTTGTACTATAAATCTATAATGTTCACATATTCATAAATTTCTCGTAGACAAATTTAGGGGTCAAAATGTCTTTTAAGGATTTCTCTTGCTCATTTTTGAGAACAGGGATTGATTGTATCCATTTAGCGTATTCCAGTTTTTGTTACAGACAAACGTGTGCAGCTTGACTATGAATTTAGGGAGTTGACGCTGTTTTAGTAGAAACAGATATTAATCCAAGATTAAACCCTTCTCTTTTTTAAGATGCAAATTGCAAAAATAAGACGCGTTGAAGTTATTTCAGCCTTATCATTTTTCTTATGGTGCCAATGGATTAACTCATTCGAACGTGCAATGAAGGAGTTTGAATGTCAATAGGTTCTGAAATGTCTACAGAAGTTTGCAACTTATACCTTGGCCCCTTTATAGGACCTACTGGAGAATTCATTCTTTCCCTGCCTTCTCCAATACTTGTATGTTTTAGCCTGGTTGTTGTTTTCATCATTCTGGGTCTTAAAAACTTCTCCAACATTTAAACGGCCGTTATCAAGTGCTCATAATGTGAATAAAAAATTTAGATGATGAAGACTGCGCATTACTGAGCAAACTTGCAGTATAAAAATATAGTAGATAACTTATCATATGCAACACTGAAAACCATCTTTTGGAAACTGCAACCACATTAATAACATGCCTCACCCTGAACATTAGGGCCCATAACATGCACATGATCTCTGGATAATGGAGAATTACATTATTTCCAAGTACATGGTACATGACATACCGTTTCTTAAAAAACCTTGATAATGGTATAATATTTGGTCAAAGAGTTCAGTATGATTTGAACAGGATTAAGTATTACTCTAATTGTTGCTTACGCCCTCACTGACCTCAATACATTTAGCAGTTTTCAAATGTATTTTAATCAGTGATTAGAATATAATATAGTATCTGCTCCTTAATCACAATCTGATAATGATTCATATGCTTGACTGACTCCATGAATTCTGTAAATTTCGGGTTTCGGATTGCTTTACTCAAAAGTTTTGCTCTTACTAAGTAAGAATCTAAGATTATCATTGACCATGTTCTCGCATAGCCCAAGTTGAGCATAAGACCATGTTCGAAGCTAGATTTAAATTGAAGTTGCATCTCTGCATGATTCCTGAGCCATACTTCCCGGCAGCTCAACTTGGAACTGAAATTTCTTAAAAAACACAAATAATGTGTATCATCTTGTACTTGTAATTTTATATCAACTAAACTAATTAATGCAAGATTTGATTCTGATAATGGAGTAAAATATAATCACAAAATTTCTGTTAATTTTAGATTTAGTGATATGTAATTTGAAGTAGTACTACATTTCATTCAATTGGTAGTAAGAACATATCTTCTTAATATACATTTGACTTGACTTTTGACCTTGACCTAATCCAAGCTAAGCTATTTACATTCATGAACGATGAATATGTCAAAATTTTGAAAATTCAAACCTGCTGTAACCCAAACAGGAAAAGAACAAGAAAAAACATCACAAACAAAAAATTGAATAAAATTAATGATCTTCAATTTGATCAAGTTAACAGCTTAGAAGATTATCCAGCGTAGAACTTCTTGAAATATTCTTAGTCTTGAACGAATAAGGAAATCCATCGATACCCATCTTCTTCTCCTCATCGGTATAATTATTCTTCTTCTTGATTCTTGAATTCACCAAGTTTTTGTCGACAACAGGCATCACATACCAACAAACTGACATACAGATTATCGCAAACGATCTTCCGTAAATCGCCAAACACAAAAGAATCAACACTATGACAATTCCAAAGTAGTACTTGCATATATGACTTTTACTTTTGTCTAGCAAACTTTTCTTCTGTATCTTCTTCACTGCCTCCGGTGATGATAATGGTGATGGACCAAGTTTACTAGTAGTTTGTATTTCTCGGTTCGGGACCGATAATCTGGCTTCGGGTTTTCTGTTTATCACTGCTTCTGTAATCTCAACAATTTTGTCATTACCATCTATATGTAACTCGGGTTCTTGTTTTTTCTG
>JAJJWW010013080.1:0-394224 GCA_023531295.1 Papaver armeniacum | reverse complement strand
ATGATCCGACATTGGGATAAGGATAACCGACATGCCGGCACTTAATACCGGCATTCTGTCATCTTTCAACGACTAGTATTTTTGAAAATCACCAAACCGGCATTGAAGTAACTGTGAAATAGGATATCGGCATATGGTTCCGGTACGGTTTATCATAAGATGACAATGCCGGTACAAGGGAATTTCTTTACAGTGATTGGGCCAAATATGCAACCAATACTTACATGGTTTCAAAAAACTATGAAACGCCGGTACATGGAACCAACATTAAATCTATAATAACGACTATGCCAGCATTTGTTAAATTAAAAAAAAAAAACGGCTAGTTTTTTGAAAAATAAGACCGTTGGAGATTTATTTCTATATAATACCCCCATTCCTTTGGAAAAATCTACACAAACCACCCACCAAATAACAAAAATCATTCTCCCAAGAAAGCAAGCACGGTTAAAGCTTCACAAGGGATGGGGGATCCATCATCTACCTCTATTTGCAAAGTAAGTAGATTTACTAACAATATGATCTTCACTACTATGACGCATGACTAATATAATCTTCTCTTATAGAGTCATCATTGCAAGTGTCAAATTTGCAAGTCACCTTCTCATCTAGCCATGGACTGTCCTTTTATTTATTCAAAGTGTACAAGTTGTGATGGGACACGTCGGTTTTGGATTGCAAAAACTGATGATGCTGAAAATGGAAGAATGTTTCTAAGGTGTTTGAATCACCCAAAGTGCGATGAGTTTCAATGGTTTGACAAAGCTGTTGAACTAGCAGAGTCAAGAGAAAACCACAAGGGCCAATGCAAGCCTATCGATGGGTGTGATGGGTGTTATATGAAGGGAAAGGAATATGTTGAAAGAGAGAAGAACCAATGAAGATGATCCTTGACACCCCCATCCCGGACGATGTCTTCGAAGAGATTCGGGAAAGGCTCAAAGGTTCCGCAATTATTGAAAAGGGATGGAAATACATTATCTTTAACCAAATGTAATCCATTCCATGTTTTTAGCATGTTTTAATTAAGAGTTTCAAATCCAATGTAATAGATTACTTAGGAATAAAATAAAAGAGCATTCGATATGAATTTATATTCAAACTAGCAGAGTACCGGCATAGAATAAATCAAGCTTACAAAGGCTTAGGTTTTCGACAACTATGAAAATTTGAAAATATCATAAAACCTAAGCATAGATTTTAGAAAATACTACTTGTGCGGTACCTTCCAATATCTATACAGGAACATGGAATTTTTAATGTTCTTGTTCCGGTATGGTTTTATAAACAATTTCATTGCGGTATCAAGGACCGGCATTGATATATAAATATCTTGCATGCCGGAATAGGTACCGGCACTGTTGAACCTAAACTTATCTATGCCGGCAGCAGTCGCAAATAAATCTTGCAAGGTTCCGCATGTTCAACATAAACCAATCACTAGAAATCAAAACATGTTCAACATAAACCAAACAACTGGATTCTGCTATTAAATATTCTTAATCCAGGTATCATAAACCAAAAGAAAACCAAACAACTAAAGAGTTAACCACGAGGTACAAACGAAAACAAGTTCAGAATTGTTCAAGACGTAACAACCACCATCCAAAAAAAAGAAACACAACTAAAGAGTTAATCACCGGGTCTTTTGCTTCTTTTGGGCCGGTTTGTTCTTAGTTTCCCCGAACAAAGCTTTTGCACTAGGGTCGGTTTCTTCGATTCTATCAAGCTTTTCCTCGACTTCCTTCATTTCTTCAAGGGATATCACCTCTCCTTCCTGGTACTTGCAACCCAACATCTTCTTTAACTTGCCAAGCCAACGCCGCTAGTTTAATACATCAAACACATAATTAGTATACATATAAGATTATGTGTACATTAAACAACGAAGCAATTAACAATACTTACTAGCAATCCAACGGTCTTATTAAGTTGGGTCATCGTAGGTGGTGCCTGTGCGGGAGTTGGAACGGGAGGGTTTTTCTGGGGAGGAACTTGGACGTTGGTAGGCCTCGAAAGTGTATGAAAATTATGACCTACATGTTATACCGCAAGTGCACGGCGCCTATCGGAGACGCGGCAAGTACGGGTCGATCCCACAAGGACTTGTGGTGCTCTGAAATTGATCAAGGGCTTAATTATACTGAATTCAAGAGTGACATGGTGTAGTGACAAGGTAACAAAGATGTTTTGGTTGCCGATACGGCTGATTTTAACTGAAGTGAACCTAAGCTAAGGTATAAACAGTGATAAAAGTATGCTAAGTCTTCAAATCCACCACTAAATTCCTAGTTTGTGCTCAACTGAGTTGAGGTTTCTTGTTCCTATGGTAGACAAGTGAGGTGTGTCAATTCCATCACCTAGCTAAGGAGTTTCTCCTTGTAATCCTTCAATTACCAGCTAATTTGCTAACCTAGAGCATCTTGGTTGTCTAATGAAGCACAACCAGTCAAGAGAATTAGCCTATGATTCTAAGGATTGAGCTGCAGCATTCTAAACACAAGTATAACCTAACTACAATGCATCCATGGCATTGGCATGCATTGTGAGAGAAGAGTGCTAGATGCTAGAATTGAAAGTATCTAATACATTAAACACTCAAGACACTCAACAGAGTTTAAACACATAACATGGAAATTAGGGTTTCAATGAAACCTTAGCAAATTAAACTAAAACATGGTAGAATAACAAAATACACAAAATTAACCCTAATTGACTGCACTGGCTAATCCAGGCGTGACTAAAATCATCTCCTACATCTTCTATTTATACATGCAAATAAATCCCAAACCCTAATTCCCAAAATTGAAATTAATTGAAAAAAATAATTCAAAAGCAATCGCACCCATACTCTGATTGCTTCTCCTCTTCTGTCAAATCGGCTCAGAACTCCTCTTGCTTGATTAGGTGAAACCCTAGTTTTATTTATCTCTCACATAGCCTCTAGGGTTATGAGAGAGGCTCTGCGAGAGACAACTAGAACTAGGGGTTCTTTGTGGTTGTTGGTCGGTGTCGGGAGAGGGAGAGATGGTGGCGGAGGTGATGTTGCAGGTGGTATGGGTGAAGAAGGGGAAGAGCAGAGCTCTGCTCTGTGAGAGTGACGGGGGAGGAAGAAAGAGAAGATGGAGAGAAAGTGAATTGGGTCGAATAGGGTATAGGGTTATGGGTATTTTGTTGTGAAGCGGGTGCAGCTACGGACGATGAGACAAAGCCGAGCGAGCGTTGGATGAGGCGGCTACGATCCGAACGGCCGAGGGAGGTAAGCGGTTTTGGCGTGATCTCGGTGTAGCGTGGGAGCGGCGATCTTCGATGCACGTGGAAGCAGCGACCGTTGGATGAGGGAGAAAGAAATCTCAACGTCTCAGAAGAGACGGGCTCGGATCCGGGTCACGGGTCGGGTCTAGCTCAAGCCCATGTCTTGTAGATGAGTTGCTACTTGTTGGGTTGCAACTGTTGCGCGCGCGGGCTTCGGCTTTCTGCTCCTTGGATGTTTGACTCCACTTCTTCGCTCTTTGGCTCCTCAATTTCTCCGGACCTTATTTAGTACCTAAAAACACAAAATTAATTAATACAAATATTTATTCTTGAGAACAAAGAAAACACAGAATCTGGGATAATATCTGATTTCTAAGCGCAAAAGATGAGTAAAATGCCAATAAAAAGGTGTATAAATATGCACTATTTGGCACTCATCAAATACCCCCAAACCTGAATTTTACTTGTCCTCAAGTGAAATAGAAAATAATAAATCCTAACTACACCCCTGTCGCAGGTCTCTCGAATGCATTTAGCGTATGCACTAAGCCTTTAAACCCCTAGGTGTCCCTAGTGGACGAGTTGTAGTCTCGTGAGGGTTTACCGAGGTGTACCCACAAAACCTTCTCCAACTTCAGTGTAAAAGAGTCTCAAGCCTCCAAGAAGCTATGAGGACATAGAGTTTCTGCGTGCTAGTAACATGAAGTTAGAACTACCAAAGAACGCATTCTCATCCTTAAATCTTTGAGCGAGAAGTAACCATACCATATGAAAGAATTCGGATTCGATTGTGATCATAAGTCTCAACTTCCGCCTCACCATTAGGGTTTTATGATAATTGCACTCAAAAAGATCGCTTTTTTAGTCTCTCATGTGTGCGAAGCAGGAATAAAGAGAGAAATCCCGCACACGTTGTAGGTAAGAAGGATAACCTTCCAAATAAAATCTGAGACTCCACAGAAATGTGGACAAAAAGAATCTTTTTCTGATGATCTCTAAGAAAGGAAATCAACCATTAGCAAGGGGTGGGAGTACTCACTACCTTCTCACCCGATTGGCAATTAATATCACTCTCTCATAAGAAACCATAGAAACGTCTTCAATCTTCGGTCTTCGGTCTTCAATTGTTGATGACGAACTTCTAAACTTCACAAAACTTGACAATTTTTTAACTTTTCTACTCAAATTCCTTGTTGTTTGGATTTTTCTTTTTAAATTCTTCTTTACCATGGTGGTAGCAAAAATAAACTACAATATTTTTTTGATTTTTTTTGATTTTTTTTTTTTGATATTATAATAAGTGAAAATAAAAATAAAAATAATGAAACAACTACTCCATGGACAAAGGACTCAATTTTTCCACAACTTGTATTGTCTTGATTTTATAAATTTTATTAATTCTCATCCTATTTTCTTTTCTTTGTTGCACATAAACCTTGGACTATATCAATTATTTCTTTCAATATTCGATCTTTGCCTCCGCTTGTCGACGATGATGTGTTTCTATGGGTCTTGCTGATTGAGAGAGAGAGTGATGCTAACGGCAAATCGGTATTTAGAAGGAGTTTTCATCTTTAGACGTCACCCTCATGATTGACAAAAACTAGCACTCAAGAGATCAAAAGTAGTGCTGAAATTGGTGCGTTGGGTAGCTCACCATTCCTACCCTAATTTACGTACGGTGACACACACTCTAACAAACTTTTCTAGAAAGTTGCAAAAAATTGAAGGTTGGTGCCTCACTTGATGTAAAATGGGTAGTCTCCACTATGGGTGATCACAATTCTACTACCGAATATCTAACAAAGACACCTAATTCGCCCTCCCAGTATGGTTAAATCCAACTTTAACGCTCTAATCAACTAAGGAACCCGATTGTGTTCTCCGGTACTTCTAACTTTTGTTATTTCGGCCAGATTCTCTATGTAAACATAGCTAGAAGCATGCTAGTGACTCTAAAATCTCTAAAAGTTGGAGGTTTGTACAAAAAGAGTTTTGAATTTTTTTTTTTTTTTTTTTTTTTTTGAGGATAAAAGATTAAAAAGACTAAAATTAAAAAGACTAAAAACTCTATATGCAAATGCACCCCCAAACCTAAATCAAACATTGTCCTCAATGTGTCGACATATAGAAAAATTTTAAACAGTCACATACCGAGAGAACTATGCTGATAAGAGAAAAGGGAAGAAATTACCGGATGTCGGCAGGAGCAAGGTTGAGCTTCATTAATCAAGGCAAAATCCAACATTCTCAGTGGTGATCATATCGGATTAGCACAAAAAATGCACAAGAAGACTCAACCGATTCAAGAAAGAAAAAAAATTAACAAGTTCTACTGGATTATATACAATGAAGATAATGTACAGAAACATTAACATTCTTACAAATATAATAAAAAAAAATGGGCTTTGATTTATGTGGGAATTTGGTTTATTGGGCTTTGGTTTGTTTGGGATTTGGTTTGTATGGGTTTCAATTTGGTTAATGTGGGTTTTGGTTTAAATGGGCATTTTGGTTTATATGGGATTAGTTTTGGTTTGCCGGCCCAGGTTCAGTTAGCCCAGTTTGAGTTTTTGTGGGCTCAGTTGTTTTGCAGCTTAGGTTGAGTGTGGGCTGAAATCTTTGTGCACAGCCCAGCAGATGAACAAGTGCAGCCCAGATTGAATGGTTGGGGCGAGCCCGGTTCAAGTGCGCCCGAGTTATAATGCTAGCCCGGTTCACGGTGGGCTTTGTTTGTGTAGACGGCCCACAAACTCGGGTTACGTGGGCTTGATTGTATGCTTGACCCAGACTATGAAGGTCAAGTTATGTGGGCTGAAGTTATTGCACAGCCCAGCAGATGAACAAGTGGATATGCTAAGGCTGGCAAGGTAGCAGCCCAGCAGAGAGGCTTATGTGGGCTTGGGTGGTTCAGTTTAGATTGATGGCCCAGTGTGTGGGCTGGTTTACTCACAGAGCCCAGGGTGTGTTACCCAGGTGAACTGGGTTTCAGTTTGGTTGCAGCCCTGGTTATGTTTTTAGCCAAGCAGCCCAGATGTTACAATTTGCACAGCTTGGTCAGGCCAAGCACAGAATAGGTGCACACTCAGGCCGGAGCACAATGCAAAGACCAATTTTGTGCTCGAGACAACCCAGAGCAATGAGACACCTAGGTTGCTAAGCATAGATTAAGCACAAATGAGTTTTCAAATTCAAACACAAAGATACAAGGTGCGGGGTAGCTCCACACTTGCCGTCTGGGGCTAGCAAGGTGGTAGATGGCTCACAAGGCTCACGGGCCACAAAGGGGTAGCTAGCAAACACAGATTCACAATGCTATGTGGATCGGCCACAGCACCGAGGCACAGGACACGGGGTGGTGGCTCGGGTGAGGTTTGCGGCCAACTTGGGCTGTCTCGAGTTACAAATCACCCTCAACAGCTTCGAAAAATGGGGTTTGGCACAACTTGGCTCACTGGGCATTGGTTATGCACGGCTAAGCTCACAGATTCGCCCTCGGGTTGTACCAATTTCGGTTATTGCAAGTTTGAACAATGTTTAGCACAATGACGGATTATCATGCAAAGCGGAGGTTATGCAAAATGGGCTAATGGCTCGGGTTTTGGCTCAACATGGGTTATAGCACGGAGCTAGCTCGGGCCACACAATAATGCTCGAGCCACACAATAACTTGGTTTTCACGGGGGTAAAAACTTGGTTCAACACAATGGTGGCTCACGGGTATGCTCGAGTTGTGCTCAAACTCACGGCTTTCGGAGGTGGAGTTGAGCTCGAGGCCTTGTCAAAGCTCGGGCCTCTCGGTGAAGAGATGGCTAATTCACCAATAACTAATGCACTGAACTCACAAGGCATACGGCTTAACAAACTCAACAAGGTTGCAAATAAGTAGCCACCTAGCTAGCCAATATGTTACCCGGGCGGATAGCTCACAAGCTCGGTTGGTTTGACAACAAGTTGGCTTAACAAGGTTTGCGGTGAGGCTCAACAGCTTGGGTGGAGCTCGGGCGGATTGGAGGTTAAGGGTTACACACAAAGATCAACGAGATAACACAGGGTACTCCAATATGCGTGTTATGGCTCAATCTCACTCAACAAGCTTAGCATTCAACAGGTGATGCAAATGGTACATGGCACTGAGAACACATCAGTGTCGTGAATGGCAATTCTAGCGGAAAGATTACTCACGGGGTTTTCACTCGTGGTTTTCACAACACCACACAACACAACACTCGGGGTTTGCATACAAGCACAAAGCTACGACCAAGGCAAACAACAACAAAATGAGTTATGGTCGGGGTATGCAATTATGAACTTGGAATTCTTAGTTGTAGCTCAAACTCGCGGCTTCGTGGAGCTGGAGTTTGGCTCAACAGGTTGACATGATAAGGTTCAACCGCACCGAACAGGCATACAAGTTCAAGTACTAACCTCGGGTTCTGCGCCTTTTCTTTGGTTTCAATGGGCTGGTTCAGCTGCTCCCACAAGACACCAAGCACAAAGAAGTTCAGCTTGCACAAAGACAAAGCAAAGACAGTAGGTACCTATTTACTCGGGACGAAGTTTAGTACCTTTGACTTGCTGAATGGAACTACTACAATGTCATAACCTAGATGAGGGTTTAGCAATGAGAAGTGGAGGTCACAAAGAAGTGTGTTGAAGCAAATGTGACAAATGAGGTGCAAGCTTCTTCTACCTTCAATGGTTTGTTCACAGATGATAAACAGCTAGCATGAGATGCGAACTAACCATCAAGATGATGCAAGAATGGTTGAACTAAGTTACAGATGCAGTTTATAAGAAAATTAAACTAAGTTACACTACAGGGAAGCTAAGCTACAAAAACTGAAGTATAACAATGGAAACTAAGTTACACTAGATATGTACAGGGATGAATAAATCTCAGTAAAGACAAGCAATGGATCACAGGGCACACGCCAAGTCCCCGGCAGCGGCGCCAAAAACTTGGTAGGCCTCGAAAGTGTATGAAAATTATGACCTACATGTTATACCGCAAGTGCACGGCGCCTATCGGAGACGCGGCAAGTACGGGTTGATCCCACAAGGACTTGTGGTGCTCTGAAATTGATCAAGGGCTTAATTATACTGAATTCAAGAGTGACATGGTGTAGTGACAAGGTAACAAAGATGTTTTGGTTGCCGATACGGCTGATTTTAACTGAAGTGAACCTAAGCTAAGGTATAAACAGTGATAAAAGTATGCTAAGTCTTCAAATCCACCACTAAATTCCTAGTGTGTGCTCAACTGAGTTGAGGTTTCTTGTTCCTATGGTAGACAAGTGAGGTGTGTCAATTCCATCACCTAGCTAAGGAGTTTCTCCTTGTAATCCTTCAATTACCAGCTAATTTGCTAACCTAGAGTCTTTGGTTGTCTAATGAAGCACAACCAGTCAAGAGAATTAGCCTATGGTTCTAAGGATTGAGTGCAAAGCATTCTAAACACAAGTATAACCTAACTACAATGCATCCATGGCATTGGCATGTATTGTGAGAGAAGAGTGCTAGATGCTAGAATTGAAAGTATCTAATATATTAAACACTCAAGACACTCAACAGAGTTTAAACACATAACATGGAAATTAGGGTTTCAATGAAACCTTAGCAAATTAAACTAAAACATGGTAGAATAACAAAATACACAAAATTAACCCTAATTGACTGCACTGGCTAATCCAGGCGTGACTAAAATCATCTCCTACATCTTCTATTTATACATGCAAATAAATCCCAAACCCTAATTCCCAAAATTGAAATTAATTGAAAAAAATAATTCAAAAGCAATCGCACCCATACTCTGATTGCTTCTCCTCTTCTGTCAAATCGGCTCAGAACTCCTCTTGCTTGATTAGGTGAAACCCTAGTTTTATTTATCTCTCACATAGCCTCTAGGGTTATGAGAGAGGCTCTGCGAGAGACAACTAGAACTAGGGGTTGCTGTGGTTGTTGGCTGGTGTCAGGAGAGGGAGAGATGGTGGCGGAGGTGATGTTGCAGAGGGTGGTATGGGTGAAGAAGGGGAAGAGCAGAGCTCTGCTCTGTGAGAGTGACGGGGGAGGAAGAAAGAGAAGATGGAGAGAAAGTGAATTGGGTCAAATAGGGTATAGGGTTATGGGTATTTTGTTGTGAAGCGGGTGCAGCTACGGACGATGAGACAGTAGAAGCGAGCGTTGGATGAGGCGGCTAAGATCTGAACGGCCGAGGGAGGTAAGCGGTTTTGGCGTGATCTGGTGTAGCGCGGGAGCAGCGATCTTCGATGCACGTGGAAGCAGCGACCGTTGGATGAGGGAGAAAGAAATCTCAACGTCTCAGAAGAGACGGGCTCGGATCCGGGTCACGGGTCGGGTCTAGCTCAAGCCCATGTCTTGTAGATGAGTTGCTACTTGTTGGGTTGCAACTGTTGCGCGCGCGGGCTTCGGCTTTCTGCTCCTTGGATGTTTGACTCCACTTCTTCGCTCTTTGGCTCCTCAATTTCTCGGACGTCATCCGGGCGGACGACATAAGGATATGACCATTGCAGGTAATCTTCCATGTAGTCGGCATCAACTTCATCACCGTTTTCAGCAATCTCCAACTTCTCCCACTGACTAATATCTACCAAACGACGTGGTTCCCTATCACTCCAATCTGTTGGGTCCGGTTTTGGAACATACTCTACATGCAACCGATTTGGAGTTGAAAAGCACCAAGAAAGGTCAAGATCAAAACATTGAAAAGAGGCCGTCTAGAAATGTGCTAATTGCTTATATCCAAGTTGGCGCATCACACGTGTAGGATAGCCATAACGTATCCTTTTGAGTGGAACAACGACCCATGGTAAAATGCAACGTTACCAAACCTCAAAACCTGGCGGTTTCCTCTAGCCTCCTTGTAAAGTTCGAACACAATATCTTTGGTACGCATTGCATCCAAAGCCAATCTCATATCGATTAGTCGACCTATGTTACCGGGATTTGGAGTATTGTTGAACTCGTATCTCTTAGCTATAGGCGTATCGGGTTCTGTAAGGTCTATGATCTTCAAGGAGGGGTAGACCTTGAACAAGGTTGGGAAGTGTTCATAAGCCCACACCTATTCCAATGTGAAGTAATAAGTTTTGTTTCTAAGTTCACGATAAGGGTACATGTGAACAATATACATAATAACATAAGTTTAAAAATAAAATTACCCGGTAGAGAGTGAAATTCCCGACAAATTGGTTGGTTTTAGCCTTAGAGGCCCTTCTCATCTCCGTCATCAAATGTGCCATTACCACGGTGCCCCAAGAATAATTATAGATATCTTCCAACGGATCCAAGTACTGAAGGTAGTTCCCACTAACCCTGTTGCCTTTGGTGTCAGGGAATACCCTAGTGCCCAAGATGTATAACAGGTAAGCAGCGGCAGTATAACGAATTTGTTTAGGGTCCCATCCATCCTCCAAACTTCTTTTCTTTGTGTTTTCAAAATTCTTCTTAAGCAACGTCAACTTGATTGTCTTTGTCTTACCAGACGTGGATTCATAAAAGCTCTCCACAGAAGTTTTGTAGTCCCAACCAAACAGCTTGTTAGTCAGACCGTGCAACTTCGACCATTCTAGGTCCAGAGACTCAACTCCTTCTGTAATTGATTTGCCGATAACATTCAAGCCTAGAATGTTCTGAGAATCTTCAGGGTTGAAGGTCATCTCCCCAAAAGGGAAGTGCATGGTATCGGTTTCACCATGATACCTTTCAACGAAGCAATTGACAGTAACAGAATCAGGCTTCACATAATTTTCAACCAAAGCATATAGACTAGAATCCTTTACTATTGTTTGGACCTCTTCACATTCCTCGGACAAATTCCAACCATCCACGGCTTGGTTTCGACAAACACGCACAACCTTCTTATGATCCTACAATTAGGAGAGACAATACAATTAAGAGATTTTACATAAATACACAACAATACATATGTACAAGATAGAAAATGCTCACATAGGTTTGATAGATAGTACGAGCCCACGAGTGCTTGTATCCAAATAATGTTTTTGGTTCAAGAGCTTCACCCTAAATTCTACCAAGTTCAAGGTCAGGTATCATGTCATTAATATGAGGAAGGTGGGAACCTTTAACTTTCACTTTGACGTTGCCCTTCTTGCCATTGCCTTGTGTTGGTTGTTGACTTGGCCCACCAACTTCGCTTTGGCTTGCTAATTTACTTTCCTCTTCATCTTGCTCATCTTGATCATCGTGATCACGGTTTGCAAGTCGACTACGGTCACCACCACTCTCCCAAATTATCCCTCTTGTACCAGCCCCCAAACGCATCTTACGACCTTCATCTTTCCATCGAGGAGGCAGAGACTGAGGAGTATCAAGACCATCCTTCCTTCTTCTCTTAGTGACAACATCTTTAGTTTTTCTTTTGTTAGCTTCCTTTGCTTTTGACCTATATCGTAAGCACACCAAAAGCAATGAATATAAGACATCTTTAGTTCCAGCAGTAAACATTGACTATCGACAGTGCCGGTACCAAGTACCGGCATACAAATGCAACCTAAAATCTATGCCGGTATTTGTGACAATTTTCCTGTATGTTTTAAGTCCACTACCGGCATGCTCGAATTATTACAGAAGAATGCCTGTACCCAAAACCGGCATACAATGCAACCAAAAATCTATGACGGTACTGGTGACAAATTCATAAACTCTCATGTATGTTTTAAGTCCACTACCGGCATACACGAATTATTATCAAACACTGCTGGTACTAAAAGCCGGCACTGTATTCATCCTAGATTGAATGCCGGTAGGGAAAATTTAGTTTCTGGTGAATCTGGGGTTAGAAACCGGTACTGTATTCATCCTAGATTGAATGCCGGAACACAAAACCGACATTGTGTTCATACAAATTTCAGCGTCGGTACTCTCTGAAACTTAACTATTTGAGTTAGGGTTCGCGATTCTAACCTAAACCCATTGCTATAAATCGATTTAAACAATCATAAACTAGTTCAAAATCACCTACCTTCTCACAGAAGCCATGCTTGCGAGGGGTTGATCATCAGAGAACGTTGCTTCTTCGTCTTCTTGCTCTTGAGCAATCTTAGCAATTCTTTGTTCCTGTTTTTGTTGAGCAATCGATGTTGAGTTCGATTGGGCATTTGGTTTCTTTCGTGGAGGCATTGTTTATGATTCAGGTAGGTTAATCGACGAAGAAATTTTTGAATCGACGATTAATCGATGAAGAACGGATGAAGAACGATGAATATTTTTTTTTCGCAACCTAACCCTAACAATGCCGGTACTGAAATAGAAATGGGAGGATATATGAATTTGGTTTTGATTTTATCGTTTTAGGGGAAAGGGTAGTATGGTCTTTTCATAATATTTTTTAATTAACCAAAGGGTATTTTAGTATTTTCATACCCAAAAATCACCCCTTAACACACACCATGGGTTGGGAGAAGTAATCAATATCCCCCAATTCCTTTTTATATCCCCCAATTTCGCGTTCTTAGTTATACCTTCAGTATTTTTATTTTTATATGGAGATTGAACTTTTGGTTAATGAAATTTATAGAAGAATTCTTAAACCATTATTCTAGCTACAACACCACCACCAACCACAACAAACCAGCTACGTTCTTCTGTAATTGAATAATTTTGATCAAACTAGAAAAGAAATAAGTACAACAACCACTTGTTCCAAAGTTTCAGAATTACTAAAAAATAACAATTCATGTAAACTAACAAATTTTCAAAACCTTGTTTTTATTTTACATATGATACTTCAAATTACAATTTTTTTAAAATAAAATTTTAAATAGATAAACACAAAGATCGTGAGAAAAGAGAAGAACCCTAACTTTCATTAGATTAAGATGAGAAATCTCTGAAATTTCCTTAAAGATTTTTGTAAAATATTTTGTGTCTTAGAAATTTTTTATATTTTTTTTAGATTTATTGTGAAGAATAAGGGAGAGATAAAATAAAAAGGAACATAACAAACTTCAGTTTTTTCACGAATAGATAAAAGAGGGAACCAGAAAAGAAAAAAAAAGACTTAACTATATACATTTATCTTGGTTCCGGTTAAGTCAAAAAACCGAACTGAACCATACCATGTGTAGTCTCTAGTTTTTTGAATAAAAATCTTGTACTATGTGAGCCCATTAAAGGTGTGTGATTGCCTCGTTATCTTGCACATGGTTTGAGGAAGGCATTTGTTTCGTTTATTGCTTCGGTACAAGGGTGGCCAAATCGTCCCTCTCTTATTGAGTTAGAAAACTTGTTGTCTTCAGGTGTATAAGAGAAAGAAAAACATCTAGTCACTTATCATATTATGAGATTCAAGATAATCACTTATTTGTAACTTTTAAATTTCTGATAAAAGTTACAACCTAGCATTATAACGAAGCTAAAGGAGTTTTTGAATGAGAAACTTTGATGCATGAAATACAGATGCATCGCATAAACATTTATCTGGGAGATAATACCAAAATCCAATATTGCTAACGTAAGTACTTGTAAATGGGTTTATTAGCTAAAGACGAAGGAAGTTGACATTGGGAATCTTTAAAGCTCTACCGTGGCACATGGTTTTTCTCAGTAGTATGAATTTTACAATGAGGAGACTTTAAGCTACGCTGCATATTCTTATTTCTTTCGTTGTATGCAAAGGGTGGATTTTTATATATGGTGACTAGATATGAATAATGTATTTAAAAATAGTGAACTAGGTCATGATATCTTTGTGGAGCAGTTTCAAGGATTCATCTCTAATCAAAAAGATATCCTCATCAAGTATGCCAACTCAAAAAGATATTATACAGCCTCAAACAAGCACAAAAAAAAGAATTATTCTTTAAATTAATATATCTATAAAATAATAAAATATTAAATTATCGATTATATAATATCTCTTTCAAATAATAGGATTGGGGTGTCCCAAGCCTATTATTTTAAAGAAGTTTTACTGTACCATGTGTTTGATATGGTATAATTTCTCAATTTCTAAATTTTCATGACCTAAACTTCGATTCAAATTTATTCATAAAGAAAATAACTATAATGTATTATGCTTCTTTTATACATGGATGATAAGCCCATCAATGGAGATGATGATACTAAAATTAATCGTCAATTAAGAGTTTGTCTTTCCATTTGGATCTGAAAAGTTTACGTGAAGTGTAGTGTTTTCCGGGCATGGAAGTTCAATAATCAAATGGTTACGTTATTTCGTAGCAAGAATATGCAACCGTCTTAATTGATCGGTCGTTTTGTCCTAGAATACTTAAATCAAATGTTTAGCCAATGGAACCATTTCTCAAAAAAAAAAAAAAAAAAAAAACATATACCGGGAGATGCGACACTTTTCCATAAACTTGTTTGGAATATTTGTTATTTAATTATCACAAGGGCTGACATTGCTTACTTTGTTGGAGTTATATCTCAATTCATGGACAACCCTTGTGTTGGTCATTTATTTGCGGTAATGAGGATTTTCCGTTATGTATTAGGCACTCTGCATCTCGGGATAATATATAAAAACCACAGACTAGTTTACTTGAGTGCTTTTGTAGATGCAGATCAGGCAAATAATTTAAATGATAAACGGTCTACGAAAGGTTGTTGTTTTAATGTCGCTTCAACTACAATTTGACGGTGGAATAAGAAGCAAACCACTGTTGCTCTTCCAAGGTTTGAAGCTGAATATGTGGAAACTTTTATGGCTATTCAAGAATTCATATAGCTTAAAAGACTTATTCAATAGACGGTTTCAGCCTTTAACTATCTAGTTTCTATTCATTTTGATGATGCAAGTGCAATGAAGCTTGTTGGAAACCCCTATATTATGCGCGTACTAAACATACGAAATTCGTAATCATAATCATTTGCGGAAAACTGAACGGAATTCATCGGCTTAAACCGTCATCGGATTTCAGAAAATTTGATCTGTAAGTCATGAAGTTGACGGTATATTTATGAAGGTTCTTAAGATAGCAAACCTTGGGATGTGTCGAAGTTGTCTTGGAGTTGTTTACCAGAGTTTAGTGTTACAAAGTAGTGCAACTCCAGGTTTATGAAAATAAAAGTAGAACACATCTAATACTAAGTCAATAACGCAGAACGTTTTAGTGTAAATTGAATAGTAATTTCACCTGAAGTTATTCACTAACATCATTTTTACTTGTCTTGCTTCCGTTATTAATTGAGAAAATATAATGAGATTTTTTAATTTGTTCTTCTACGTATATACAACTTTATCTCGTCAACACATGTGAAAGGCTAGATATTTTTTAAAAATAATATCCTACTTTGATTAAATGAAAAATTGTATTCACGATGATTTCAAATCATTTTTTATGTTCTTAAATAAGAATCTCTGAACTTCTTCAACCAAATTCTTGGAAAAATAATGTTCAATTTTGTCAGTTATAACGAAGAACACAAATCATGATAAGTTGCCAAAAATCATATTTCAAAAAATGTATCACTTTAGGCTCTTCCCAAGCCAGTCCTAATTGCATTTCCACGTCAACTTTGGAAGAGCTTGGACCCAGCAGATTTTTTCTATTTCCATTGCGGACGGACAATGGTTAGTCATTTCTGATAAAAAACGGATAATCATTTTCCGTCTCTTTCAAATCTAAGAAACAGACAACCATTGTTCGTTTCCTCCATCTTGACTAGGCAAGCTGGTAAGACCCGAATAACGGGTATCATAAATAATCCACCTTGTTTATTAAACCTAACTCTCTCAACTTTCCATTTTTTTCACCGCATTAATAAATTCATTATATCTTCATCGAGAACCTTTTGCTAAATCAGATTGTATCCATGGTTTAAGAGCAGTGGCAATAATATTTCTTAGGGATTCATTTGAAGAAATGGTTTTTGCAGCTTCAACTTAAATTAGAGGAGATGGTGCATCAATATCTAAAGCTAATTGGCAATTTTGCAAAACAATGCTAAAAATGAAAGCATCACTAGCAGCAGCTAAATTAACTTTAGATGGTTGTTTTTTAATCGACATGGAATTTTAAAGTTAGAGTGTTTCTTTTAGAATTAAAAGGATATGAACGAAGAATTGGTTATTACTTGTTGAACCCATTTCTTTTTTTTTTCTCCTATAATGAATTCTTGGTTTGGTTTTGTTATTTATCTGATTAATTTTGTGGATTTTCTGTGAATTTGATTTTGGTGGTGTTACGTGGAGGAATTGAATCAAATGTTTGGACTGGTGAAGAAGAAAATAAGTGAAAGATAAATGTTTGGAGGAATTTGATTTTGGTGGTGTTCATGGATTTGGATTGATGACTATATATGATTTTTTAGAAACTAGCTTGAATTAATTGGTTCTAATACTTGTTTCAATTTAATAGGTTCAAAAAATGGTTTATGTCTTGTTTTCATGTATCTATATAAGAATTTTCAATGATGTGTGCATGAAGTCTAAGAAACGGATAATCACAATCTATTTTCCATTATTTGAAACCGCTAATTGTTATCCTTTTGCTAGTAACAGTCGATGATAAACCATTTTTGTAGCCTAAAACGCCAACCCATTACTCATTTCACACTTTTTCAATATAGACAACCAATTTGTATCCCTTATTTTTTTCCCACCGGAATTCCCAAAGAATAGAGAACGTGAACGGAAAGAGTGGCTTTAAGGCCTATTCATATGCACATGCCAAACTCATATATTTGGCATATATGCACCCACTATGGGTATGCCAAACTGCCAAACTCAAATGCATATATGCCAGAAATAACATATAGGCATACACGATGGAGTTTCCAGCGAGCGATAGAGTGTCCATCGCTCGCTTGTCATTCCAGCGCTAGTGCTGGTCAAGCTGTCGCTCGCTGGTATGATCAACGCTTATCGGATACTCTTCCAACGGCTACTATTTTTTCCCTCTATAAATACGTAATTTCAAACTCATTTTAACTCACACAAGAATTTTTAAATCTCTCTAGAATTTCTCAATCTCCAAATCTTTTCATCACTCTTCCAATTCCTCAGAGAGCATGGCTGATAATATGACCATTGTTGAGTTCGCTGAGGTCGTAGCAAACCAATGTGCTGCCGAAAATCAAAGAGTTGTTAATTGAGCCAATGTGGAAAGTGAAATTAGGAGATGTCAATTTATGAAGCGAAAACCAAAATTCACTACTGCGGAAGATGAATGTATTTGCAGGAATTATATTTATTTTACTGAGGATGCATTTCATCCACAAGCATTGTGGCAAAGGATTTTTGGGAATTTCAAGAACAAACAATGAACCTCTACAATCGTGATGTTTCAGAGTTGATTCAGCGCTTCACTATAATTAAGCAGGAAGTTACTAGGTATGTTACTTTACTTCGGCAGGAAGGTCCAAACTTGAGAAGTGGTGAAACCACGATGGAACTTCAACAAAGGTGTCGTGTGGAATATCGTCGCATCTATGGAAAAAAATTCCATTTTGAAAGTTGTTTCGAGATTTTAAGATATTTGCCCAAATATTTTCCAACATCTATGTTGTAATTTCTCAATTATCCACTTAAGTTATTATGTTTTAATTTCTTAATTGTCTAAGTATTAAGTTTTAATATTTTTTTTTAAATTATAAATTGTAAGATTGGATTAAGAATAGAATTAATATTAATTTTCAACAATATTCGTCAAATTTTCAAATTCATTAAACTTCGATATAATGATTAATAGTCATTTTACAAGACATAAAACTAGACAATAATTGGAAAGACTTCCAAAATTAAAGTTTGGGACAATGTTGTTCATCTTGTTAATCTTATTCATTTCACAAAACTTCCAATCAATACGCCCATGAACGGAATTTCCTTTTATCTTCTTCTTTGGCTTCAAATTTGTTTTGTTTTGATTTTCCTTGCCTTGAACTTTTCTTTGCCTTTGCTTTGATTTAGTTGCGGTTTTGACTTGGTTAATATCCAAAACTTGAAGACTTCTTTGCTTCTTACCTATTTCTTTATAACTACCACATATCTTCTTAACGGCACCTTCAAGCACTACTTCAGAAAAATCAAGTTGTGTTGTCGAATCAAGTTGGGTTTGAAATTGTGCCATTTGGGAAAATTCAAAAAAAATAAATTAGAATGAGAAATAGAGAAATAGAGAAATTTAGATTAAGAAAGAGAGAATTAGAGAAAAAATTTTGTATAAATTTTTTTGGGGTAACTTCTGAGTTTGAAAATTACCTATTTATAGCGATAAAGAACCAGCCGTTGGCGCTAGAGTTAACATCGAACAATATACATAATATGGCGTTATTGAAAATATCGACGGCTAGAAACTCTGTCGCTAAGTGGTTTTTCCATAGTGACACAACTCGTTTATGCCAAACAACATTTATTTGCCATACCCGTAGGAATAGCTTAAGAGACGGTTTTTGGGTCTCGAAAGAGGCCGAGAACCTCCGCGAGACCTGTCTAGATGAGAGAGAGAATTAAAACGGAACCCACTACAAAGTCATGGATAACCAATGACTGATTGACACGTCATGGGGAAACCGGGGTTCAGCATTTTCGAGTTCAAAGACCCAAACGCATGAACCCTTCTTTCGTGGACCCCTACTGTCGCACCCGTAACGCTTTAACTTCCGACACTTGTAAACCAGAGCCTGGACCTTATGGACCGTTGCAGAATATCGTCATCCATTACTCGGTAAAACCAGTGAAGTTCAAAAAAGTGATTTTTGAACTCTTTATAAACTTAAACGGTCCATAAAAGTTGAGCTTTTCTTTTCTTTCCTTTGATAAAGAAGAAGACGATAAAGAACAGTAATTGAGAGATAGTTAGAAAATGGCGACAACAAGAAGAATAAGATGGTACCCACCACCCCCTCCAAGTCCTAGAATACTTCACTTACCACTAAGACGACCTGTTCGTCGAAAAACCAGTTCGAAAAATCATTTGAATCCGAAAATTGTTGTTCCGAAAGAATCACCAGAGTTATTATCACACCACAGTAATCATCCAAGAGGAAAACTCGAAACTCTGTTTGATCAAGAAAGAGTTTTTTCAAAAACAGTTCCGATAGTTTTATTGAACTCATCATCATTTGTAGGAAATCATTGTAGTGGTGATGGTAATGGGAGAAGAGAAAGAGTTGAAGAAGATTTTGAATTTGGAGATAAATGTGAAGAACCAGAAGATATTAATGAAAATGAGAAATGGAGATTTCAAGCTGAGATTCTTAGAGCCGAATGTAATTTTCTTCGAATGGAAAGAGAAATAGCATTGAGGAAGCTGGAAATCAATCGAATTCAAACTCAAAAGACTCTTCGCTCCGCAGTAGAAACCCTAATTTCTGTTCGTTTTCTCTTTTTTTCGAATTTAATTCGAGTTTTATTGAGTTAGTATTAATTACTACTAATCAGTCTTTTTCTGTTTGTTTTATCCAGGGGAAAAAGAAAATTTATCAAGGAAAGAATGTAGATTCAGTATTAGAGGAAGAAATTGATGAATTAGAAGAGAAACTAAATGATTTACATAGAAAATCAGGAGCTACAGATATTGAGATTCGTAAATGTGATAATTTTGATCTTAAAGCATCAGTTCTTCAAAAGAGATTAGAAAAACTTGAATTTGATGATAAATATGTTAAAGAGATTCAACAAATGGCTGAATCAAGCTTAACTATCAAGCCAAACAATAACAATCATCGCGTTACAGATGTAAGTAATCAAATATCATTTTTAATTAATCTTGATTCTGAATTTGTTCGATTGTAATTAATGGTCATTTGTTTCGTTATTAGGTGGAAATACTTGGGAAAAAGATGGAAGGAATATCAAAAGGGATGTTGGAGAAGATGGAAGCGGAGTATAGATCAATGTTGTCCTCCACAGCAACATCTTCTGCAACTGCGAGCGGGACCAGTTCTGCTTCGACTTCCAGTCGATATGAATTCCCTCACAATTCCTTTTCATCTTCTAAAAAAGATTATCAATATCATCAACGACAGGCAAGTCTTCTTCTCTTTAATATTCCAATTTACAGTAAAAGTTCATACTAATTTTATTTAATAATGATTAAAATGTGCTTATGTTTTTGTCCTCCTGAAATTAATCCTAAAAAAATTGTTTCAGAATGATAAAATAATCTGAATTGTTTGTTATTTTTGTTGCTTTAGTTGTTGGTATTGTTTTTAAACGGTAATAACATTCTTAATTTTGGGAATTCTAAATTCAAATTTCAAATTTATGTTTTGATAATAGCATAAAAGTTGTTGCCCTGGGGTCCAATTACCTGCTTAAGTTGTTAAAGAAAGCAAAAAACACAAACAATGTGTCATTGACTGACTGACTGATGAACTACTATGCTTTATGAAGAGATAGTGTGGTCTGAGAATTTCTTTTCAGTAATATGGAAATGGCTGTTGCTTAGTTAATAACAGACGTTTTAATACTGAGTCATCTGACTTACACATATAAAGTATGTCATTCATAGAATAGGAAATTAGAAACCGGTTGCAAATTCAAAAACAATTGTTGTTTGAACAAACAAACAAAACCCAAAACAAATCAACAGGCGTTTAGAATAACAAGTGAGTTAATGAATAAGAGACTCTTTTTGCATGCATGTATGGTTCAGGGTTAGACTTTCAGACTTCAGAGTATAGAGTTAATAGGTGAGTTAATATGTGCATGTCTGTCATTAACATGTAGGCAAGCTGTGGTCTGGGTTGTTGTATTCTTTTACATTTATGAGTTACTTACTTTGATAAAGGTTTTACTAGAATTTTCAGGGTGGGGGGGTCTATCCTTCTTTAAATGAAGGGGCTCCTCCTTTATTAATGACTTCATGAAGCTTTTGTTTTCTCTAGAGCTCCAGTTCTAAGGGTTGGCAAAGTTCCCAAGTGCATCTGATTCTCTATCTTTAATGAAGAGAGAGAAACACAACAATATGAATGTGTGTTACTAAGGTTTGCAATTTAATACGACTTGTTTGTTTGTCCTTGTATTGTTTTTCTGTAAGTCTTTCCTAGATATTCTTCTCCATTAAATGATGCTCATAAACAAGCTTATACTAGGATTATGCACATTTGAAATCTGCAGCTTATTAGGTGGTTGTTGGTCTTGTGTTAGGCTATTTATAAATCCAAAACGCGGTTCGAGCCAAACGAGTTTTGACTTTGGGCCGTTGGCATCTATCATCTGTGTCATCTCATCTGGGAATATGGACAGTGTCAGACAGCTCAAATATCAGCCTTGATTGCCTGTCCTGATTGTGGAATTGGCATGCCCAGTTTGGATGTTAGGAATGTCCAGTGTATCGCGTTCGCCTATACAACCGAAATTGCAACTACATGAAAAGGGTATTACTAAAAATCCAAGATAGTCCCCCTCAAATATATGGACCTAGACATCCCAATTTCCAAGGTCAGAACCGGTTCATGTATATGTGGATCTCGGAACAATTATTTGGTTTTGTGTCAATGGTTAACTAGTACCATTCGGCCATAGACATCATGGTACGGGGTTCGTTACATAAGATTAAGATCCAGATTATCAGTACAGAAGTTTAAAGCCTTAGCATATTTTGTCCATCCTATTAGCTATGTGGTTGCTTAGTCTTAGAACAGATTTACAAGTTACTTTAAGGCCTTGTATTGTACTAGCATATTTTGACCATCCTATTAGCTATGTGTGGTTGCTTAGTCTTAGAACAGATTTACAAGTTACAAAAACCACAAGAATAAGAAAGGAGAAAAGTTTTAGAGTCTTCTATAGTACCCCGAGCGCGCCGGTCTATATCAAGGCCTTGTATTGTACTAGCATAGGGACTGGATCCTTTGACAGAAGCTATTAGGTTATGCAATTACTATAGAGGCAAATTGATTTGATTGCAAGTTCCTGTAACAATCCAAAAAAAACAACAACTTGGGCATGTTTATCCTTCTTAGATTTTACCTCAGTATACTGATTGCTGCTTGACTTACCATCTGTAATTCCACCCTATCGACCGGTCTTTCTAACAAAATGAAACTTTTATACAACCAGGAGAGGACAGTCCCTGAAGAAAAAGTATGTGCAGGGCGATGTAAGATGATTGTGCGTAAAATTGTCGAGCAGGTGAGGTCTGAGATGGAGCAGTGGTCTCAAATGCAAGATATGCTGGGACGGGTCAGGGTGGAAATGGAGGAATTGCAGGCTTCTCGTGATTACTGGGAAGATCGCGCACTAAATTCCAACAACCAGGTCCAGTCACTTGAATCCTCTGTAAGTGCAACTGCAAAACCTCAATTATCTCCAGCTCTATCTCTCTTAACAGATCAGTTAATTATCATTATTTAATCAGGTGCAAGATTGGAGAGAGAAAGCTCATGTGAATGAGACCAAAGTTTCCGAGCTGCAAAAACAAATCTCTGAGCTCCAAGTAAAGCTTAAAAGATCAAGAACTGAAAGAAACCAAAACTCATCAAGGACCAAGAACTTAGAGATGACACAAGGGGATCTTTCACAAAAGGAGAAGGAAAAGAGAGTGTTGATATGTAGCTTGAAAGAGAATCCGAAAGCAAATTTAAGCAAGCAGACTATCAAACACCAGTACACTGACGTTGGCAGGACAAAAGAATGCCCTACTCACAGTGGAAACACTGGTTCAAATCGATCGCCTCTTAGTGAAATTCAGAATTCTTCATCACCAATGTCTCGACAAATTGGTAGAACTACATTAATGTCTCCTTCCTACAGCACCGAGAAACACCACCGTGCAAATTACAGTAAGCAAAACAGAGATAATTTTGGCATTGGCAGGAAACATGATGGTGCATATCACAATGGTTCGATTCGAACACCTCTTGAGGAAGTAGGAAACTTAGCATCGCCGAAGTTTAGGCAGAAAAGGAGAGAAAGTTCTCCTTATGTTCTTGTCTAAGAATCTTTTGTTAAGTTCTTTGAAGTTATTAGTTCTGTAAGTTCGTACATTTCATTGGTTTGCATAATACTTATTAAGATTATCAATGTATTATTTCCAAATTCCAGTATGCTGAGTTGAAAATCAAGCCTACTTGCAGAAGCTGCGGGGTTTTTGCTAGCTATTTCTCTTGCAGCTGATATTGATAAAAGAGTGGTAAAAATTTTAAATGGCGAAACTTCTCAAGTCCCTTGGCTAGTCAACTTGGTCAGGTGGTCTATTCATACGTTCCGCGAGAGGCAAATGAAGCTGCCCATCTACTCGCTGCCTATGCTTTCAAGCATAATGTCTACCAACGGTGGATATCTTCCCAACCTCCCTGTATTTCTTTCTGTCTTTCTATAGAAGAAATTGGCGTCTCTTCTGTTTAGTTTGCTTGTCTTTTCCTCGTTGGCTATCTGTTAAGGTAGCCGTCTATCAAATATGCTGAGTTGAAAGGGAAGTTTGTGGTTTGTTGTCTCAGTTTTTGCGAGTTACAGCATGTTTGGTTTTAGGTCTATTTCGATAGAGGTGTGCTACTTGCATCTCTATATAAATACAACCACCTAATGTCTCTTACAAATATGTCTGTTCTAGAATCGGGCTGCACAAAAAGAGCTTTGAGGGTTGCATATAATTCACATGTCCTGAAGGTGATTGCCTTTACTCGGGCAGTGCTATTCAACTCCCTCTTTTCCACCTCCCTCCAATCCAAACCGCATATTTGAAAAATGGTGAACCCCACCTGAACCGAATCTAAATCTAGATGGGTGGTTTAGATTGGAGGAAGGTGTATAGGGAGGTGGAAAAGAGGCAGTTGAATAGCACTTCCGTTAATATATAACAACAATCAAAAATACTTTTACTCCATTAATAAAATTAAATCCTCTTCAAATCTAATAACTATTTATAATAAATAAATAAATAAATAAATCCTCTCCTTCTCTTCTCCTTCATGATTCATGATGAAGATGATGAACTCAAAGTTAAAAGAAAAAAATGATGGATTAATAAATCAAGAATCTTCCGTCCATAATTTTTATTAGTTAAGAATTTGTTGGAAACTTGAATCCAAGTTTCATATATGAATGGAAAAATCATTTAAGTAGTATCATATTGGATTTGAGTGTTGGAGTGTATCAGTGAGCTTAATCTTAATTTGGCCTATTAGTTAGGTTAAATTAGTTTCAAGTTTGGAACCTAAAACTAGATACATGAAGGGACACAACTCTTAAGGAATTCAAATTGGTATTCATCAATTAAGTTTGTGTTAAAGAGAGAGTTCATCGCTTTAGTTTTGGTTCGCCGTCTCTCAAAGTTTGGAGTGCTACTACATCGAGAAGTAAGTCGTTGTAGCCTGGGAGACAGACATAGATAGTCCTGAGCACGAGTGCATGGTGAATCTGTCTTAAGGGTGGAGGATATAATCATTGTCTCGACTTCTGTTTGGTTTAGTTGGGTTTTCATCCTCCTTCTTTTCTATTTTCATAGTATTTATACAAGACTGACAACAGAATCGACAGGCTAAATATTTCTTTTTGTTGTTTTTAATTAATTAGGTTAGAGTGATCAAAGTAGAACTTAATTTAAGTTTCAGGAACTGCTTAGAAGTCATAAATAGTTTGTCTCGAGATTTTATTAAACCAAGTTGAAATGCTTCAACTATAGGTTTACCAAAAACATTTCAAAATGGCAAGAAGCAGTTGTATCAAAATGTCTGTAACCGATCTTGATATCTATGAAAATCGCAAATTTCGCCACTTGTTCTGATACAACTAATGCGTGTGCAGCATTTCCCATACCTAATATAGGCATCACACTTCCATAACTCAATATAACACAGTTATAGTTACCCATACCTAATCTCTATCTCTGTGTAGTATTTGTTTACGAAAAGATAATCTACTGATTTGAGTATCATATGGCACTTGTTTATTGCTTGGATTGAATATAGCTCTTGTAGTCTAAAGTGCACCAAATTGACAAAAACAGACGTGTAGTACTTGTTTAGGGAAAAAACGATTCCTTAGAAGTGAATGAGAGCTCTGGCAATTTTTCAAGCGACGCTGACTTAGTCAAACTTTGAAATTTTTCTTCTTCTACTTCGATCAATCGGCTCTTCCATCAATCTGATTCTGATTCTGTTTCTGTTATGAAATTTTGATTTTCAGTTTTCAATTTACATAACCCAACGTTTTAATTTTTCTATATTTAAGTTTTAATTCATCTTTTTTCTTGACCTAACTGATAACTTTTTTCAAAATCCCTAATTTTAGATGGCCTAGTCATTTCTGATTTTTTGTTTAATAGATTGTAATCTTGATAGATTTAGAATTATGAGTAAACTTCTCTTTTTATTTCTTTCTTAGATCTGCAATCTTTGAAACATTCCTCAATTTTTGTTCTAACTTTTCTTTTTGTTTTTTCTGATTAGTTTATGGGTTGAAGGGGATAGCAGCATAGGGTTTCGGTATCCACCATCATGAGATAGAGATAAGTGACTTAGAGGTTTCTTCTGGGTATGGTTTTGGTTTATATCAATACTATTATAAACTGGATCTGGTCGATAATTCTTTGTAGAGTGTATTGGGAATGCTTTCATAGCATTTTTGAGATCCTATCAAAATTACTTTGTTTTTAGCTGTATTAGAAGATATATAGATAATTTTTGGGGAAGATTTCTTAGAGATATTAATGATTACCTACTTTTAGCCTTTATAGACACTACACCAAAACAGCCATTTTGTGACGTTTATAAAGGTTGCGAAGAATTTGTGCAACGGAAATAAGCGTTGGCAAAACAGCGTTGCGCATTGATGTGCAACGCATAATATCCGTTGCACAAATTATATTGAGCAACTCTTATAAACGTTGCACCAGCTATGGTGCAACGTTTTATTTTCCAATTTGTGCAACGTATATTCTAATTTGTGCAACGGAAAAATAATTAAAGCAACCTCAATAGACGTTGCAAAATGTTTTACTGAGAAATAAAAAAAAATACAATTTTTATTTCAAAATTCCAATATTACAAAACTGATAGGGTTTCGGTATCCACCATCATGAGATAGAGATAAGTGACTTAGAGGTTTCTTGCAAATTCAATTTCTAAGAAGAACCCATGCTTCCTTGTTATACCACAATTCTCAAAACACTCAAACACTTTACACTTCACTACTAGTAGTGCTACAGAAGTATAGACTGCACCAGGGGATCAGGTATGGTTTTGGTTTATATCAATACTATTATAAACTGGATCTGGTCGATAATTCTTTGTAGAGTGTATTGGGAATGCTTTTCATAGCATTTTTGAGATCCTATGCTAAGAAACCCTTGGCAGCCAACACTGCAGGGATTTGATTATTGAAAATTACTTTGTTTTTAAGAGACAAGAGACAAATTCCTTTTAACCTACAAATCACAAAACGCAATTTTAGTATTAGAAGATATATAGATAATTTTTTGGGAAGATTTCTTAGAGATATTAATGATTACCTACTTTTAGCCTTTATAGACTATCATTTGATTTGGTTAAGGGTTGTAGAATTCTAAGTGTTTTGACTCCAATGCCCAAGTTGATCAGATTTTTCTTTATAATTCAAATGTTCAAAGATACGATTAATCGAGATGGTTTTTTATTAGAATCTGTTATCAGAGTTGGATAGAAGTATGTTGAGTTCTTTTGTACAAATAGGTGCCAGGAAATTTAGACAAAGATATTTGTTAGGGCTCTACCTGCTCCATCACCAAAAGCTTCTCATGTTGTTATTACTAAAGTGGGATCAGTTTCGGAGAAGGGAGAGGGATCTGGTGGAGGAAAAAATTCTGCTGCAACTGCGCAGGCCGATTAAAATACTCAGCAATCAACATTCTCTGTCAGTTTGAAAACTGCTAGTAATCTTCAAGGTTCAGGTTTTACTTCTTTACATGTACTTCAATCTGTTTCGAATGTCTATCTATCTGTTTCTTCATTAACTATTAGGGAGTCTGGGTCAGCTTCTGTAAATGCAAATGTTACTGCGCCTGTTAATACTCTGGTTATGCCACAAAGTCTTGTTAACCCATATGAGCATGGTTTCTCTTTTGAGTCTTCTTTTCTCTTACATGATAGGAAGGGAAAAAGATCTAGGTCTTACTTTAAATATGCTCTTATTGGTAGAGGTGGTCTATCTCATTCCGAAAATGTGAATTCTAATGTCTTTTGGTCTTCATCATGTACATCAGTTTCTCAGTCTTCTGTCTCTCATACTGTATTCACAAGCTCTGGGTTTATTTTTATCTCTTTTACTGAAATGAGTTACACCTATGATATGTTTATAAATCCGGTCTCTGAGAATGTTGGCTTAGAAAATTCAAGTAATGGGGATTGTATTGATATAGCAGTAGTGCTCGAACCAGCTCCTTTAGCTGTGTTACCTCCTGAACCTCTCATTACTGAAGAAGAATTTGAAAATGAAGTTAATCTCATGATGGTGGATTCGATGGACTCTATGGATGCTGATCCTCCTTCTGCTCATGACCTCGTAAGTTTTTTTTATGATTTCTATTTATACTATTTTATATTTGGATCATCTTCTTTCGGTTCTTTGTGTCTATTTTTAAATCATGAAGTTTCTTTGCTAGAACATGAATGGGTGTTGCTCTGATAAGAAATGGTTTCATTTAGCTAATATATTTAGGAAAAATAAAATTGATGCTTTTTGTCTTATTGAAACTATGGTAGATATAGATACTGTTAGAAAATACACACATCATTTGCCGTATGATTCTTGGTATATTATTCCTGTTGAAGGCAAATCTGGGGGGATTGCTGTAGGTTATTTTGCTAAGTCTTCTATTGAAATTTTAAGTAGCTCTCTTAATATGATTCATATATTATGCGATGTTACTCCTAGGATTAAAAATTGCATTGTGTCTTTTATTTATGGAGCTCTCAGTAAAATTAGAATAAAGAATCAATGGAATTTTCTTAACAGCATGAATGAGTCTAATAAAAGACCTTGGTTACTTTTAGGGGACTTTAATTTCATTCTAAATGCTTCTGAAAAGCAGGGTGGTAATTTGAATAATTATTTCCCTCCTGATTTAGTTAGAAGAAGTCTAGTATAAATGAAGATGAATGAAGTTTTTTCTTTTGGAAATCCTTTTACTTAGTGCAATAGGAGATTTAAAAACCCTGTTGAGCTGATCTTTGAAAAACTAGACAGGGGTTTTGTTAATGATGATTGGTTCTCTGTTCTGCCGCAAACTCGTATAACAAATCTTGCTAGAGTTTACTCAGACCACAGCCCCATTATGCTTAAGTGTTTTCACTTTGACCAGCATCTTAATATTCCTTATAAGTTCTTTAAATGCTGGCAACTAAATCTTGATTTCAAAGGTGTGCTTATTAATTCCTGGTCTAAAAATGTTAATGGTTCTCCGAGTTTCATTATGGCTGGTAAACTAAAAAATCTTAAGCATGATCTTAGTAGATGGAATGTTTTCTCCTTTGGACATATTAAGAATACTATTAATAAGTTGAATGCTGAGATTGAAAAACTACATAGTGTGCAGTATACCCCTGAAATTGGTAGTTTTATCCTTAATTATTCTAATCAGCTGGACTATTGGTATGAAATAGAAAATAGTTTTCATAAGCAGAAAGCTAAGATCGATTATTTCACTCAGTATGATAGGAACACTAGGTTTTTTCATAATACGGTAAAACTCAGAAATATGTATAACACGATACATACTATTAAAGATGAACATGGTAATTGGTTGGATAGTAGGGAGCAGGTTGTAGATCTGCTTACAAAACATTTTAAGAAGATCTAGACAACATCAAATCCTAGTAGCTCTGATATTCAAACTGCTCTATGTAATATTCAGCCTATTGTTACTGATGACATGAATATTTCTTTAATTGCAATACGTACTGTTGATGAAATTTATAGTACTGTGAAGAATATGGATCCCTGGAAGTCTCCAGGTCCAGATGGTTATCCAGCTGGGTTTTTTCGTGATAATTGGAATGAAATTTCAACTGAAGTTATATTGCATGTCCAAATTTTTTTCAAAAATAAATTTCTTCTTTGAAAATTGAACCATTCTTTTATTACCCTAATTCCTAAAATAAATAACCCATCTACACCCCATGAGTTCAGACCCATTATCTTATCAAATACCATCTATAAAATCATTTCAAAAATCTTAACTAATAGGTTGAATCCTTTGATGGATTCAATTATTTCGCCTTATCAATCGGCTTTTGTTTCTAATAGACAAATTCAAGACAATATTATCATCACTCATGAAATTCTGCATTCCTTTAAAAAGAGAAAGAAAAAAGTTAAAAATGGGTTCATGGCTATTAAACTAGATCTCTCTAAAGCTTTTGATAGGTTAGAATGGTCATTTATCATTTCTGTTTTTAAGAAGCTAGGTTTTTCTGAAGACTGGTGTCATATGATCTTTTAATGTATTAGCACTGTTTCATATTCGGTTCTGGTTAATGGTGCTCCAGGGGATATGTTCTTTCCTTCAAGGGGTATTCGGCAAGGGGATTGTCTTTCTCCGTATATTTTTATCATGTGTATGGAGGTCTTGTCGCAACTTCTTATTAAGGCTGAAAAGGATAATATCATACAAGGATCTAGAGTAAATAGTAACAGTCCTTCTATTTCGCATCTTTTCTTTGCTGACGATTGCATGTTGTTTTCTAAAGCTTCTTTGTCCTATGCTAGAAACCTTATGAAAATCATAGATACTTTTGCTAAGGCTTATGGGCAAACCATCAACTTGGAAAAATCTGGTTTCATCACTAGTGCAAAAACTCATCATAAACATATTAAACTTCTGGCTAGGACTCTTAAGATTAAGTACTTAAGTAGTTCTGAGAAGTATCTGGGTACCCCCCTCTTTGTCGATAGAGATAAAAGTAAGTCTTTTCAGTTTATCATAGAAAAGTTCAATACTAGGTTGAGTAATTGTAAAAGAACTAATCTTAATATAGCCGCGTAACTATGGTAGTTAAACATGTTCTCTCTAGTATGGCTACTTATCAGATGTCTTGCTTTCCCTTACCTAAAAAGATCACTTCCAAGATTGATTCTATACAGAGAACCTTCTGGTGGTCAAAAAAGAATCCCAGGTGTGCTGCTTATTTTCGCTCATGGGATGATATTGGTAAGTCGAGAAATTGTGGAGGACTTGGTATTAGGAATACTTTTGTTATTAATAGAGTTTTTATCGATAAGTTAGGTGAGACTTATGCAAAATCCGGATAATTTGCTTTCGATTTTCGTAAAAGACAAATATTATCCTAATCAGAATTTGTTAGAAATTGATAAAGCTGCAGATGGGTCCTCTTGGATATGGAAAGGTATTGTTAAGAGTTTATCTTTTATTAGATCCAATATAATTAAGAAAGTTAATGATGGTGCTTCTACAAACATATGGAATGATATTTGGTTGCCTTATACTAATTCTCTTATGGTTTCTGATAATCCGAATTACAAAGATTATAGTTTTGTTAAGGATCTGATTGATAAGAATAATAATTGTTAGAATGTGTCTTTGCTAAATGAATTATTTGTGCCTGTAGATGTTAAAAGGATTAGATCTATTAGTCTAAATCTTAATCAAGCTGATAAAATAATGTGGGCTCATACTCATAATGGTTTGTTTACAATAAAATCGGCATATAAAGCATATGTGAATGAGGATTATTCAATTGAAGATTCTTTGTTCTGGAAGAAAGTGTGGTCATTAGAATGTCTTCCAAAGATTAGGTTTTTCATATGGAAAATCTTTGCTTATATGCTTCCGGTAAACTCTTTACTGAGCTTTTATAATCCTTTGGTTGATGATACTCGTCCCTTATGTGAGAATGATGTTGAAACATCCCTACATCTTTTTGTTAAGTGTCATATTGCTTCGCATATTTGGTTTGGGTTATCTTTTCAACATCTAATTTCAACTGATTTGCAAAATTTAGATGATTATTTTCTGTCCTGGTTTAATGATGGTCATGGTGATTCCCCTTATGACGTTAACTGGCCAAGTATTGCTGCTGTTATAATGTGGTGCATTTGGAAACTTAGATGTGATGTGATTTTCAGAAAGATTGTTATAGATATGAATAAAGTTATTCTATATGTAAAGAGAATGTTGCATTCTTATGTTAAGCCTAGAGTGCATGCTAAGGTTATGAAGCAGAAGAATAAGTATTGCAGAATGGAGGTAGACCATTTTATGTTTATTGATGGCTCTTTTAAAGACTTTAATATGGGTCTGGGTATTCTTTGGTGTAATGTTACATGCACAATAAAAGGTACTAGAGCATACTTTGGACTGATTCCTGATGCGGTTGGATCTAAATCAACTGCACTTTTTTTGGGTATCTCTTGGGCACAAGAGTTGAAGCTGTCCAAAGTCACTTTTGTTAGCGACTGTCTCCAAATGGTGGATTTTGTGAATGGAGACTGTACAAATATCGGGTGGTGGAGTAGTGATGTCTTGTCTAACTGTCGTAGCTTGTTGTCTAGAAGTACTACTTTTAAACTTATTTACATTAATCGTGTAAAAAATAATCTAGCTGATAAGCTTGCTAGAAAAGCTAGAAAAGGTTGTATTAAAAACATATGGGCTACTTTTCCTCCTTTTTTGGATGGTCTTGTAAGAAAAGAGCCCTTAAGTGCACTCTGTAACTCTCTTCTTGCTTAATATATTTTAGTGTTTCTTAGCAGAAAAAAAAAAAAAATTATTTAGGAAAAGATAATCTACTGATTTGAGTATCATCTGGTACTTGTTTATTGCTTGGATTGAACTTAGCACTTGTAGTCTATAGTGCACCAAATTGACAAAAAGAGAAACCGTCCAATTATCTCTAACCACCAAAACCTTATCACATCTTGCAATTAGATTATTTATCTCCACCAAAATGAATGAACATGAAACTTCAGAAAAGGCAGAACAATATCCACCTTAGTGGATAATCCAAATTATATATCCGCAAAAAACTCCATACTTTCTTAACAATTGGGGAAGGTTGAAAAATAGAGATTCAAATAAGCCTACAAATTGTTGGGAGGAAATATACTTAAATGAAAATGTAGGGAATTAGTGCAACTTACAACACACAAAGGGAGGGAGCATGTCAGATAAAAAGGATACACGAACTTTCCCTTGATATACAGCTACCTAAAATAGTCCAGGGCATGTGTTGTTATGACGACCTAAATGGTATCCATAGCCCTTGACGTTTATGTTGCTATATTAGCATTGGGCAGTGTCTCCTATTTATTGTTCACGTTGTAGCTTCATCGTTATGTCCATGCCTGATCATTGAACCACCATTGGTACAAATATCTTAAGTAAATTTAATATATCCAAGAAAAGCATTAGCTACATCAAAGGCAGTGATGTACCAAGGATAATATGGCTCTTTTCAAAACACTGCGTTTTTGCTGCAGACTAGATGATAAGCCTTTTAAAATTGGTATTTTTTCTAGAATGTTCTACAAATAGACTCTACTGACAATATTTTGTTTTAAAAAGAAATGTAGTCTTATTATTTATTATTGATATTAAATCTAGGAAAAAACAACTAATAGATACGCAACATCATGCTTTAAATTTCTTAGATGAAGTTTCCATGTTTTGAATTTTAAATCATCAATATAGATACACCATTGATCGTTTGTTTTCCCTGTTGTCACCTGATGCTTGTTCATAGCACCAAGTGTGTTCATCCTCATAATCCTCAGAATCTTCATAACCCACCAAGTCATCTACAATAAGCTTTTCAATCTGCATAATCTTAAAAACTTTAGCCGCATTTCCATTACAAAAAAATTTGGTCCAGGAAGTTAAAATAAATTTTTATTCCAGTCAATAGTTTTGCTTGTTTTTGGTTTCCCCTCACTGTTTTTCTAGCCCGACCAATCAAGGGTCGGTTAACTCTCGTTATGGTATGAAGTCTATCTGGGATCTCTAGATTGCTTTAAGGATATGTATATCTATTCGCGACACTTAGTAAAAAGATTTCAAAACTTTCAGCCATCAATCCCTCCTGCATTTGTATTTTCAAAGAATATTTTAGTTTGTAAATTACTGTAACAATACAATCAAACCCTTTTCTTTTCGCTTACAATCATCACAATTAAAACTATTTTGGTAATGGTTACCTTTTGTTAGAGCATTGCTCGGTCAAACTCACAAGTGTTGCTATCTCAAGCTTGTTGTCAAATTTAGTTGTCAAAACTATATCTTGATTTCTGGTCTACAATTATTTAAGTCTCAGATTAGGATAGAAGATGTAGTTGAGAAATGGATATCACGACAGTCATCATTTGATAGACGCATTTATATGTCTATTTTAATCTCGATTTTCTATATTGTTAGTACCAATTTTTGTATTTATTTTGGTGTTTTATGTCTTTGTAGGTATTTTTGGAGAAATAAGCTTTTGCGAAGAAATTGGCTCTAAAAGTGGCATTTGCACCATCGGGAGGAATTACTAAAGGCACCCGAAGGAGTTGTTAAAGGCATTCAGGAAAAGTACTATTTACACCCAACAATTATTATTTGCACCCACTATGGCATGTGCTATTCGGACCCATCAGTGGTGAAGGAGCGACCTTCATCTTCCCATCTGAATATGAACTTATGGCGGAAAAATGAGTATTTAGACAAACATAATTAGGGTTTAAAAATTGAATCGGTTTTAATGAGACTAAAGCCCTGAAATTGATTGGGGTTGTCGGTTTAAGCTAAACAGGGAACGTAATGGGTTTTGATTTTTCTATAATTGGCTGGAAGATCGAAAAAGAAAGTGTTGCAGCCACCGACAAAATTAGGGTTGGACTCTTGAAGAATTTCAGTGAGATTGAATCACTGGATTTGGTTGGATTGGGCTTGATAGAGATAAACGGGCTAGAAAGGTCCTTGGAATCGATCAAAATTGGTTGTCGTAGAGTTAGAGCAACACAGTGAGAGTCTCGGAGTGCCTGCGATATTTTCTGGCCGAGTTTTAGGGAGTTTCGGGTGAGACTCAATGACAAATTAGGATTGGTTTAGGCCTGTTTCAATCAAACAGGCTTGGTAATTGACTTGGAATCAAATAAAGAGGAGTGTTTACGTGGAGTATCGAAAACAGGGGAAGGAAGAAAACACGGGAGATTCTGTGGACAACTAATGTTTGAATGTGGATAGAAGAAGTTGGCAGTGTTTTAGAGGCGTGTGAGAGTTTATTTTCTGCAAGAAGACGTGTGAATATCAACTACAGGCGTGTGAAATTGTTAAAAAGGAAAAAATATCCTCATGAAAAGAAAGAGATCTTTTGAAGTTATTACATGAGATTTTTGGGACCTGTCGAGTATATAAAGGGTGCTGGGATATCATAGAAGGGGATGAAGAGTTAGGGGAGGATGGGGAGCAGTGAATCGAGAGTTACCAAACCTCTCTGCTGCTGCCATTTAAGAAGAAGAACGAAGAACATTATACCTTCAGAAACAGTCGCGGAAAGCAGTCTTTTATTCAACGACAATAAGTATTTATCATTTACAGTTCCACTCGTAATAGACTTTTGGTAACTATACTGTTTTGGTCACTGGAGGTCTTTAGCAACCGAAATCGTTGTAAGCAATTTCTATTATTTTAATACAATGATTAATCATATTTCTTCCAATTTTCTTCTCATGAGCAACTAATTAAATTTCTAGGGTTGAGAAGAAAACTACTTATAGCATGTAATTTTTAGCATTCAATTTTCTTTAATTGTTGCTCTTTAATTAAGTTTTTAATTGTCTAAATTTTTTGTCTTCATTATATGCTTCATAATAACTGTTTTGGATCGTCTTCGGCGATCGATCTTTTATAAGCGAAGGAAAGTCAGGCCTTAGATTATCGACTTGACTCGAATTGATATTTCATTAACGATAAATTTTCCAAGGCATGAGATTGGGTTCAAAATGGCCTTGTGTAGTTTTGAGAGTAGATTTGAGAAATAATTATTTCGTTAGAAGTAGTGGAATCCGAAACCCTAGATCTATATCTCTTCATCTTGTCACTCTATTTTGCATATATTTTCTAATTTTTAATATTTCCATTTGGTAAGTCTAAAATCAAAATCTTTAAAAAGTCGAGTATCGAATCCTTTCTTACCACTATTAAAAGTACATCCGTTTTGTTAGAGCACAGCTCGGTCGAACTCACAAGCGTTTCTATCTCAAGCTTGTTGTCAAGTTTTGTTGCCAAAACTATAAGTCTTGATTTCTAGTATACTTATAGTTAAGTCTCGGATTAGGATAGTAAGTGTAGTTGAGCATTAGACTTCACGGCGTTCATTGATTGAAGATGAAGAACTACTAATGGGAGCTTGTGGAACTTCACCAACAAAAGGTATGAGGAGACTTGAACTCATCAAAAGTATATCTACTCTATCTCCTATTTGAGACAAAAGTCGTATAGCTATATAGACTTCGATTATACACATTTGATATTTCGAGTTGAGTTTAACTCGCTTACATATTTCTCGAAATATGTGTTGGTAAGCTTTCGCTTTTACCAAGTTCATCTTATATTCTTGACGAAAGTCAAAAGATGATCATGTGAAAATCGCCTTGTAACATCTTACATGATTTGTGTGAGAAAGTCATTTGATGTAGACTCAGAATGTTTCGTATTGATCATTCGATCACTTGAAAATTGCTTCGAACCTAATAGTTTGTGTGAGACAGCTATTATCGTCTTCTAAGAATGTTTCAATGATTGAAATGGGAGTTTAGAACACTTAAACATAATTGAATTATGTGCACAGTATGCGTACTTTCATATGAGTTGATCCAAGACCGGAATATAGTATACATACCCGTATACGTACTGGCGAGGTCAGGTAAAGTCCGGAAGATAGAGTATGCATACCTGTATGCGTACTGGCGAAGTCAGTTGAAGTCCGGGTACTATAGTATGCGTACTTGTACGCGTACTGGATTCAACTGAAGTTTGGAAGTGTACGACAGTATGCGTACTCATTTGCATACTTGCGAACACAGTCCAAGTCCGGCTACTTAGGTATGCTTATCCGTTTGCATACTTGAGTGGGTTATGTTCTAAAATCAGTTTGTTCATGAACTAATACATTTATATAATAAGGAATGCAATCTTTTGCAAACCGTGGCTATTGTGTTCATGAATTGATTCGCGTGAATCAAAATCGATTTTTCTTCAATTGTGTCTTGTATACTTCTATGAGAATATAAACAATTGAACAACTTTAGAACTAGTTTCATTTGAGTCATTTGAACTAGCTATGGTTTAGATGAATAAGGTTGATATGAAAGTGTTCATATGGCTAACTTCGGTTAACTATTATTGGGCCAACAAAGGTATACACGTTTAGGTACGGTTACTCATATCTAAATGAAGTCACTTTTCATTTGTGGGTAACAAGCTAAGTCCGATCTAACGGTTGAAAGATATTAGCTTGAGTCTAATCATGTTTTCATCTAACGGTGAATATTGAATACTTTGTTACCAAGGTAACAATGATTGCAAATCCTGATTTGAAGACTATATAAAGGAGAACTCTAGCAACTGGGAAACCTAATCCCCACACCTCCTGTGTGATACTAGTTGCGACTAGAGTCGATTCTCCTTTAACCTTAGGTTTTTCTAAAACCCTGTAGGTTGACGACTTGAAGACGTCATTGGGATTGTGAAGCCAGACCCAACTATTTTCTCTATAGTTGCGTGTTCTGATCTTGCTGTTTTCTATCGTGATTGAGTACTATCTTCTCAAGATTTGCTCGATATTTAATCTTCAATAGGCAAGATAAAAAGTAGTCACGAACATCTTCGTCTCATCATTTGTGATTCCATAATATCTTGTTTCGCTACCATACGTTTATGATTATTGTGAGGTGATTGATATTTCTAGGTTGTTCTTCGGGAATATAAGTCCGGTATATCAATTGGTTCATGTTCACCTTGATTTATCAAAAGGCGGAACAAAACTCATAGGTATATCTATGGGAAACAGATTTATCTATTCAATAGACTTTTCTGTGTGAGACAGATTGGTTTATCAAGTATTCGACTTTGGGTCGTAGCAACTCCTAGTTGTGTGTGAGATCAGCTAAGGGAATCAAGTGCGCAGAATCCGGCGTGGTTCTAGAGGTGTAAGGAACACGACTGTACCTTGATCAGTGTGAGATTGGTTAGGGCTCAACTACATTCCATTCCGAAGTTAACTCGGAGTAGGCTAGTGTCTGTAGCGGCTTAATACAGTGTGGTGTTCAAATCTGGACTAGGTCCCGGGGTTTTTCTGCATTTGCGGTTTCCTCGTTAACAAAATTTATGGTGTCTGTGTTATTTCTTTTCCGCATTATATTTTCTATATAATTGAAATATCACAGGTTGTGCGTAAGTTCAATCAATTGTGAATCCAACCTTTGGTTGTTGATTAAATTGATTGACACTTGAATATAGGTTTTTGATACCGTCCAAGTTATTTCTTATATTTAATCGGGATCGCAAATTCTTATTTGTTTGATTGCAAATTGAATTGAGAAATAGAGATATAACTCTTTGATATACTTTTCTTAAGATTGAGTCTAATTGTCTAGTTGATTATCTTGAAAGTATATTGGAGTTAGTCCATACAGATTGTTAAGCGAAATATTGGGTGCGGTTGTTAGACCCCCGTTTTTTCAATTGGTATCACAGCAGGCAAACACTATAAACCTAATAAGTTTGTGTTTGACTGATCCCTAAAGTCTGTCCCTATGGGAAATTTCTTTGGGAAACTTGCTCTTGGCATCTGTAACGCACGCCAAAATTCCTTAAAGACTGTTCAGAGCTTATTATCCATTAGACCTCTGGTCGCTCATGATAATCTCGTTCCATCTAAGACGTTGAAAAACTTAGATGATGAGAAACAGTCTAAGGGAAAAACTAAAAGTTCTTCTAAGAAAAATCGTTCGAGAAAACGTTGTCAACGCTCAAAGATATGGAATCTCACTAGATTTACTCTTAATCTTTTTGAGGAATACTCTCATAATAGATCAATTGACAAAGATCTATTTAGAGCTTTTGAAAGTATTTTTAAATTCTTAGAAAAGCTTAATTCGATTGAGGAAAAAAAAAATCTGATAAAATTTTCGTACCTGTTAAATCATGTATTCATGATGTACGAACTATGCTTACTACCAACTCATGTGAAATTGGTAAAAAGATTTCTGGTGAGTTCGGTGTAGGTTCTAATTGTCGGAAAACGTCATTCCTTGGTCATAAGAAAAATGATTTAAAAAATTCTATTAACCCTGAGTATCATCATTACTATGATTATACTTCTGGTACATTTCAAAAATATCAACCAGAAAAGGTACATGAGGATTTCTCTGCACATCTAGCCTCTTGGTAACAAGCTTGGCTCTACCCCATTTGTATATAACTTGAGATGGGGCAATTAACGGTTTGATTATTTTTTGTGTTTGGGTTAATTTATTTTTTAATCTTTTTCTCTGAGAAAAATTCCTTGACAAGTTTTTTTTATCTCCACCCAAGGTTATTAAAGTGATGTAGTTTTTTTTTTCTACTATCCTTTTACTGCACTGTATCGATCCTTTAAGTATGCAAACCTTGGTTATTGAACACTTTAAGAAATCCTGCTTTCCTCTTGCGGGTCGCGGTTCATGAACGGGTCCAAGCCCATTATTGGGTATTTAAGAAGTTTGGTACGCGTACCCTTCTTTTTCCTTCTCTAGTCCGCGTACGTGAACTTTTCTAGGGTTCATGTATCATCTCCATTAAAATTCATCTTTGGAGATTCAAAAGAGGCTAAGGGTTCTCTTCATCTTCAAGGAGCATATCAAGTAAGTTTTTCATTCTCCTTGTACTCTCAATTTTTAGGTCTCATGAGAAATTTCAAGGTTTCAAAAAACTTGGGTTCATCTTCTCCTTCTAGCATGAACATACCTATAGACCAAGCCTCCATTAGAATAAGATTTGTCAATGATTCTTATGTTAAGACATTTGAAAGGATTTATTCTACTAGTTTCATCTTAGAAAAGAAATTGGAAATGTCTAGTGGTTATAAAGAAGATTTGGTTTGCTTTAAAAAGTATAACCTTGAAAACATCTTTGATGGTCTTGGTGAAGGTTTTGACACTCTCACAAGAATCTTCTATGCTAACATCCATGATGTTGATCTTGAGAACATGGAATTCAAAACCATAATAAATATATAAATGTTTATTGTTAGTAGAGAGTTGATCTCAAGGATTACCAAATTTTCTTTGGGTAATTTTCTCCTTCCTAGGCCAAGTAATGGAAGACCATCATATGAAACCATCTCGAATGGTCTTTGTGGCAAGAGTGTTGATTGGATTAAAGGAAAATTTCCTACTAATTATCTTAGTCTTGCTTTGATGTCCTTTGGAAAACTTATTATTTCTAATTTGTCCCTCCACAATTGAGAATTCTCGGTGGAGTCGTGAGTTTGCGGAGTTGGTCTATTTCCTTGAATTGGGTACTCCTAGTCTCGATATTTGTGGATTTAACATTCTTCAAATGGTCTCGATGACGTCATCCAACAAGAAGTTAGGTTTTCCTTTCTTAATTGAGCAAATTTGTCGTGCACATTCCTTTGCTCCTATTGGCAACTCTCTTGGAACTCCGAAACTTGTTCGTCATTGTACTTTCAAATGTATGAAGGAGAATGCTTGCAAAAGACAAAGATGTGATTCCCTTGACGGTTCTTGTGATCCTACCACCTTGGGTATTCTTCATCAAATTCTCAAAGGTGTGTGTAAGATCAATTCCAAGGTAAAATACGTGCAAGAACAATTACGTGTGATTGCTACTAAGTTTCCCGAAATCAAGGAAGACATGGATATTGTTCAAGCCTCTTAGATGGTTTCCGATGATGAGTAAATTCTTTATCTCTTGTTAATTATTTTGTCTAGGAAACTTCTTATGAGAATTTATTCTTGTGTTTTAAGAAGGATAACTAGGGTTTGGAATAACAATTATTGTGAGTGCACATAGCTATTGCCAACGATTCATCTTGCAATGTTTTTAGATTTATTTATTTAAATTCTAAAGTTTATTTGGAAGATGATTTTGCAGTATTAATCTTTATGGTTTTATATATTACAACCTGTTATGGGATATGTGTGTTTGCGTCCGTGAACTATGATTGTCCCATATATGTCAAAAGTTAAGCCTATTATGTCCTTATGCAAATATTGATGAAGACAGGATGAACTTTTGATTGCAAAGATTAAGTCTATTATATGGCTTTAATCAAATATTAATGAAAAATAGAATGAATCTTTAAATATTCCACAATATTGGTCTTTTTCCGATCCACTTCTACGGGAAAGTACTGTGTGGCTCCGTAAGTTCTCTTATGTTGAGCATTTCCGATTAATTAATCATGGGTTCTCTTGGGGTTAATTTAATTGAGTATTTTTGGATACAAATACATGTTTCATGTAATTTGTTAATGTCCAAATAAATCCTTATTTTCTTGTGAAAGTAAGGTCGCTCTTGTTGTTCTTTCGGGAATGACATTTTATGGGGGAGAGTTCTTAATTGAACTCGTGCTTAATTGCTAAATCTTTATGGGGAGGGTGGTTGTGGAATATTGTAGGAGTTTTCTTGTATCCTTATAAACTCCTTGATGAATACACTAAGTTTCGACAATGTGAAATCATCGAAACAAAGTTGATATGTTCTATTTTAGTCATGAAGTATCTCTATGAGAATTTCATTATGATCCCACTAGTTTTCGTACCTTTGCCAATTTATATTGACAAAAAGGAGGAGAATTAATGTGTAGTTCACACTAAAAATACATATGGTTTACGGATAATTATGTTAGGGGAAGTGGTTTTCATGTGAGATGAAGTATTGACTAAGGGGGAGTGATACATATCACCATAGTATTGTTGTCAAAGTTGTGATGCAATTGGACTTTGATGTTGTGTAGTGATATTATGACATTGTATAACAATGACTGAGAGCTACTGTTTTCTCATTGTTATAGCTACGAATCTTCAACAACTATGATGCTGAGTTGAACACATTCAGAATCACTGGAGTACTTGGAAGTGACGAAGATTTTGAATAATATTGAAGAACCAAGGAAATCAGGCATTTGGATGAGAAGCTACAAAGTTTATTTATTTTGTAATCCATATTTATTGACAGTTTTGGCACTAAAATTGACAAAGAGGGAGATTGTTAGAGCACTGCTCGGTCGAACTCGCAAGCGTTGCTATCTCAAGCTTGTTGTCAAGTTTAGTTGCCAAAACTATATGTCTTGATTTCTAGTCTATTTATAGCTAAGTCTCGGATTAGGATAGTAAGTGTAGTTGAGCATTGGACTTCATGACGTTCATTGATTGAAGACGAAGAACTACTAACGATAGCTTGTGGAACTTCATCAACAAAAGGTATGTGGAGACTTGAACTCATCTATCACGCAAAAATCTATCTACTCTATCTCATATTTGAGACAAAAGTCGTATAGCTATATAGACTTCGATTATACACATTTGATATTTCGAGCTGAGTTTAACTCGCTTACATATTTTTCGAAATATGTGTTGGTAAGCTTTCGCTTTAACCAAGTTCATCTTATATTTTTGACGAAAGTCAAAAGTTGATCATGTGAAAATCGCCTTGTATTTATGTGAGACGGTCATTTGATGTAGACTCGGAATGTTTCTTATTGATTATTCGATCACTTGAAAATTGCTTCGAAGCTAATAGTTTGTGTGAGATAGCTATTGTCGTCTTCTAAGAATGTTTCAATGATTGAAATGGGAGTTTAGAACAATTAACCATAATTGGATTATGCGTACTTGCATATGTGTTGATCAAAGACTGGAATGTAGTATGCATACCCGTATGCATACTGGCGAGGTCAGGTAAAGTCTGGGAGCTAGAGAATGCGTACTTGTACGCGTACTAGCGAAGTCAGTTGAAGTCCGAGTACTAAAGTCTGTGTACCTGTACGCATACTGGATTCAACTGAAGTTTGGAAGTGTACGATAGTATGCGTACATGTTTGCATACTCGCGAACACAGTCCAAGTCCGGATACTTAGGTATGTGTACCCATTTGCATACTTGAGTGGGATATGTTCTAAAATCGGTTTTTTCATTAACTAATACATTTATATAATAAGGAATGCAATCTTTTGCAAACCGTGGCTATAATGTTCATGAATTGATTTGAGTGAATCAAAATCGATTTTGCTTCAATTGTGTCTTGTATACTTCTATGAGAATATAAACAATTGAACAACTCTAGAACTAGTTTCATTTAAGTCATTTGAACTAGTTATGGTTAAGATGAATAAGGTTGACATGAAAGTTTTTATATGGCTAACTTTGGTTATCTATTATTGAGCCAACAAAGGTGTACACGTTTAGGTACGGTTACTCATATCTAAATGAAGTCACTTTTCATTTGTGTGTAACAAGCTAAGTTCGATCTAACGGTTGAAAGATATTAGCTTGAGTCTAATCAAGTTTTCATCTAACGGTGAATATTGAATGCTTTGTTACCAAGGTAACATTGATTGCAAACCCTGATTTGAAGACTATATAAAGGAGAACTCTAGCAACTGGGAAACCTAATCCCCACACCTCATGTGTGATACTAGTTGCGACTAGAGTCGATTCTCCTTTAACCTTAGATTTTTCTAAAACCCTGTAGGTTAACGACTTGAAGACTTTATTGGGATTGTGAAGCCAGAACCAACTATTTTCTCTGTAGTTGCGTGTTCTGATCTTTCTGTTTTCTATCGTGATTGAGTACTATTTTCTCTAAGATTTGCTCGAGATTTGATCTCCGATAGGCAAGATAAAAAGTAGTCACAAACATCTTCGTCTCATCGTTTGTCATTCCACAATATCTTGTTTCGCTATCATAAGGTTAAGATTATTGTGAGGTGATTGATATTTCTAGGTTGTTCTTCGGGAATATAAGTCTGGTATATCAATTGGTTCCTGTTCACCTTGATTTATAAAAAGACGAAACAAAACTCATAGGTATATCTGTGGGAGACAAATTTATCTATTCAATAAACTTTTATGTGTGAGACAGATTGGTTTATCAAGTCTTTGACTTTGGGTCGTAGCAACTCTTAGTTGTGGGTGAGATCAGCTAAGGGAATCAAGTGTGCAGAATCCGGCGTAGTTCTAGAGGCGTAAGGAACGCGACTGTACCTTGATCAATGTGAGATTGGTTAGGGCTCAACTACATTCCAGTCTGAAGTTAACTTGGAGTAGGCTAGTGTCTGTAGCGTCTTAATACAATGTGGTGTTCAAATCTGGACTAGGTCCAGGGGTTTTTCTGCATTTGCTGTTTCCTCGTTAACAAAATTTATGGTGTCTGTGTTATTTATTTTCCGCATTATATTTTCTATATAATTGAAATATCACAGGTTGTGCGTAAGTTAAATTAATTGTGAATCCAACCTTTGGTTGTTGATTAAATTGATTGACACTTGGATATTGGTTTTTGATACCGTCAAAGTTATTTCTTATATTCAATCGGGATCGCAAATTCTTATTTGTTTGATTGCAGATTGAATTGAGAAATAGAGATATAACTCTTTGATATACTTTTCTTGAGATTGAGTCTGACTGTCTAGTTGATTCTCTTGAAAGTATATTGGAGTTAGTCCATACAGATTGCTAAGTGAATTATTGGGTGTGGTTGTTAGACCCCCCGCTTTTTCAAGTTTTTGGCGTCGCTGCCGAGGACTTGCCTTTAGGTTAGGTTTTAGATTTTCTTTTTGTAAATATTTTGTAGTTTATTTGTTATTAGATTTTACTTTTTGGGTATATTTTATTTTTTGTGTGCAGGATATTTGGGATTTAAATTGGAAATAAAATCTGCGCACCAAACAGGTAAGTATCCAAGTTTATATTTATTTTATTTTGTTTCTTTTTGTAAATACTAGTTTTTCACCCGTGCGATGCACGGGTCTGTTTCTCGCCTATGAAATATAAGATCCATGTTGGGAGATTTCTTCTTTTAGGTCTTCCTTCAAGGCTACTGTGGATATTGCAGCTCACAGTTTAGACTAATCATACAAAAGAAACTAAAATACTTTCACGTCAAATTGAAATTTAAGGAGAACGTACAGGGGGTAAATGATATATTGCCAAAGCCAGAGTTCAAAATCCTCAAAATGCTAACAAATATTTCATAAAGTTTCGTGCAAAACTAGAATTGGGGTAATACTGATACATGAAGCCAAGCTGGAGGGCTTACGACAACTGTAAGTAGAGGAACCAAAACACAAACCTTCGACATATTTGGTTTTTTATTCCCATGGATATATTATTATGCTGATGCCGACACCACGATGAGTTAGTATAACTAAATTGGGTTACGATAAATGTATCTAAAGCATCAAAAATAATGATAGGATAAAATAAAATGTCTTTAATTGCATTGTAGTTTCCAGATTGACAGATATCCGACCACGGTCGATGTGGATGACATGGTAGTATGGTACGAATATTCAAGCTTATTAAATTGGCATATCTGCTACCAAATGAGCACTTGCCTGTGAATGTTAATAGGGTTTAGCTCTACGGTAAAATATAACTGATTAGGTTAAATAAAGTCCATTTGGATATAATTGGGAATCCTATGTGCGCCTTTATTTTCATTTTTATTTTGTTTGTTTAATATGCTAAGTGTGTTGGAATTATTGGATGACAATCAGAGAACAAAACTTAGTATATTGTACGACATCCTCAAGGTGAGGTTGAGTTGAGAAGACCTGACCAGAATTGCTTGTTTATAACTTTATATATCTTTTATATACACTACATTCTTTTAAGGTATGGGTGACTCTTCATATTTTTACATCTTGGGTAATTTTCCAAGAGACTCTTAGTAGGAACATTTAGGCTTTTAGTATACATTGTCGGGTGAAATATTGTGTTTTTGAATCAGTATTTATATTTTTTTATGTTCTGCTTTCGGTTACCGTTCTTTGAAATATTAATGTGCAAGTTATTTGGAAATGCTAAACCAGGAGTCCAGACAATATCTCCCCCTCATATTTTTGTCCACATGAAAATTCACACATCACATTCATAATGTGAAACTAAAACGTCATTTAGAAAACATAGTTAATTGAATAGATAAAAATACAAAAAAAAAAAAAGAATATTGGACAATATTTATAGCTATGCCTGAAGTGGGATTGTGAATTTGGCAATCAGATATCCTGGAAATTAATATGAACCTTTAGATGTTGCTATTAAGCAAAAGCAGGTAACCTACAAACCAGGACTATAAAAAATAAAAAGTGAGAGGTAAAGAACTGTTAAGACATCAAATGAGGCTCAAAACCACATATTGGTTATAAATAAAAATGTAGATGAAATAGATATTAATTCAAACAAAAAATTTCTAACAATCTTTCGGCTATATGAATCTAGACACTCAAAGCGAATATCAAATAAAGATGATGGCCTTTTACATCATGGGAAAGCTCAAGCTCAATCTAAAGGCATAACCAAATAACAGTCAAACCGCCATACTAATGCCATACAGATACAAATGAAAAAATATATAAGAAAGATTGGATTACTGTTAAGTGATGATAATCGAACTTCTTCTTTGGCCCGATTGCTTCTTTGGCCGCCCGTGAATCCACGAACTTCAAATCATACAACCAAACCAACAAACATAAGAGATCATATAATTGAAATGGATGATTATTATTTTTTTGGATCATATAATTGAAATGGATGATTATTATTTTTTTGGATCATATAATTGAAATGGATGATTTTTTTTTTTTTTGGAACCATCTATTTTAATCTATGAGTTCTATGACTAAGTATAAATAAGAGGGCCAAAACTTATCTTAGAAAATCTCCAGAAAACTGAAATATAGGGGTAAAAAAAAGGGAACTACGGGACTACCACCGGCTTTATTCTCTATCAAGGGTATGGACTACATGAACTTGATGACTATTACTAAAAACAACTACTTGTGAGATCGAGTCCCCTGTATTATACAAACGAAAACTAAATAGAAAAAATAAAAATCAAATAACAAAATCGAGATGATGTTGATATTATTCTCTTACCACCGATCAAAATAAATGATATTATTCTCTTACCGAAGCTGCAAACACATAAAAATCAATGGTGCAAAGAAAATATAATAAAAATATAAAAACCAAAAACAATTATAATAATCATCTGCATTGGTAAAAAACTTAATAGAAAGAACATTGTATATGAAAATTGTGATAATACGTTGTTGATATGATTACCATGATTAAAGTAGACTACTCACTATTTGGTCATATCTATATCTGCTTTGCAGAATTAGTTTATATATACATTGATATTGCTTGAACGACAACAGGTGCATGATCGAGGGGATCCACCGTGCCTACACAACGGACAATGAAAATAGATCAGAGGAAACCCTACGCAAGAATGAAAAATCTTAAAAGAGAGAAGCAACGGGTTAAAAGCGGCGGGGAAAACATGATTTGACATTTTATTGAATGGAGTATCCCCAAAAGTTATGTTGATAGGCACTTGTAAAAATTACTATAAAAAATCAATAGAAAACTCTTATCAAAATGTTGTGGAAGTATGCAATCCCGTTGCTGGTTAGTAGATAACATGCACATACGGTGAGTGGAAGAGAAAAAACATAATGGAAAATAGGGTTAGATCTTTTTAGTGAATTACATATCTCTTCCAGTAAATATTTTGATAAAGTAAAAATTGTACCTGCAAAATTAAAAAGAAACCTTAATCTGTGAGAAAAAATAGGGCAAGAAATTGCGAGATTTTCTCAATAATCATAAAAAAAAATAGGTTGCCTCCGTTGTTTCAGATCCATGTATCACCAGCTATGTGCTGAGAAAGAAAAAAAAAAGTCATCACCCTCTATATTAAAAAAATAGCGGACTACTTACGTAACAGCTTGTTGAAGTCAAAAATACAAACCCTGCTTTGTAAACATGTTATAAACACGTAGATCCTCCTCCATCTAATAGAAAAAAATTTGACATTAAATCTGTGTATAATTACACAAACGAATTATATAACTAAACAGAGAGAATCAAAATGAAATATGAAAATCAAAACTATGTTGACATCAGTTACCTTGTTCTCTAACCGAATCTGTAAAAAACATAACTGAAGCTTTAAAAACACAAAAAATATACTGCGGACCAGTAAGAAATTAAAAGAAAAAATAATAAAAATATCAAAATCTAACACAATGGTGTTAGTGTTGATTAGTTTCATGGCCTTTATGAATTACTGAATGATTTCCGCGATTTATGAATTAAAGAATACTGAAGTTTTATCTAATAAATAATTTTATTATAGAAAAAAAAAACCAAAAAAATCTTGAAAGAGAAAAACAGCGCGGAAACATGTTTTGCCTCTTCTCGAATGCTTTATATAGAGATACTAAAAAAAAAAAAAAACTTTGTTGCCAGGCTCCGACTAGTTTCTGATTAAAAAAAAAAAAAAAAACTTTGTTTTGGAAATAATATCATTCGAAATCTATAACACTTTTTTTGGTAATAATATCAGTCAGAATAGAAATGCTCTATATTTATTTATTTATTCTATGGAAAATGCTTTATATAGAGATACCATAACCACAATTTCCATAAAATAAAGATTTTGCTATAAAAATAACTTTGATACATGTCTAAAAATATCAAAAACTCTTATATAATGAAAATATTTATTCCAAAATTCACATTAAAAATAATAAGGAAAGTAAATATTATTTACTTTTTTTTGTATATTATTGTCCAAAATAAATAAGAAATACTAAGCATATCGTTCATGTCTAGGAATAGAAATTACTTTTTTTTTTCTTTTTTTTTGAATGAATAATACTAACAAAAATTATTGAAACCCGTTTTGCTATTCTTCCCATGATTTTTCTATTTTTCTATATTTCCTTGTTTTCTTTGCTCTGGATTGATGTTTATGGTTTTTCTAAAAAAAGATTTCATTTAATAAATTTTTTTCAACTATTTGACAGGATTTGCCGATTTTTCTGCATAGGAAGCACACTTTGATCATCAAAAGGTATTTTTATTTTTAAGTTTTAATCACTGATCATCTAAATTTGATGGAAAAGTTTCTTTCATCCCAATTTTTATTAAAATTTGTTTAATTATTAGCAGTTGTAATTAGGAATTTATTTAGTAATCAGACATTGGACTTTTTTCTTAATTTTATGATTGATTTAATTTTGTGATGATAATCATGATGCACAATTTAATGTTTATAGTTTAATCATAATGAATTGTATAACATGATTTTATTTAATTATTTATTTGTATGTTTTTATGTTAGGAATCAATATGATTTTATATGATTTTTTTTTAGTTTATTTGGTAATTTATAGGATTTCTTAAGATTTAGTTAATTTAGGAAATATTTTTCTTGAATATGATTGCCAAAAAATATGTCAGATTTTTTTACCCGAATTTTTATAAAATTACCAAAATAAGATAAAATGGTGGGGCCATAAGCTCCGGTTAATGAGAGCGCTCGAAAAAATTCTGTTTTTATATAGAGAATTTAAATTAGGAAATGTGAAAGGACAATAGTCCCATATCACTAGTTTCCGCATAATGAACTTAAAATATAATATGGAAGGGCCACTCCACTCATTGCCAATTGGTTTTGAGTTGGATGCCCGCAAACTTTAACATGGTATCAGAGCTAGGACCGTACGCGGGGTGTAGGCTGAATTAGTGGCCACTGTGACTGAATGACTGGTCACATGTGCACCCGTGACCGAATGACTGGTCACTCGTATGACCTGTACGTGGGGTGGACCGTGACCGAATTTCACCTGCACACCCATGACCCACACGTGCGGAGATCCACGTGTTAGGCCGAATGACTGGTCTTACACGTGAGGGAGGGTGTGAAAGGACAATAGTCCCACATCACTAGTTTCCGCATAATGAACTTAAAATATAATATGGAAGGGCCGCTCCACTCATTGCCAATTGGTTTTGAGTTGGGTGCCCACTCATTGAATATTTTAATAATTAGGAAATATTTATATTTTTTGATTTTATTTATTTGTACATATTAGTTTTGGATTCTTTTTATTCTTGTAAATATGTTTTTTATTTTATTTTTATTTTATAAAAAAAAAAAGAAGAAGTAGAAACACGTTGCACACACCAATTGCATCGTCCGACAATCGAATTTAGGAAACCCGTAGAAAAGTACGTTGAACCCGTGCCTTGGGCCTTATGGGAGTTACCAGCCGAAATTTCACAAACCTTAGCCCAGTACCGTTGACTAGTCTTTGACTGTAGGTATATTCTGCTTAAGGTAACTTGAGCCTACCCAATTTTAGTTGACCCTGCATTTGCACGTGCAACCAAAAAAAAAATGTCGAGCTGGTATTATAAAGACCATTATAATGATTATCCGACTGAGTATCTTAATGGATAATATTCGTACTATGACTGTAGTGTAGATAGTATTTGGGACCGCTACCAATATTCTGAAGGTTATGGTTCATACCATGGTGATCCCAATTACTATTCACACATGCACAAGTCATACGAACGGGTAGATGAGAAATATTGTAATGGCCAAAATGTAAGTTCTCCGTTTTTGGAGGATTTAATGAAAAAATTGCAACATAATACTTCTTATGATCCAAGTCTTTCCTTGGATGACTCCCTCGAACAGCTTTCTGAAAGTTCACGTAGGCTTGACATAACGTTGGAAAAACTGAGTGTGACTTTTAAAAATTGTGGGGAAGAAAATACAGTTGCTAATATTGCTCCAATTGAGCTTAATTTTCAAAATTGTGTTTCCAATTTCACCTTTGATAATACTGATAATTATTCACCTAACTTAGAAGACGAGGTTAGAATTGAAAACATTGCATGTTTAGACAAGGTTAACCATCTTTGTATTGTTATGATGAGGAGGATATTGTCGATGAAGAATTTGAAATATGTAGTCATAATGACGAGGAAATTGTTACCATAAGTTTAGACGGTGTAGTATATCATTGTGATTATGAAGCCGATGATGGTTTAGAGGAAAGAGTTTATCCTCAAACTAGTGTTTTAGAGTCTAGCGATTCAGAAACAAAATGTAGAACCACATGATTACAACCTAGAAGAAATAAAAGACCATTTTCCTAAATCTGATAATTTAGAAGTTAAGGAAATTGTGACTAGTTTATCCAAGGATATTGACAACTCTAGGTTTGGGGGTGAACATCATTCTCCCCGTGGTTTACCTTTGACTCTTACAAAGGTCCCTAATTTGGGACTTAACGTATGTGCCTCTACCATCTTAAGAGACTATCTTCATGCACGCTTTTCTGAACCTAGTTATGTCCAAAAAGAAACTCATTTGATAGTAACCCATCCTCTGGTTGATGTGGCAAACCCAGACTATGATACCAAGATTGACTTTGTATTCCCACCAAAAAGTTTTCTTCTAATTGTGGGAACGTATAAATGTCAAATGTGTCACATATTAAGTTTTGAGACTAAACCTAATTATTTTAGGAGGTTAGAATCGATACATTTACTTAAGAATGACCACCATTATGGTCAACTATGTAAGTCAAATCTAATTGAATTTGAGGATCCGCAATTATTCAGGTTATTATTATGTGCTTTTAAGTTTTTATTTGAGTTTTTCCAGATTCTACCACCTGATTCCCCGGATCATGTCTATGAGCAAACGTAACCAATGGAAATATTCTATCTAGACCCTTTGAGCCTGAACCCAAACCACAGCTAGATGTAATTGTCTTAAACATGAAACTAGATAAGGGTGTGTTTTATTTGTTCTTTTTCTTGGCATTCCTTTTATTTGTGGTAGCTTTATTCGGTTTGGATGACCCACATAGGTTCCGACTATTGCTATATGATTTTATGTGGTGATTAATTCTACCAAAGTCTAGCTGAAGACACTAAACTTAGCGCTTTATGGGAGGCAACCCATACATGGTGATATAAAGGTCCCTCTGGAGGACCCTACTCTTATTGTACATTAGTGGAATTTTATTTTATTTTCTTTCTTATTCCCCATGGAAGGATTTCTACGCTTCGCCCAAGTACTATCTTTCTGACATCTCTCTTTACTAATTCCTCTTGTTACTTATATTTTTGGTGCTGCACTTTAATTTGAAACATTGAGGAGAATGTTAGATTTAAGTTCCGGGGTATTGGAGAAACTTTTTAGTTGCATTATTAAACTCCAGAGCCTAGAGATTTGTGCTAATTCAGGATGACGCTAACTAATCTAAGTGGATGGAAACATCTTGGTTGTAGGAGTTGAAGAACCCAATAACAGAGTCTATTCATAAAAAGACAGAGTTCAGGTGTTAAAATGGAATCATCACATTACGTTATGTTTTATTTTATTTGCAAAATTATATGTTTTTCTAAGTGATTTGGTGGGGCACACGCATCGAATTGTTACCACTGCTGGGATGGAGTAGAGTGATTGAGCTGCTAAGAATAATAAATAGACCAGACTGATCAGACCAAACGGAACTAAAAAAAAATTAAAAAAAACTTGGATAACAATATGTGTGTGTTCTCCTTGTCGCCGTCGCCTAAACAAGTGCGGAATGCAGGATCCATGGGAATTACCATGTAATATGCTAACAGGAATCATGCGCTTGGATCCGAAAGATCTAATCATGTTGTTAATTAAGATAAATAAATTAATTAAAAAAAATTAAGGGTTTATAAAATCGACCGTTGGTTCCCTTGTATATTGTCAGCTAAGTTGATCTAGAATTAAGATTATCGACCGCTGGTTCCCTTGTATATGCCAGCTGTGTTGATATTAGTCCATACTAGTATCTCAATCCATTAGGATTGATACGTATTGATCTCTATACCTTGGTGACTATTATTAAAGAGGCGGAATTCAGAATAATAATAGACGAAGACTATAAAACAGAACACACTAGAAACCAGATTCGAAGAAAATATCTTCTCTAGATTATGAACAAGAAAACTATTACAATTCTCTCTTTGTTACGCTCTCTTGGTAAATAATCTTACACTGTTTGCTAAGCTTGCTTTTACAATAATAATTGTCTCACAAATTTATCTCTGGGTGATTTATCTCACAAACCTCCTTTCTTGGATCTAGGTGTGTCTGTATCACAAACCATACTCTAGATGTTTTAGCTATGAGCTAAACATCTCTATTTATAGCTTTAACGGTTTCCCAAGCCTTCTAGGGATCTATTTCCTTATCTAGGAATAATTCCTTTTATGGTTTCCTATATAAAACACCGAGAATATATTTCCTTATCTAGGTATATTTCATTGTCTAAAGGAAGTATTTCCTTATTAAGGTATACTTCCTTACTTTGGTTTGGTTTCCCAAACCTCTTAGAAATCTATTTTCCTTAAAAATCATAATTGCAAAATCCAACTACATCTTCAACCAATAATAAAAACTTAGTTACTTGTGTTTTTGGAATCATCATAGAAAGCAAAGAAGAAAACTATCATGCCTTAAAATCTCCCTAATGGAGATAATCCCTCCTAAAATTACAATTCTATCCTCAATCCGTCTTGAGGATCACTAGTTCCTCTAGGGAGAGGAAGATACACATGTATCAAGGATTCATAGGTTCATCTTTGCGGTGGCCTTGGCTCACCGACAATCAATCCCATTAGCTTCACAACCAACGGTAAACACTGGAAACACTCAAAACTCCCAATGTTCACCTTAGTCAACATCGTTTTAAACTATCCATCTCTATCTACTCATCTGATTTGGGTGATTCCGATTATTGATGTCCATAGTGTGACTATCTGAGTAGAGCTCTGTCACCTATATATGAATATGATTCGCATTAGGGTAATTCCTCATGTAGTCAATGAACGTATGCCAACCAAGGAGATTCTTTAATGTCATTCCTGAATTTTGCACAGGTATCTAGGGTTTGGAGTAAAAGGTGTTAGAGCATTGCTCGGTTGAACCCACCAAGCGTTGGTATGTCAAGTTTGGTTGTCATATTTTAGTGAACCAAAACTCATTTAAAGAGTCATTTGATTATTTACTAGAGTCAACTTCATATACAGGTTAGCCTGAAAGTATTAGGATATGAGACATTACAAGTATTACGTGAAGACTTGAAGAATGTGAAGAAATAAGGAGCTACAACGACGACATCATCCTTCCTCTTGAGGTTAGTAATATTTGACTTGAATCTGTTTCATTCCTAACGTATCTTTCAAGTCGTGCATATTGAAAACATAACTGCGAAGCTGTGAATGATTATACTCTAGTTAGACATAGTATTAAGGAATTACAATACGAAGTATAACGTCTATCTTTTGAACTTCGTATATAAGACATCGACATAATAGTATTAATGCTATTGTGATTATGTATGGGTATGGGTGAAGATTTCGTCATAGGAAACAATGTTTTACATTCGTTCAAAGGAAGTACAATTCATAAACCTGTTTTATGAATCGAAAGGGAAATCGATAGGCTTATTGGTATTGTTATTCATTGCAAATCTTTGGATTACCAATATGCGTGTTTAGTATAACCGCTCATAACTTGTTTATGTATCTTGGTAAAACTATTCACAAGGCCTGACTTTTGTATTGGTATGACTTTTATTTGTGAAACCGATCTTAAGTAATCACCTGAGATGGTATGATCGATTTCTTGTAATTGGTATGACCAACTCTAGACATTGGGGAACCGATCCTAGTAAGAGGTGCAACCGATCACAAGCAAAGAGGAATCGATCCTTGTAAGAGGTACAACAAGTCTTAGATATTGGTAACCAATCCTATGACTTGTGCAACCAAATACAAGTTAGATACCATAAATATGTGGTAACCGATCCTAGTACCCACATGGAGGTAGAACCAAAACTTGTTTTGGTAGAACCGTGAAACCCATAATTGGTGATTTGATAGGATAATCAATCACATAGTTCTTGGAAGTCAGATGAACCAATTTTAAACTTGTTTGGAAGTGTGGCAAATCGGTTACAAGATTGTAACTATGAAAAAGGATTTACGAAGTAAAGATGTCGACATACTTTGAACATGTGCAGTAACGCTTATCTTGTATTGTTCAAAGATATTCCTTAATAGCTAAAGGAGAATCCTGGATCGAAATAAATTGAGAAACTTGTAATTAAGGCTTTTAGTTTTATATGCTTTTTAATTTCCAGCAATTAAAATGCATATCTTTAGAAAATAAAAATTGGTAATGTGCATTTACTGATTGGAGACTTTCTACTGAGATTTCAATCAATATTTGGACAAAGCATTTCCAGGAATTATGGAAACCGAATTTGGAAATATATTGCATATCTTGAGAATATTTTCGGTTTTGGAAATTCCTTGGTGTCCAAACTTCCTAGGTCTATAAATATTGAAGTTTGCATTTCAAGCAAACTAATCCTCAGAGCCAGCAAAACTACCTTGTTGTGTTGTCACTGGTGGATCCGTCTGTTCGGAGAGGAATGTACCCTAATTAGGCGAAATATCTTACGACCGCTCGTTTTAAAGATTTCTTTGGGATTGGGAAGCTCTACGAGTACCGTTGGTGGGAAACTAGATAATTGCAGTTTATTATTAGTTTTTGATTGATTTGATTGACTAACGGTTGTTGAACTTTGATTGCACCTAGTTTGTTTATGCCTGAGAATCTTCTCTTCTGATATAAGATTCACTCAAACTAGATCAAAGTTTCGACGGGGATCTTTAGACTGTTTGTAGATCTAAAGACGTCTTGTGATAATCCATTGTTAACAGACTCCGTTTTGTGTGTGATTGATCACAAGAGATTCAAGTTGATTGGGTGCAGGTGTTTATTGAAGATCTAAGAAGAATTGAAGACGAAGAAGATTTCTGATTTGGGTTCATAATCTTTGGTGTGCACAAAACTTGAACGGCTGGGGATCCAACTATTATCGATTTATCCTTGTGATAGATTTGATTGATTAGTTGAGTAGATCGGCATCAATACAATTCTTCGTGATTAAAAGTATTGATTGCATAGTCTTGACAATTACTATGGTAGTCGTTGAAAAGATAGATCTAAGTACCGGACAAAGGAGTTTATTGGGATAAACGGAAGAGCCTTTTGTCAAACTCATATCACTTGTTTGAAAAGAGTTGTTACCGAACAGATTTGTTGTTCCTTTACTGTTTGGAATACGAACCAAAGGAATTGTTCCAAGTGCGTGACTTATTGCAAGTTGGAGGCGCAGGGATACAGACGAAACTAGGTGAACTATAGGTTTAGTTGCTTGGTCTCAAATATACGAAGTTGGTTTAGATTTTGTATAGCGGCTTAATCCTGAGAGTATTCAATTCTGGACAAGGTCCCGGGGTTTTTTCTGCATTTGCGGTTTCCTCGTTAACAAAATCTTGTTGTGTCTTTTACTTTTCTATTTCCGCAATTATAATTGTTTTCATTATAATTATAAGTAAAATACACAAACGTTAATTCCTATTTACTTAATAGCAATCCTATTGTGTTTGGTTAAGTTCGAACCTATTATCAAGTAAACATACTTCGTTGTTGTATTGTCTCGATCTTGTACCCATAGTCAATCACACAATTTATCTTGTTGTCTTATTGTCTCGATCTCGTATCCATAGAAGATCACACGAAGTTTGAACCGATTAGTTGTATTGTCTCGGCTCAGTCCATAGACAATCACTTTCGGAGAAAGGAATTATAGGTGGAAAAGTTTTAGATTGAGGTATATTTGGGTACCCTCGTCTTTTCAATTGGTATCAGAGCAGGCAAACACGAAAAGATCTAACAATCTGTGTTTGGTGCGATCCAACCTATAAGAAATTGAATCTAATGGTTGATTTAGTTAACGTAACGGCAGGATTTGACTACTTCAAAAAATCGTGGTGGAAGACACGAATGAAGTATGTAATAATCTTATTCCTAAATATTTTAGGAATTGGAATTATATCTATGAATGTCTTGGGTGACATACATAATCCTTTGGATCCGATAGAGTTGTATATCATTGTGTTTGTTACTAACTATGACAATGATACAATTCTATATGAGACAGGATGTATCTTGAAAATGCATAAGATTCCTCTCAAAAAATTTCATTACTATATGAACCATGGATATTGTGTTCTTGAAAAATATGGAATCTTAAATATATTTTGGATGAACTACCAAAGTATATATATGTACATTTTCAGAGCAAAGACTGTCAATGTATCACTATCTAGGATGCGATTTTGGAAACCGTGGATTACAAGGAATGATTTTTTAGTTAATAATTCTATTAACAATGGATTGCTTCATACACCTCACAACTGTTTTAATGAAGCAAGTGATCTTTTGAAATATTACAGGGTTCATGATTCTAATGGTATTTTTAACAAATATCATATTATGTTCAAATTTATCTATGCATACTCTATTAGAAAATTCTTGAGTGAATTTCAAAAGATGTTATCAAATTTTGGCAATAAAAGAGTAAACAAATTTTTGGACAAAAACATGGAATCAATCCGAAATAAAGATCCAGGCCATGAAAAACCGGTTTTCCAAAAGAAAGACCTAGATATAAAATCGGAATTGTCTCCCCACAAGTCTCGGTTTCCGATTTTGGTAGAATTTCCTAAAGCTAGTTATTTCCGGATTTTGGTATCTATTCTTCCTATAAAAGATAATCTCTTGTTATGTGTACAAACATATTTGGGAAGACTGATCGAAACCGTAACTAGGGCTTTTCATATTCCGCAAATATGAGAAAAAGGAAATCAAGGGAAGAAAACTCTGAAACAGACAAACTGGTTTTAAACCCTTTTATTCCTCCTGGAGATATTTAGAAAATCAAGTATCCTCACTTGATCAAAGACAAACATGATCGTACAATATTCGTGGATAGTACATGCTTTGAAAGATATCAAGCTTTAAAGGGAGTAAGTTTCACCGCTGAGAAGAGATTCGATCCAGATGTTTCAGAAACCAATTATGTGAAGTTTGTTCAAGACAATCTGGGGAAATATGTTCGGGTTTGAAAACTATCCACCTGATATAGTAAGAATTTTTTATGCTAATATTCACAATATTAATTATGAAAATCTTACTTTTACTACTTTGATTGGAAGTACTGTTCATCATGTCGACAGAAAGGTGATATCAAAAATCATCAATTACAATGTGAAGGGGAATCATATGATTACCGTTTCTGAAATTGAGCACGATAACATTTCAAAACTTATCACTGGTAAATTTGTTGAATGGAAAAAGGGAAAGATGCTAACCAAAGATGTACCCTTATACTTAAGGATTTTCGGTAAACTTGTTATAGCAACTCTCTTTGCTTGTACAAGAGATTTTTCACAATGGAGTAAAGAATTTGCTGAATTTATATACTACCTTCTAGAAGGCAAAAAGCAAATTGATATTTATGGATTAATTATCAATCAAATGATTAAAATCATTGAATCTCTCAATACCACAACATTCCATAGAAATCTTGGATATCCCTGTCTCATCACCAAGTTGTGTGAAAATGCAATGGGGAACATCTTTGGAGATGAGAAAGATACTAAAACTGTCTCTCAGGGAATTATCAAGCGGATGAGTGGAACTCAAAAGGGATCTAGCATCTCATATGATCAAACCTATAGCAATGGAGATCTCATGTTCCACATTTTACGACTTGGGAGACAATTAGCCTGTATTCAGAAATAGTTGGCCTTTGCCTATAGAGATGATCCGGAAACTCTTGAAGGAATCCTAATGATCAATAATGAGTTTCTAAAAGGAGAACAAGAACAAGACTCTGAAGAAGATTCTGATGAGCAAACAAATGAAGATTAATTTGTCTTCAAGAGAGAAAATAAACATCAGTTTTTGATTTCTTTAAATAATTGTATAAGGTCTATTATGAATAAAACTATCTTTTTTATGAATAAAATTATTAGCTTCTAATTTTTCATGTGATAGTTTTCGCTTACATAGCCTGTGCTTGAATGCTTTATCTTATTGCTATGTATGTTTATGGGATGTTTGATTTCGGTTTTCGTAACCTAATATTCTATCTCATATGATGTGAACCCTTATGGTTTGGGTGACTTTTTGGTTTACAAGGATTAAGTTCTAGCCCATGTTGGTAGGCTTTATAAAAGGATCATAAGGGGTTCTGGTTAAAACTAATATCTGAAAAAGTCACAATATGTTGAATCGTTTGGTTTAGCATAAAAGCATATGTGTTTCGAGGTTTCAACTTTTGCATTGCATTAGTTAAAACCGTTTTTCAACCTTTCTTTGGTAAAGGTTGGTCTTTGTTGTTGTTATTTTGTCTTGCGAGAGGATGACAACATAATGGGGAAGAGTTCTCACTTGAACTTGCGCTTAATGACATATCTTAAGGGGAGAAGAGGATGCGGAATTTGAGGTAACGACTTTGTTAGTTAATCGTTTTCCTGTTTAACAAAAGCCTGATTTTATTGCATATGTTTATTGCTTTTGCTTAACAAAATTTCGGTACAATTGATGTTTTATTCCATTATTTGTGTATGGATGCGTGTGTGATTCAATTGTTTCTGGTTAAGAAAAACTATTGTTATCTTGCTTTATTGTTTGGTATCAATTGTTTAGGCTTACAAAATTTCGGTGCAATTGCAGTACTTTAATGTATATGTTGTTTCAATTGCTTTCGGTTGAGGTAAATAATTATGCAAGTTGATTTATTTGGTTTGTATGAATTGTTTATGGCTTAACGAAAGGTTTTCGGGATGAATTGTTTAGTCCAATTCGATTCCGGATAAGAGAAACTAAGTTAATTCTAATCTTAGTTAGACTTATCAAAGTGGAGGTTTCGGTTATTCAAGTCTAATCAAATGCCTTAACAAGAAATGCTAGTTAACTAACCTAGTACTTGTCTTGTTTAAAAGTGAAAGGTCTAAGTTATTATTTGAATAATTAGAACCTGATGAGAAAAATATAGTTAATTCTGATCTTTATTTTTGTCTTATCGAACAAGCGATTGTATTTTTGCAATCGGTTTAACAAAAGGAACTAAGGTGCTTAGTCGAATTTTGGTTTGCTAAACTATTAGGGAAAATTGCTTCGGGCAATTGTTTCCTTGGTAAAATATCAAAACAAAATTACTTTGTAGTTTCGGTTTTGATATTGGTTATCAAAAATGGTGTGTGGAACCCTCGTGCTTAACTCTTATAGGTTGCAAGTCTTTTGATATTTGTAAGATCCTTTCGGTTTGTATTTTATTTGCTCGTACCTTTGTCATTTTGTGACAAAAAGGGGGAGAAATATATGGAGTAAACAAGTGATTGGTATCACTAAAGAAAGGACATTGGTGCTTAAACGTTATATCTAACGAAAGAGTAAAGCATAGACTAAGGGGAGTAGCATATCATATTGATACTTGTAGTTATATGGACTACAAAGAGAATAACAAAGACGCGCGGATTGAAAATCTACCTATCTTACCTTTAGGGGGAGTATTAGCTTTGTTATTATAATGTCAACAACGACATTTATGGATTGAATGTATACAGGTTATTGTGATGTTGAATTTGGGAATCAAGCGTATGTGTAATGAATTCTTGTAATTTGTTTATACATATGATGTAAGAGTTTTGTCACTAAAATTGACAAAGGGGGAGATTGTTAGAGCATTGCTCGGTTGAACCCACCAAGCGTTGGTATGTCAAGTTTGGTTGTCATATTTTAGTGAACCAAAACTCATTTAAAGAATCGCTTGATTATTTACTAGAGTCAACTTCGTATAGGTTAGCTTGAAAGTATTAGGATATGAGACATTACAAGTATTACGTGAAGAATTGAAGAATGTGAAGAAGTAAGGAGCTACAACGACGACATCATCCTTCCTCTTGAGGTTAGTAATATTTGACTTGAACTATTTCATTCCTAATGTATCTTTCATGTCGTGCATATTGAAAACATAATATGAAAGTCATGTGAATGATTATACTCTAGTTAGACATAGTATTAAGGAATTACAATACGAAGTATAACGTCTATCTTTTGAACTTCGTATATAAGACATCGACATAATCTTATGAATGCTATTGTGATTATGTATGGGTATGGGTAAAGATTTCGTCCTAGGAAACAATGTTTTAAATTCGTTTAAAGGTAGTACAATTTATAAACTTGTTTTATGAATCGAAAGGGAAATCGCTAGGCTTATTGGTATTGTTATTCATTGCAAATCTTTGGATTACCAATATGTGTGTTTAGTATAACCGCTCATAACTTGTTTATGTATCTTGGTAAAACTATTCACAAGGCCTGACTTTTGTATTGGTATGACTTTTATTAGTGAAACCGATCTTAAGTAATCACCTGAGATGGTGTGATCGATTTGTTGTAATTGGTATGACCAACTCTAGACATTGGAGAACCGATCCTAGTAAGAGGTGCAACCGATCACAAGCAAAGGGGAATCGATCCTTGTAAGAGGTACAACAAATCTTATATATTGGTAACTGATCCTATGACTTGTGCAACCGAATACAAGTTAGATACCATAAATATATGGTAACCGATCCTAGTACCTAGTCAGCCAAATTTTGGAAAGCTAGTGTGACTGATCCTAGTACCCACATGGAGGTAGAACCGAAACTTGTTTTGGTAGAACCGTGAAACCCATGATTGGTGATTTGATAGGATAATCAATTACATAGTTCTTGGAAGTCAGATGAACCAATTCTAAACTTGTTTGGAAGTGTGGCAAATCGGTTCCAAGATTGTACATATGAAAAAGGATTTACAAAGTAAAGATGTCGACATACTTTGAACATGTGCAGTAACGCTTATGTTTTATTGTTCAAAGATATTCCTTAGTAGCTAAAGGAGAATCCCAGATTGAAATAAATTGAGAATATTTTAATTAAGGTTTTTAGTTTTATATGCTTTTTAATTTCCAGCAATTAAAATGCATATCTTTAGAAAATAAAAATTGGTAATGTGCATTTACTAATTGGAGATTTTCTACTGAGATTTCGCTTAATATTTGGACAAAGCATTTCCAGGAATTATGGAAACCGAATCTGGAAATATATTGCATATCTTAAGAATATTCGGTTTTGGAAATTACTTGGTGTCCAAACTTCCTTGGTCTATAAATATTGAAGTTTGCATTTCAAGCAAACTAATCCTCAGATCCAGCAAAACTACCTTGTTGTGTTGTTACCGGTGGAGCCGTCTATTCGGAGAGGAAAGTACGCTAATTAGGCGAAATCTCTTACGACCGCTCGTTTTAAAGACTTCTTTGGGATTGAGAAGCTCCACGAGTACCGTTGGTGGGAAACTAGATAATTGCAGTTTATTATTAGTTTTCGATTGATTTGATTGACTAACGGTTGTTGAACTTTGATTGCACCTAGTTTGTTTATGCTTGAGAATCTACTCTTCTGATATAAGATTCACTCAAACTAGATCGAAGTTTCGACGGGGATCTTTAGACTGTTTGTAGATCTAAAGACGTCTTGTGATAATCCATTGTTAACGAGACTCAGTTCATGTGTGATTGATTACAAGAGATTCAAGTTGATTGTGTGCAGGTGTTTATTGAAGATCTAAGAAGATTTCTGATTTGGGTTCATAATCTTTGGTGTGCACAAAACTTGATCGGCTGGGGATCCAACTATAATCGATTTATCCTTGTGATAGATTTGATTGATTAGTTGAGTAGATCGGCATCAATACAATTCTTTGTGATTAAAAGTATTGATTGCATAGTCTTGACAATTACTTTGGTAGTTGTTGAAAAGATATATCTAAGGACCGGACAAGGGAGTTTATTGGGATAAACGGAAGAGCCTTTTGTCAAACTCATATCACTTGTTTGAAAAGAGTTGTTACCAAACAGATTTGTTGTTCCTTTACTGTTTGGAATACGAACCAAAGGAATTGTTCCAAGTGCGTGACTTATTGCAAGTTCGAGGCGCAGGGATACAGACAAAACTAGGTGAACTATAGGTTTAGTTGCTTGGTCTCAAATATACGAAGTTGGTTTAGATTTTGTATATCGGCTTAATCCTGAGAGTATTCAATTCTGGACAAGGTCCCGGGGTTTTTTCTGCATTTGCGGTTTCCTCGGTAACAAAATATTGTTGTGTCTTTTACTTTTCTATTTCCGTAATTATAATTGTCTTTATTATAATTAGAAGTAAAATACACAAACGTAAATTCCCACTACACCAAATTCCCGGATTCGTAACAGGCATTCGTAACGGCTTATGGGCCATTACGAATTTTTCGTTACAAATGGCTGTTACAAAAAATTCGTAACTGGCACCAGCCGTTACTAATTTTTGGAAAACTCATAACAAGGTCGAGCCGTTACGAATTTTTTTATAGGAGTGCCAGTCACACGCTTGGTCACACCAGGATCGTAACACCTGCAGATTTTGGGCGTGCGAATCACACACGGGACAGCTTTTTCCACCCCACACCAAATCAACTGTAGGATGTTTCTCCTCTTATCCCCTTATACTATATCGATTCAACCTAAGAACTTTTCTCTTCTTCATTTATTTTTTTAGTCTCTCTTTCCTCAGAAGAAAAAATCTTCTTCTCCCCTTACACTCGAATCATCAGCTGAATCGATTAAGAGATTAACAGGGTTTCAAACATCAAATGGATCGATTAACCTATTGGGTAAGTGTTTTATCATTTGACAGTTTCGATTTTAGGGTTTGTTTTCATCGTCTGTTTTTAGGGTTTCATATGTGAATCGATTTAAGGTTTCTGTTTCATATGTTTTTAGCCATCTGGAGAATGGATTCAATCCTAGATTCCTGAAATTGTGAAGATTGGGGTTGTAAAGTGGTTGTTGGCAGGGTTGAGGTATGCTGGTACCAGAAATAGAAATGCACAGGAGTTGCTCTATAATTATGATATCTACTTCTTAAATGAGGTTATTTTTTGCTCTGATGTGGCTCTACATCTTTGTTTCTTGAGATGATTAAACTTAATCAGTCAATTTACCTTTGCAGATTAAGCCTGTGACTGGTGCAAGTGTGAGAACTTTGCCTAAAGGTTTATCACTATCTGTAGATCGAGGCACATTGGAAATATGCTTGCACCTCATTGTTCTTTCCCTCTTAGTGGTAATTAGAAGATTGCTCTCTGATATGCTTGATCAGTTTATTGCTTCAAAATCGACCAAGCTTTTGAACCTTGTTAGGTTATGGCAGGATCTGGTCATCTCCAAACTTTTCGTCTGTTAAGGTTTCTTCGTGGTTGAAGCGCTCCAGATTGACATGCTAATTATGGTTTTCAAATGGCTGTAAATACAATCATTTAGTATTTAGACAATACTTTTGTTGAGATATGATTTCTCTATCTCCAGCATGTTTATATTTTCAATATTTTTTTCAGGTTAGTTTAGCTATTGGTTCTTTTTTCCTTGGTGGAGGAATGCGGACCTTTTCAACTTCAAACAGTTCAATTGCTGCTTTGCTGATTACCCTCTATCCCCGCTTGCCTACTGGACCAAAAATGACAGTCGATGCCACTTACAGGTATATTAAGAAATGAGTTTCCTTGTGAGTGGCATTTTTTCAGGACTAGCAGGGAGCTAGTCATATCATTTACTTGAAGAGATATATCTCATTAGTTTTATAGTAAGCCCGGTAGGTAACTTGATGTACGACGCATTTTGTGCAGGTGTTCAGGCACTTGTATGTCCTTGCAACAGAAGCTCGCTGGGTGCAGACTGTTGACGTTGACACAGGTTTGCCAGTTTATGCACCTCTTGATGTCACCGTTGCAGAAACTGAACAGAAACAAGCTTAATAGCATGACAGTTTGATCATCATTCACAAACCTGTAAATCTCTCTCAGATAAAAACCCTAACCCCAATTCGACCAACTTGAATTGAGTTGATTTTGATCATCGTTCACAATGGTGTTAGGTAAATTAGGCGGGAGTCTCTGCCGTGCTCTTGCACAGATGAACAATGCAACTGTTATCAATGAGAAAGTATTGATTGAGTGTCTTAATGAAATCACTCACGCTTTGATAAAAGCCGATGTTTCTATGGATCTTGTTAAAAATTTGAATATGAATATCAAAAATATTGTTAATCTTGGTGATGTAGCTGCTGGGCACAATAAACGCAGGATCATCCAACAGGTACATACTTAAAATTGACCTTAATCTGCAAAATTAGAGAGGAAATTAAGAATTCTTGTTTTATGTTTAGCTGTTTTGGTATACATTGTTACATTATGCCCTAGAAACGACGATCGATCTTAGAGGCATGTTGAAGTTGTTGCTTGGGATTGTGAATTTTGGGGTTTTTAGTAGATATGTATGATTTTGGTTTGTCTTCGAAAAGAGAGACGACACTTGTATATGATGATCTTTTGTGTTGCATGCATAGTTGAATTAGAAGATAGCTCGAATAATGTTAGGAAACATGTATATATACCATTCAAGTAGTTTCTTATGAGGGCAAAATAGCTTATGAGGTTAACACTTGTTGAAGCTTCAAGATTGCCTGGTAACATTTTAGATTAAGCTTCACAAGAACAGGTTTTTATAAGAAATAGATAATCTTTAGAAAGGAAATGATGGGTCATCAGTAGAATGGGTTACCACGTGACACTAAGTTTGTACTCCTCTGAACTGTGCTATTTGGAAGGCGCCTCAGTTTGGGTAGGCGCTAGGTCCATGAAGTACTAATGTCCACCTGGTTAGCAGCAAGTTGGATTCGGTAAATCACCCTTGAATGTGAAGTTTCCACTTATTGTTCATTCGAGTCTATAAGAAAATCCTTAGTGACGTTTGCCTAACTAGTTGATACCTCATTAAAATGGTGATAATCAAAATGTAGGCTAAGCTATGTTTTTGATTTCTGTATTTGTGTTTGGACATTTGGGAATTATAGTCAAGGAAAATTTACTGATTCTTTTTTTTTTTTTCTATTGGACTTGCAGTTTGCTAATATTTAAATTTTTAGCTTTTGGGTTTTCTGCTTCTATGTTTCTGAGTTTTCTGATAAAGCTTTTGTTATCCTGCAACTTTTTCTATGCAATAATAAAAGTTTCTCTTCTTTTGTCAGGCCGTGTTCAATGAGTTACGTAAAATGTTGGATACAGGGAAGCCTTCTTTCACTCCAGAAAAGGGGAAACCAAGCGTTATAATGTTCGTTGGTTTGCAAGGTAGCATATTTTGTTCCCTTTCTCTCTCCGTTGTGTTTTCGCATTGATCAGTGTGATTCTGTTTTTGATAGTTTTCTTTATCACATTGACTATGTAGGTTCTGGAAAGACAACAAGCTGTATGAAATATGCATATTATCATAAGAAGAAGGGTTTCAAGCCGGCATTAGTATGTGCAGATACATTTAGAGCTGGTGCTTTTGATCAGTTGAAGCAAAAATGCGACTAAAGCTGAGATCCCATTCTATGGAAGGTTATACTTTTGGATCCTAGTCTTTTCCATTATGTCATTCACAATGCCACCTTCTTACTGAAACCTTTGGATTTCTTTGCTAGCTATGATATGAGGAGTTTTCTAGAAACAATCAATTGAAGTTTCAAACTCGATTCTTTTTTTCTGTATGAAAGGTTCAATTTCATTAACTCCTTAAATTTACATCTATTTCTCATTCACGTTGTAATTTGGTTTATCATCTACAGCTATATGGAATCAGATCCTGTAAAAATCGCAATAGAAGGGGTAGAGAGGTTCAAGAAGGAAAACTGTGATCTTATTATTGTAGAAGGAATTCAGTTTGGTTTATCAAACTGAACAGAAACAAGCTTAATAGCAACATCCTATGCATGACAGTTTTTTTTTTTTTTTCTTTTTGACAGGTTTGTGATTTGGCAAGTTTACGATCTTGTGCTACCAGTGGCAATGGGAATAGTGAACTAGGTTTGTTTAAAGTTGATCATCTGGTCTGTATGTTCTCATCTGATCCTAGCTTAATAGCTTTTGCACAGCTTTGCTGTGACCCTTCTTGGAATGGCAGGCAAGTGTTATTCTTTAATAGTTTTTGTTACGTGTTTGTTTTCTTATCATCTTGTTGCACCCTTTGCTTGTGTATTTAAGCTTGGATAGTAAATAATCTTAGAAGTTAATAACTAAGCGAAGAAGTGCTACATTCTACTCTATTTAGCATCCAATAATTGGTTTTTGAGCACTGTTCAAAAGAGCTTCAAAGTCGATACATATTAAAAGTTTGGCTAATGGTGTTCTATGTCTTGGTGTTTGCAGAGCCAGGAGAGGATCCTTTTGCCAAGGGACAAACAGAAAACAAGCAGCGTGTTGAAAAGAATTAAAAGAACCGGTTACGGAATCTGAAGCAAGCTGCGAAAGTTGGTGCTTTGCCAAGGTATGAGATAAATAAGTTAACATAAGTTTTTCTTAAAAAATGTTAACTTGTATGTCCACTTGACATACATTCATTGGTATTAAAAGATGCTAAACTACAAAGTAGATGACTGTATATACTTCAGTGAGATAGATACATCTACTTTGTAATTTAGCTATATTTTGAACATTATTTCTTCCAGTTTACTTGTCATAATAATGTTGCCTGTTGTATTTTGCAGGATTGCCTACATCGAGTTTTCTGATGCCCAAGCTTTCAACAAAGCAAGCTTGCAAAGGATATAACGAACTAGCTGTTGTTATTTGAATGATGTAGAACAAAGGAGCTTCACGCTTGGTAAGTTCCATGTATTCAAGTTTTGTAGGCAGTAAGTTTGTATTTGTATGTATTCCTTTAGAAAGTTTCTTTGAGAAATTTGGTACTTAGAGAAATTTCAGTTTCTTTGTTATATGTTCAGTTTCTTTGTTATATGAACCTGAGATGAATTGAATGAATGTGATTATGAATTGAATGAATGTTCTTTTGCATAGATTGAAGAAATTCTTGTTGAGTGTGGTCATGAATGTATTGAATTTAGAATTCCTATTTATTTCGTGAAAAAAATTACTCACGGTCGGCCTTGACCTTTGGTCAATATTGACCAATTTTGACTAGGTCAAGGTTGACCGGCGATAATTTTTTTTGTTACAAAAAGTTCGTAATGGCTCTAAGTCTGTTACAACGGCTCATTACCAAAAAAATTCGCAACGGCCACGAGATGTTACCACGTGGCAAATTCGTAATGGCTCAAGCCTGTTACGAGGGTCGTTACAAAAAAAATTCGTAACGGCCACAAAGCCGTTACAAAAAAAATGTAACACCCACTTTTGCAACAGGCGAGGGCCGTTACAACCCGTTTTAGTAACGGCCTGGTTCTGTTTCTAATCCCAGAATTTGGTGTAGTGTCCTATTTACTTGATAGAAATCCTATTGTGTTTGGTTAAGTCTGAACCTATTATCAAGTAAACATACTTCGTTGTTGTGTTGTCTCGATCTTGTATCCATAGTCAATCACACAAGTTATCTTGTTGTCGTATTGTCTCAATCTCGTATCCATAGACGATCACATGAAGTGTGAACCGATTAGTTGTAATGTCTCGACTCAGTCCATAGACAATCACTTTTGGAGAAAGGACTTATAGGTGGAAAAGTTTTAGATTGAGGTATATTTGGGTACCCTCGTCTTTTCAAAAGGTTTTGTGGGTACACCTCTTGTGAACCCTCCTGAGACTACACCTCGGCCACTAGGGCCACCTAGGGGTTTAAAGGCTTGTTGCACACGCTAAGTGCAACCGCGATGCCTGCGATAGTGAGTTAGGATTTTATTTTCTAGATTAGATTTGCTCGGGACTAGCAAATAATAAGTTTGGGGGTATTTGATAGACGCATTTATTTGTCTATTTTAATCTCGATTTTCTATATTGTTAAGTACCAAATTTTGTATTTATTTTGGTGTTTTATGTCTTTGTAGGCATTTTTGGAGAAATAAGCTTTTGCGAAGAAATTGGCTCTAAAAGTGGCAATTGTAACCTCGAGAGGAATTACTAAAGGCACCCAGAGAAGTTGTTAAAGGTACCCAGGGAAAATATTATTTACGCCCAAAAATTATTATTTGCACCCACCATGGCATGTACTATTCGCACCCATCAGTGGTTAAGGGGCGACCTTCATCTTCCCCATTTGAATATGAACTTTTGGCGGGAAAATGAGTTTTCAGACAAACAAAATTAGGGTTTGAAAATTGAATCAGTTTTAATGAGACTGAAGCCCTGAAATTGATTGGGGTTGTTGGTTTAAGCTAAACATGGAAGGTAATGGGTTTTGATTTATCTATAATTGGCTAGAAGATCGAAAAAGAAAATGTTGTAGTCACTGCCAAAATTAGGGTTGGACTCTTGAAGAATTTCAGTGAGATTCAATAACTGGATTTGGTTGGATTGGGCTTGATGGATGTTTGTAGCCAAAATTACTTTTGGGCACGAAACACGATGAATGGATAGTTTTGGTGAGTATTTTGGGTTAGGGGTCGATTTGAAGAACAAAATGAAAGACAGAGGTTTAACGTGGTTCGGCATAGGTTGCCTACGTCCACGGGCGAATCCCCTTGGGGAGTGATTTTGTATTGATAGTAAAATTGGATTGTATATTTTTTCCCCTATTGGCTACCCCTTTTTCGCATCTCTGCTCCTCACTATTTATACAATTGTATACATAATTTCAATATAACTTAAATGGCACTAAATGCTCATTTATGCCTCCCTCTTCAATTCCGCATGAAACTGCTGAAATTATTATTGCATGTATGAAACTGCTGGAATAAATATTGTATGGCTCCATCTTAAATTCTGCATGACATGCTGGAATAACTCTGCATGCCTCCATCTTCAATTCTGCATGAAACCTCCCAGAATTAATACTGCATGCGTTAATTCTGCATATAACTCCCTGCATGCCTATTGACTTGCCTTGCATGCCTCCTGGCATTAATCTACCCTGCATGCCTCCATGTATTGATTTGCGGACCCCCCGTGTATTTTATACACGGTACAAACATCGCCCCCTCTTAACCTCCAACTTGTTGGGGGTTAAGAATTTTGTTTTTCCTTCGCGTCGATCGTCGATGACGTAACTCGCTAGTCGCCCCCAAGTGTGAGTAGAGACATTACAAAGATGCCCCCAATTGTGATAACCTGCAATAAAATTTGCTCACGTGCTAGGCGAGACTTTTTTGCCACGTGGTGGACTTTGTGATGCTCGATAGCTAGTCGAGTCTTAAATAGAATGTAGCGTGTGCTTGCGGCTGGGGCAAGGATATTTGCTCGCAACGTAACAAGGCTAGCGCTTGCTGCTCGGGCAGGCTGGTTGTTGCTTGTGTTGAGTACGAGTCTTTGGACCAATATCGGGCATTGGGCTCGTGGTTGAGACGAGACTTTATGCTTGCCAAGGTGCAAGTCTTTCATACTCGCGTGCAAGACGAGATTTTATGCTTGCGATAAAAGCAAGACTTATGTGCTCACGTGCAAGGTGAGGCTTTAGGTGCTTGCGAAGTGATGCAAGGCTAAATATTGAAGGGTCTAAGCAATCCTCATCTCGCACCTGGTCATGTTGCTGCTCCAAGTGCACATGAAAGTTTCTCGAACACTGGATTTTTTGCTTCTATATTGTAGGGAATTGAAAGACGATTCTAACGAGCCAAAAATCACTCAATTTGGACTTAAAACGAAGAAGTTATTGTCGAAACAAGGTTGGAAAGGAAGCGGACGTTTACATTGCATACGTGACAAAGTGTTGACTGGATCAACCGACGGACGTGGCGGGATGATCAGGCGACGTTGCTGACGTGGCACCCGAATAATGCTGATGTGGCAACATCATGGAAACATATTAAAGGGACGTCGCTGACGTGGCGCCGTGTATGCTGACGTGGCAATATATCACGGAACCCAGTTGGCACAACAGTGTTGGGAGATGAAGTGGCTTCTGTAATCACACCGACCTTGCGCCATTTTTAATGCTTTATTGGAACTCGAGGCAATTTTCCTTAGGATGCTTTTGTGTTCTCGGCAGTTGTACTCAGTGAAATATCAAGCACAAGATTAAGTCAGTTAAATGGCTTAAAACAACCACTGAAGAGTTTAACAAGCACCAGATCATGCGCATAAAGTAATAAAGCAAAAGACTCCAATAACGTTATGATTAAAAATTTTAAACTGAGCTGTAAAAGTAATTTCAGGCTATTCGCAATATGTTGATCAATACTATCATTAAAATTTAAAATAGATGAAAGGAAAAAAAAGATGCGCAAACCGATTAAAGACGGGATGGGGAAGAAGTGAAAGTGTGGATTCCGTCAGTATTTGATTGACAACAACATACCATTAAGAACACGACGTTTTGATGATGCAAGGTTTCCATCCTCACTGTTTCGGCTACATCTTTTCTTAACCCTAATTATCATTATCTTTTTCTCTGATTTCTCCGCACTCTTCTCACTGGAAAAGCATGATCGTTTTAATGAATCCCCTTAGTCGGCGCCAATGTTTGTACCCAAAATTACTTTTGAGCACGAAACACGATGAATGGATTATTTGGTATGAATTTAGGGTTGGAGGCGAATTGAAGAACAAATAAAAGTGACACAGGTTTTTACGTGGTTCGGCAAGATGTGCCTACGTCCACGGATGAATCCCCTTGGGGAGTGATGTTTTTATTGATATGTAGAATCACAATGGATTTTTTCTGTGTTAGCTCTGCATGCCTCCATCTTCAATTGTGCATGAAACCTCCCAGAATTAATACTGCATGCATTAATTCTGCATATAACTCCCTACATGCCTATTGACTTGCGTTGCATGCCTCCTGGCATTAATCTACCCTGCATGCCTCCATGTATTGATTTGCGGACCTCCCGTGTATTTTATACACGGTACAAACAATGGAGTTAAACGGGCTGTAAAGGTCCTTGGAATGGATTAAAATTGGCTGGAATCGTAGAGTTGGAGCAACATAGTGAGAGTCTCGGAGTGCCTGCGATATTTTCTGGCAGAGTTTTAGGGAGTGTCGGGTGAGACTCAATGACGAATTAGATTGGTTTAGGCCTGTTTCGATCAAACAGGCTTGGTAATGGACTTGGAATCAAAGAAATAGGAGTGTTTACGTGGAGTATCAAAAACAGGGAAGGAAAAAAACACGGGAAATTCTGTGGACAACTAATGTTTGCATGTGGATAGAAGAAGTTGGCAGTGTTTTAGAGGCGTGCGACAGTTTATTTTCTGCAAGAAGACGTGTAAATATCAACTATAGACGCGTGAAATTGTTAAAAATGAAAAAATATCCCCGTGAAAAGAAAGAGATCTTTTGAAGTTATTACTTGAGATTTTTGGGAGCTGTCGAAGAGCGCTGGGATATCATAGAAGGGGATGGAGAGTTAGGGGAGGCTAGGGAGCAGTGAATCGAGAGTTACCAAACCTCTCTGCTGCTGCCATTGAAGAAGAAGAACGAAGAACATTATACCCTCAGAAACAGTACCGGAAAGCAGTCTTTTATTCAACGACAATAAGTATTTATCATTTACAGTTCCACACGCAATAGACTTTTGGTAACTATACTGTTTTGGTCACTGGAGGTCTTTAGCAACTGAAATCGTTGTAAGCAATTTCTATTATTTTAATACAATGATTAATCAGATTTCTTCCAATTTTCTTCTCATGAGAAACTAATTAAATTTCTATGGTTGAGAAGAAAACTACTTCTAACATGTAATTTTTAGTATTCAATTTCCTTTAATTGTTACTCTCTAATTAAGCTTTTAATTGTCTAAAATTTTTCTCTTCATTATATGCTTCATAATAACTGTTTTAGATCGTCTTCGGCGATCGATCTTTTATAAGCGAAGGAAAGTTAGGCCTTAGATTATCGACTTGAGTCGAATTGATATTTCATTAACGATAAATTTTCCAAGGCATGAGATTGGGTTCAAAATGGCCTTGTGTAGTTTTGAGAGTAGATTAGAGAAAATAATTATTGAATTTACAACCGTTAGAAGTAGTGGAATCCGAAACCCTAGACCTATATCTCTTCATCTTGTCACTCTAATTTTCACATATTTTCTAATTTTTAATATTTCCTTTTGTTAAGTCTAAAATCAAAATCTTTAAAAAGTCTGAGTATCGAATCCTTTCTTACCACTATTAAAACTACAGCATCATTGCGTTCTACCGTTTGAAGGCGAAGATCAACCGAAGCTTTTGGACAACTTATACAACAAAAAGTAAGTGAAGACTGAACGACCTATATCTAAAGTTATATTCATCTTTCTATCTATGAGACGTCATCATGTAACTAATTAGACTATGGTAAGCATATTAAGAATTTCGAAAACTAAATCTTGAAATATATATGACCAAGCTTAATGAACATTTGTTCATACTTGATGAATTTTGGTTAAGAAAAATTTATTGTTCGTAATCTAAATAGTGATTCAAGAATTATCATTCGAAGATATCCTGGAATAGTGATATGTGTCATTGATGTTATTTGTGAATGTTTCGAATCAATTAAGAGAGAAATATATAAATACTATTATTTTCGGATACAAGACTGTATACATACCGGTCTTACAAACTGGGAAAACTGTTACAAGTCTGAAGCTGTAGTATAAGTACTCAGTACACGTAACTGAGTAGCTATATATCGAACAAACAGAGTTTTGGTACGCATATGAGTATGTACACAATAAAAAGTCTGTGAACTCGTGAACCCGAATCGGTACGCAAACCAGTACGTGTACTTGAAAAGAACTATTGGTCCCGGAACCGGTTTGTATCCATACAGTATACGTACCATAAAAGTTATGTGAACTCCAGAACTGGTTATTGTCTTAAGGTATCCATACCAGTACATGTACCAGAAAAGTTATGTGAACTACGGAACTCAGTCATGTCATAAGGAATACATACCAATACACGTAATGGAAAAGTTTTGTGAACTCCGGAACTCGGTCATCTCATAAGGTATACATACCGGTACACGTACTTTGACTTAACTGTTCACGAACAGGTTGAGTATTTGTACCTTGTACATCTACTTACCATGTCGATTAAATTCATATGCACATAAAATTATTTCTCCAAGATAATTAGCATTTGAAAAATCTCTAAAAGCATTATAGACATATTTAATCATATAATTGTGACTCAAGTTAAAGTATTAAGTGTTTATGAAAATGCCCAAGCTTATAGTTCAGTTGGTTAGTTTCGACTAACCATTCATGAGCGTGGTCTTTTGTACACGGTTCAGTTACAGTTCATCATAACCAGAGTGTATATCTTGTTATGTTAATCAGATTCAAAGATTCATCTAACGGTGGATATTGTTTGCTTGGTTCCAAATCTATCTTAGCTTAAACCTAATGCAACCTATGCTTTGAAAGTCTATAAAAGGGTAACCTCAAACAACTGGGATCTTTGAATCCCGACACTACTTCTTTGGTGTGTCATAGTTGTAAAACTAGAGTCATCCTCTTCCTAAAACATTTCTAGGGTTTAGCGACTAAAAAGACTTCATGGGTATTCATGAAGCCAGGTCCAGCTATTGTTTATCTTGATAGCTCGAGTATCCTGATCTTGTTCGATTGTTAAGCTGCTCACTTGAACAAGATAGATAGAAATCATCAAAGTTCTCTTCGTCTCAGACTTTGTTGATTCCACAAGTTTAATACTTGTGAGGTGAATAATAATCTAGGTTGCACTTCGGGTAGCATAAGTAAGGATTTTGAGGGTATCTAGACTTTGTCTATTGCTATTGATTTCCAGTCTCACCTTGATCTATGATCAAAAAGGAAATCACATATATAGGCTTATCTATGGGAGGCAGATTGGTTAAAAGTCTTTAATTAAGTTGAAGCAACTTTTAGTCTGTAAAGGACGTCATCTAATGGAATCATTTGCGCAGAGTCATGATAGGATTCAAGAGGCGTAAGGAACACGACTGCAACTGAATTGCTGTGAGGGATTTTTGGTCTCAAATATATTCCAGTCTGAAGCTAATTGGTAGTAGGCTAGTGTCTATAGCGGCTTAATACAATTTGGTGTTCAATCTGGACTAGGTACCGGGGTTTTTCTGCATTTGTGGTTTCCTCGTTAACATAACTTCTGGTGTCTGTGTTATTTTTTTTCCGCATTATATTGTTTATCTTTATAATTGAAATATCACAGGTTGTAAGTAAATTCAATCAAAGTAGATACATCCATCCTTGTTTGTTGGATACGACTTGATTGATTACTTGAAATTGATCTTTGGAATCATCCAAGTACTCTCACACGAGAATCAGGTTCACGAACTAGTCTTTGTAAACTTTTTGATTGTGAGAGAAAGAGATATGAATCTAGATACTATTCTTTGATTGAGATTCATTAGGTTGAACTCTCGGAATTGTGTTTAAGTTTGTCCATACAGATTTCCTAAGAAAAAGTTGGTGGTGTATTTTGGTACCCCAGTGTTTTCACCCTTTTCATGTCAAGTAGGGATTGTTTAGTATCGTAAATTATGTTTTCCGCGTGTTCGTCATATGCCTCGAACCATGTTCTTCCATATTTATCCTCGACCTCCATCCTAAGCCGTAATCTGTATAACATATGATTATTAGCACATATATATATTTGTATATATTTATCGATACATGGTTTAATTTACTTTCAAAATTACCGGTTCATTGGTTGTGTGTCTATTTCGCATTATACGCAGTAGTTATCGTATTCCATTACCTGAACTTCTGTGACATATTGAACAACAAGTGTAAAACCATTCGTCTTCTAATTTTGTTAGTTTCGTTATTGTGTACAAATTTGAATTCCTTGAGTGCAAACGACTGTGATTATAGTTAACATTATATGAAAAACTACATTGAAAATTGTTGATGGTGGGTTTTAGCTTAGGGTTAAAATCGTAAAACTGTACAACTGACATGACGTCACTATGACCATTTATTGAATCGATCATCATGCCTACGTAAGAATTACCAGGGTACTTTTTTTTTCACGTGTCATGTTCCACGACAGAACCCTTAACATGACCGACATCATCTATGCCAAACCCTAATTCTCATGCTACTGCGCCAAGGCATGCCAACCATGCCAGCCGCACCACTGTGACAATGGCAAACCATGCCAGCCACGTCTACCGCGCCAAGGCATGCCAACCATGCTAGCCACACCATGCGCCAATGGCATGCCAAACCCTTGGCCCCACCATGCCAAGCCAACCGCACCTTGCCTTGGCCCCAACCATGCTAGCCGCACCATGCGCCAATGGCATGCCAAACCTTTGGCCCCACCATGCCAAGCCAACCGCACCTTGCCTTGGCCCCACCATGCCAAGTCGTCCGTGCCAAACCCTTGGACCCACTATGCCAAGACCATCCGCGCCATTTTTTTTTGCCTTGGCCCCACCATGCCGGCCTTCCCTATTACGGCTACCAAAACGAAGGCGTGCGACGATCGACGGCCACCCTTCCATCCTAGATGCAAACCCTAGCCGTCCAAGGTCGCCAAACAACGCATGGTAACCTTTGGCCCAAAACCCTAGTTTTGGCCACGCCAACTACACCCTTACTCGATTTTGCTTAATTAATCCATTGAAAGATATAAGATCGAACCTTTAAGGCATGCCATGCCACACGTGCCAATGGCATGCCAACCACCTTGCCGCGCCATACCATGTCGGCTTCCCTATGCGGCTACCAAAACGAAGGCGTGCGACGATCAATGGCCACCCTTCCATCCTAAATGGAAATCCTAGTCGTCCAATGTTGCCAAACAACGCATGGTAACCTTTGGCCCAAAACCCTAGTTTTGGCCACGCCAAACCGCGCCAAGGCATACCGTACCACTGTGCCAATGGCATACCAACCACCTTGGCGCCTTGAGTCCATTATTTATTAGTATTTGTTTTGCCGCGAGAATTCCATTTCATTTGTTGTATCTTTATCTCTTTCTCACCCAAATTCTCATTTACCCTTCTGGCACATCATTACTTCTCCAACTGCTATTTTTCCTCCTGCTTTTGTTGATTATTCACTTCTTATGCCTTTTGCTCCTCATATCTTTGCCAAATTTTTCTGCCTGCGTCGTTCTCGCTGACGCCACACTAGCATTCGGTGGAGGCATCTTAATTGGTTCGCCTTCCCTCTAAAATTTTGAATGTATAACAAGTTAGCGATGCTACCAAAACGAAGGCCCGCAACAATCAACCGCCACTTTTTCATCTAAGGTGCAGATCTTGTCGATATCGTCCCCTATGCGTTCAAGGTTACTTTTTCATCTAAGTGCGGATAACGCATGACAACCTTTGGCCCTTGTTTGATCACGCCTAAACAAAGCCAAAACCCTAACTTTTGGCCGCGCCTAAACCATGCCATAGTAAAGCCATATTGATCATGCTTTCATGCCACTGGCTACCAAACGAAGGGTTGCAATAATCAACGGCTAACTTTTCTCTTAAGATGCAAAATCTCGACCGTCGAGGGTCACCACCTAGTAGGCAAGTCTCCCAAGCTCAACTCGCCAGACAAAAACAACGTGATACACGTTTTCCACGAAAACACTCGAGACATCAACGCATGTCACAAACTGGGGGATGCTCATTGGGTATTGGTTTGTCGGTTTACAGCTTGCGGCGTACACTACGCCCGTTATAAGAAAGTGTCATAAGGATGAGGCGGTTAGTAAATACAGGGAGTAATGGTGAAACACTTTCTTTTATGGAACATCAATTCCAGGCGTTACCGGTTACCACCTCCTCCCATTTACTAACCCGTTTTCCATTTCTTAATGAGACCAGAGTACGTTTCACTTCGATTTGTATAAATAGGCATTACCTATTTCCATCGAATGACAGGTTCAGGTCAGGAAGCATACAACACTCAGAAAACATTTGCTAGCTCTCCATCGGTTAGCTTCCCACTTTCTGATACAAGTCATAAAACAACTACTCTTCCAGAATCAACTAGTCTGGTCTCAACACTTTCTTCGCTTCCCTCCCTAAAACCAACCCTTCTCCTTCGCTTTGTGACCGAAGCAAGTCTGGAACGACCATTTCTTGGTTTAGGCCGGATTTGTACAGATTGATCTCTCAAATCTAAAGTACTCCCTTGCAGTACATTGTTTAGGGTTTAAATTCGTTTCTCACCCACACACCCGAAATTACCAAAATCAGCAGAAATCGTTTTCACCCTCAAACAATTGGCGACTACAGTGGGAGGTCAATCTCTCGGTCCCAATATCAATTTCAGAATATGTTTCTCTAACTCAGGAAGATGGTCGGTTTTAGGGCTGAATCTGTGTCCTCAAGTTCCACTCAGGCGAACGACAATGTTTCATTCGCCAACGCAACGCCCAACAACGCAATCGACGAAGGAATTCCAAGACTGACTGACTTGGTGCGGATTCAGGAGATCCACACCAAGAACATGGGTCTGATGAAAGATGCGATTAACATCATACTGTACTTCCTCATCAACTTAGCGGTAGAGTTGAACGGTTCCCTTGCCCCGGAAACACCAGGACTGGGGACTAACATCCCAAACGATCACTCCCAAGTCAACAACTTCACTACTAATCAGAAACCAGTAGGCCATGAAACGGCCTCACTGGTGGAAAATTTATGTGAACTCTTACATCTTTCAAAAGATCAACGGATGGAGACGTTCACTGCCATCAATCGAATAATATTAAGCGTGTCCTTGACTCCTTCATGCTTGGAAACATCAAGAATACCAGAGATGTCCATCAACAATATCACGTTTACCGAAAACGACATGATGGCAGAGGAAGGCCATAACCGGGCCCTACACGTCATGGCCCGTATCAAGGACGTGGAATTCAAAAGGGCTCTCATCGACACGGGAGCATCCTCCAATATTGTTACCCTCAGGACGCTCAGAACGGCCAGGGTACGACCGAACGAAGTCATGCGACAGTCCACTACAATGACTGACTTCGAAGGCAACCAAACCAGCACGTATGGGTACGTCAACCTGAATCTATCAGTAGGACCCGTCCGGTCAAAAGTAAGGTTCGAGGTAATCGAAAAGGATCCATATTACCACATGATACTGGGAAGACCATGGCTCCACGACAACAGAATCATCCCTTCGACGTATCACCAGTGCTTGAAAACCATGTTGAACGGAGAAGTCGTTCGCATCGCTGCATCATTATCTCCCTATGCGCCGATCTATGTCATGAAGATTTTTGAGTCAAGAAAGGACCCGCAGGCCACAGCCAACAAGACTCACCACACTCCACTGCCAAAGTGGACGTCCATTGAAGAAAGTGGTGGTCTTGTACCGCTTCGCGGAGAAACCCGGTTTCACATCACCCCTTCGAAAGAGAGACACACCAGCCTCCACCCGCCGAACCGGGGTTCGGCTTACACCCATACCAAGCGAGGACGGGATTTTATTATGGTTCATGATGAAAAAGGGAAAACCGTATATCAGCGCCGCTGTTAGCAATTAACAGGGGAGACTACCACACAGTTTCTCCGCCCAATGGAACACCAACGTAGTAACGAGCCGCAGGAGGAAGTATCTGATGCACCACGACAGCTACAAGACGGGACCAACTCTACCATGGACGAACTTGAGGTTGTTAATATCAGGAGTGAAGAATCTCCACGAACCATCTCGATAAGCTCGACTCTGTACGCAGACGAACGTGTAAAGATGGTAGACCTCCTCAAGGAATATCAAGACGTATTCGCATGGACATACGGGGAAATGCCCGGCTTGGACGAAAGGCTGGTCACTCATCATTTACACGTAATACCCGGATCCAAACCGGTCAAGCAAACCCTGAGACAATTCCGACACGATGTAGAAGAACAGATTAAGGTAGAGATTCAAAAGCTACTAGCGGCTAGTTTCATCAAACCGATTCACCACCCTACTTGGTTGTCCAACGTTGTTCCGGTAAAAAAAAAAGAATGTCCAGATCAGGTGCTGTGTCGATTTTAGAGATTTGAACAAATGTTGCCCTAAATATGACTTTCCGCTCCCCAACATTGACATGCTAGTAGACACCACCAGTGGACATGGTATGTTCTCTTTCATGGATGGATACAGCGGCTACAACCAAATAAAGATGTACGAACACGACGCAAGTAAGACGGCTTTTCGAACTCCTCTTGGAAACTTTTACTACACTGTGATGCCCTTTGGTTTGAAAAATGCTGGCGCCACATACCAACGCGCCATGACCACCATTTTTCACGATATGATGCACATGCAAGTTGAAGATTATGTAGATGACATAGTGGTCAAGTCAAAAACTCGGGCAGCCTATACAAGAATTCTGAGGCAGGTGTTCGAAAGATGTCGCGAGTACAAACTGAAGATGAATCCATTGAAGTGTGCTTTTGGTGTCTCTTCGGGCAAGTTCCTAGGTTTCCGGTGACTAGGGGAATTAAAGTTGACCCGGTCAAAACACAAGCCATCCTCACGATGCCACCACCGCGAACCGTGAAAGAACTCCCGAGTTTCATGGGTAAAATAAACTACATTCGCCGCTTCATACCGGATTGGCTCAACTTGTTGCTTCGTTTACCCCTTCATGAAGAAAGGAACAAGCTTTGTCTGGACCACACTACAACAGGAAGCGTTCCGGAAAATTCAGCAAACATTATCTTCCCCAGCCGTCATGAAGTCACCCATACAAGGAAGACCGCTACACCTCTACACTGCTTTTAGCGACACTGCTGTCGGAGTTCTCCTCGCCCAAGAAGATGACGAAGGTATTGAGCATCCCATATACTACTTCAGTCGAACTTTAAGAGATGCCGAACTCAGATATCCCAAAGCAGAAAAGGCGTGCTTAGCTTTGATCCACTCCATCCAGAAATTCAGGCATTACCTACTATCCAACAAAGTGGTGCTGATATCTAAGTCCGATCCGGTGAAGTTCCTCCTCTCAAAACCGGCCCTGATAGGAAGACCGGCCAAATGGCTACTCCAAATGTCAGAGTTCGACATAACATGCGCTTCCCCGAGAGCCACCAAAGGGCAAGCAGTTGCGGATTTACTGGCGGCGTTTCCAGGAGAGAATACCATGGCACTACACGAGCACTTCCCTGGAGACTTTCCGGAAATCTCTTTCATCCAAGAAGAAACATGGCTACTATTCTTAGACGGCTCCGCTACTCCTAACAACGGTACTGGAGGAGCAGGTGTGGTTCTAGTATCCCAAGCTGGTGAAGTATTCTCACACTCCTTCAAGCTATACTTCCCCTGCACCAACAATTCAGCAGATATGAAGCCTTTCTCATCGGACTGTCCTTGGCTAAACGAGTTGGAGCCATGCGTCTGGAAATAAGAGGGGACTCAAAATTACTTGTCAACCAGGTGAACGGAGTATACACACTGAAAGAAGTAACCTTGGTCCCATACAGAGCCGAGGCACAAAAACTGCTAAACTACTTCGCCGACGTGACCCTAACACATATTGGGCGCAGCGGCAACCAACACGCTGATTGCCTAGCCACGCTAGCATCAAAACTGCAATTTGAAGGTTTTGAGGAAACCATGACAGTGAAGAGACGAACTGTGGCTTCAACATGGCTTTCACAACCCGAAGAGGATGAAGCTGGTGACTGGAGAACACCAATTATCCAAGAACTTAGCAGCTCACTTTTCCAGGGAGAGGTCAGTCTCAAAACCTTACAAAATTTCTTCATGCTCTGAGGGGTGCTATATCATCGAAATCCAGAAGGTTCCTTGTCAAGATGTCTTGGAGAGGGATAAGCACAACAATAACTCAACCGCGTCCATGATGAGATCTGCGGGCAAACATTAGTGGTAACACTCTATCGCCGTTTGCAATGCCTTGGCTACTACTGGCCAGAAATTGAGGCTCAATCTCGGTTACTTCAAAGAACCTGTTCCAACTGTCAAGCGCCGCCGCATCAATTAGAAGTTTTCAATATTGGTCACGCTGGGGACTGGCAGGAGCCATACATCAGTTACCTTCGCGACGGCATACTCCCCACCAATAAGAATGATGTAGCCAAGATAAAACAAAGGTCTGAGAGATTCGTATTCCACGAAAGAATCTTATATCGTAAAAGCTTTGGAGGAAGTTTGCTACGATGTTTGAACGAAGCAGAAATCCCAATCATGCTGAAAGAGATGCACGAAGGCGAACATCAAGGAAGACGGAAATTATTTCTTCAGATACACGAGAAATACTATTGGCCGACCATGGAGGATGATGCAGCTGTTTTCGTCCAGAGGTGCAAAAAAATGTCAAATTCCATGTACCGTCGACTCACCTGCATTCAATAAGCAGTCTGTGGGCCTTTCACAGCTGGGGACTCGACATCATTGGAAAGATCAATCCGCCGTCCTCAAAGCATCACGAGTACATAATAACAACAACCGAATATTTCACCAAATGGGTCGAAGCTATACCCTTACGAGGGACGAATGGAACCACAATCGCGACATTCATTAAGGAGTACATTATCTGCCGATTTGGCGTGCCCAAACATATCATCACCGACAACGGCACTGCTTTCGCAAACAAGAAAGTACAGGAGTTACTCGAAGAATACGGAATTAAGCAAGTCTTCTCCACCGTGTACTACCCCCAAGGGAACGGACAGGCTGAAAGCACCAACAAAACTCTGATCCGAATCCTCAGTCGGACAGTGCATGATAATCCTCGGACATGGCATAAGCAATTGCCAATGGCACTTTGGGCGTACCGGACATCACCAAGAAGTTCCACCGGGGCCTCTCCCTACTCCCTTGTTTACGGCGCAGACGCCATCCTCCCAGCGAAAGTTAAAATCCCGTCGGCTAGGATTGCCGAAGCAAGCGGAGTTCGATGGAATGAAGCTGAAGCATTGAGCGCCAGAGTTGCAGAATTGGACACTATAGATTTCAGAAGATCCAAGGCGGAAGAACATGCACAAGCATACAAAAATAGGGTTTCCATAGCATATAACAAAACCGTGAAGCCTCGGGTTTTTCAAGTGGGAGATTTGGTACTGAAGACTACCAAACACATTCAGCAACACGCATCCGCACCGAAATTCTCCGCAAAGTGGGAAGGGCCTTATATAGTCACAAAAGCGTACAACAGTGGGTACTACAAGGTCATTAAAGAAGATGGAGGAAAACTGGAAGCAGTCATCAACGGAAAATGACTTAAGGCATACTACGCCTGACCACCACCTCGCGCCCCGCCGTATCACAAACACGGATAGCCAAGCATCTTTCCACTTTTCTTCCACACCTCAAATATCAAGTCTCTTTTCCTTTGTTTGATTGAAGTAAATCAATAAAATTCTCTTATTCTTTCAAAAAAAAAAAAAATACAAAAAAAAAGAGAGAGCAAAAACATGCTTAAAACCCAGAAAGAAACCAAACATCTCACAACCACATAACTCAGAAAAGCCCATCCAACAAATTGTAATCCCTCGAAAGCATCATCTTTAACCGGCTTTGATACCTTTCAGTCCTACTCTCCAAGTTCCGGATTGACTCTTCCACCTTCTGTGACTCCATGGCCAGATCTTTCTCCTCTCAATAATAGCTTTCGTAGCAAGGACCACGCCAGCAAGAATACCGGCTCTGTCTACTTTCACAATATCAAGACGATGTCACAACCAACTAACGTTGAACTTCAGAGATTCACAGGTAGACATCATATTCTCCCACTTTTGAATAGTTGATTCCGCGACAGCACGGATAGACATACTCTCCATTTCGACGACCATCGACAAGAGACAATTCACTATGGAAACTAAAGCGGACGAACAATATTGCACCACGCTCCTGGTGGCGATGTGGCCATATATCCTCCATATCTTTGTGTAAATAGTCATGAATTATTTTCGCACCAGAAACCCACCGATGTTCCGGTAGTTAGAAGAAAGACACCTCATGCGGGTTCCGAACGACAAACTTGCATTGGGATACTCATGACAAGAAATTCCTAAGTCGGCATTCTCTAGATCTGCAGTGGTTGGTGGGATCGGGCTTGAAGGAAAAGGGTTAACCAAATCATATTCATCAATGATGGTAACGCACGCTCCGACAGGATATCTCTACACATAAGAAAACTTTTGTCATTTATCGGCAAACAATGAAACACATGTTGATCAATAAAAACATACCGGTATAATCTTCTTGACTCGAATAACCCGGATAGGGGAATTGTTGCAAGAGTCAGGGCTCACGCGTTTGACTGGAGAATCTAACTGGCTCGAGGATTATTCACTTCTGATCGACATGATAAAGAGAGGTGGACTCACAAGAGGAGATCTTTGTTATAAAACTGGGAAGACGATGCAACTTCACCGGCATAAATACCGTGGAAACCCTAAAGGAAAAAAGAGAAACACATACTGAATAAGCGGAACATGATTGCATCACGACAGGGAAATCTTCCTCAAACGAAACCTCTCATCAAAAAAAAAAAAAAACCTAATGAAAGCCAAACGAGACAAGAGGGCGTGATACTTTGACATTTGAATGAGTAAAGGACTTCCTATTTGAGTCGAGTAAGGAAAAGAGGCAATCGGGCCCGCAAAGACAAATCACCACTGTGCCAAGACGTCCGTGCATGCTTTGCCTCACCAAACCACGCCTTGCCTTGGCCCACCACGCCAAGCCGTCCGCGCCATTGCCTTGGCCCCACCATGCCAAGCCATTTGCGCCATGACTTGCCGCGTTAACACCAACAACTCGCTAAGCCAGCGTCATGATGTTCCCTAACCCGGCCAAGATGATGCATAGCCAGACTAAGCCGACGATCTTCATCCCACCACTTCACGGTCTACACCACAAATAGAATCTATGCAAGGCCGCCAAACACGGGAATCATGAACTCTCCTTCCCTCTCGAAAAAGGTTAGTCGGACCTTCCTGACCATGTTTTCACGACTTGTCATTCCTATTTTTGTCCTTGCCCGTCACCATCTTATGCTTACCTCGCAACAATGCTTCTGTTCCGAGCTAAGAAGGGGACTTAATGTTGATGGTGGGTTTTAGCTTAGGGTTAAAATCGTAAAACTGTATAACTGAGATGACGTCACTATGACCATTTATTGAATCGATCAGCATGCCTACGTAAGAATTACCAGGGTACCTTTTTTTTCACATGTCATGTTCCACGGCAGAACCCTTAACATGACCGACATCATCTATGCCAAACCCTAATTCTCATGCTACCGCGCCAAGGCATGCCAACCATTCCACCCGCACCACTGTGCCAATGGCAAACCATGCCAGCCACATCTCCGCGCCAAGGCATGCCAACCATGCCAGCCGTACCACTGTGCCAATGGCAAACCATGCCAGCCACGTCTACCGCGCCAAGACATTCCAACCATGCTAGCCACACCATGCGCCAATGGCATGCCAAACCCTTGGCCCCACCATGCCAAGCCAACCGCACCTTGCCTTTGCCCCAACCATGCTAGCCGCACCATGAGCCAATGGCATGCCAAATCCTTGGCCCCACCATGCCAAGCCGTCCGTGCCAAACCCTTGGACCCACTATGCCAAGACCATCCGCGCCATTTTTTTTTTGCCTTGGCCCCACCATGCCGGCCTTCCCTATTGCGGCTACCAAAACGAAGGCGTGCGACGATCGGCATCCACCCTTCCATCCTAGATGCAAATCCTAGCCGTCCAAGGTCGCCAAACAACGCATGGTAACCTTTGGCCCAAAACCCTAGTTTTGGCCACGCCAAACCGCGTCAAGGCATGCCATGCCACACGTGCTAATGGCATGCCAACCACCTTGCTGCGCCATACCATGCCGGCCATCCCTATGCAGCTACCAAAACGAAGGCGTGCGACGATCAACGGCCACCCTTCCATCCTAAATAAAAATCCTAGTCGTCCAAGGTTGCCAAACAACGCATGGTAACCTTTGGCCCAAAACCCTAGTTTTGGCCACGCCAAACCGTGCCAAGGCATACCATACCACGTGTGACAATGGCATACCAACCACCTTGCCGCGTCATGCCACACCGGCCTTCCCTATGCGGCTACCAAAATGAAGGCTTGCAACAATCAACGGCCACTTTTTCATCTAAGGTGCAGATCTTAGCCGTCCAAGGTTACCAACTAACACATGGAAACCTTTGGCCCTAGTTTGATCACGCCTAAACAAAGCCAAAACCCTAACTTTTGGCCGCGCCTAAACCAGGCCATAGTAAGCCATATTGATCATACTTTCATGCCACTGGCTACCAAACGAAGGGTTGCAATAATCAACGGCAACCTTTCCTCTTATGATGCAAAATCTCGACCGTCGAGGGTCACCACCGAGCTGGCAAGTCTCCCAAGCTCAACTTGCCAGACAACAACAACATGCTACACGTTTTCCACGAAAACACTCGAGACATCAACGCATGTCACAAATTGGGGGATGCTCATTGGGTATTGGTTTGGCGGTTTACAGCGTACGGCGTACACTACGCCCGTTATAAGAAAGTGTCATAAGGATGAGGCGGTTAGTAAATACATGGAGTAATGGTGAAACGCTTTCTTTTATGGAACATCAATTCCAAAGTTACCGGTTACCACCTCCTCCCATTTACTCACCCGTTTTCCATTTCTTAATGAGACCAGAGAACGTTTCACTTCGACTTGTATAAATAGGCATTACCTATTTCCACCGAACGACAGGTTCAGGTCAGGGAGCATACAACACTCAGGAAACATTTGCTAGCTCTCCATCGGTTAGCTTCCCACTTTCTGATACAAGTCGTAAAACAACTACTCTTCCAGAATCAACTAGTCTGGTCTCAACACTTTCTTCGCTTAACTCCCTAAAACCAACCCTTCTCCTTCGCTTTGTGACCGAAGCAAGTCTGGAACGGACATTTCTTGGTTTAGGCCGGATTTGTACAGATTGATCTCTCGAATATAAAGTACTCCCTTGCAGTACATTGTTTAGGGTTTAAATTCGTTTCTCACCCACACACCCGAAATTACCAAAATCAGCAGAAACCGTTTTCACCCTCAAACAACAATCTAATTTTTTTATTTTTGATATGCAATTCACTGTGTATCATACCTTTTCAGAAGTGATACTTTGCACCAAAGATGCCTATTAATAGGTGTGTTTTGCAAATAACATAATTTATTCAAAGGAGACGGAGTATATATACCTGACATTTTGACATATGATGCCATATCGTTTTCAATACTTTATTTGATTTGGTTTGCCATTCTCTTTAGTATAAAAAGAAGATATACTTTTGTTTTTATGTGAAAAGGAAGTTATACTTTTTTTTATATCGTATATGTAGTGGAGTTTTATTCTCAATCGCACAACAACTGCCACTTATGGAGAGTGAAATGACGAGGCTACCAAGTATACCACATTCTTTTCGATATCAAACTATAAGTCCAATACCTTGCGTGATCTAATATAGACAACAACTTTCAAGTAGCAAACCACAAGGTATACACTTGGTATATAGAATAAGTACGAAACCGAACCTTAAACTATAAGGATCAACCCAAGTGTTTGGGATTAACGTACAAATGCAATTACTTTAATTGTAACTTAAACAAATTATAATGCAAAAATTAAAGTAAAAGCACACAACAAGATTTTGTTAACAAGGAAACCGCAAGTGCAGAAAAAACCCCGAGACCTAGTCCAGTTTTGAATACTCTCAAAATTAAGCTGCTATACAAAGACACTACCAACTTTGTACAAGTGAACTACCCCTAGTTACCTAGTTTTCTCATTATCCATGCGCCTACAACCAATCTGTCCAATACACATGAATCCTAAGGTAGAGTCCACTATCTTAAGTTGCTTCAGTCTCTCTGAAAACTTTAAGCACTCAACCCTTTCGATCGTCTTCCAAATAGTAAAGGACTAATTTGTTGGTAACCACTCTCCTATCTCAGGAAATTAATCAAAGATATTTGTGTTGAGTATGACAAAGGCTTTTCTGTTTAAAATAAAATTAAACTCCTTTGTCAGGTTTAGATCTTCCAAGATCTGGATTAACAATTCAACCCTATCGAGTCAAACAGAACTACCAGATTCGAATATTGAAGAGTACCATCGAATAATAGCTTGTCGATCTAAATACGAATAGCAATAATAAGTCTATCAAAAGATAAATTAGATCTAGTCGGATCCCAGCCGATCAAGTTTGTGCATGAAGCAAATCTCAAAGATATGAAACCAATAAGAAAAATATTATTGTCTTCAAATCTTCAATAGTCTTCTGTACCTGCACAATAACAAACTTGATTCCAACTTATGATCGATCATGCACAGAACGGAGTCTATTAACAATAGATAATCACAAGTCAACGTCAGATCTAAAGACAAATCTAAACTACCACTAATATCTTGATCTAGTTTGAGTGACCTTATGTCAGAAGAGAAGGCTCTCAAGAATAATAAAACTAAGTGCAATCAAGACTTAACAAACCATTAGTCAATCAAATCAATAATTGAAAACTAAAATAACAATGCAATTTTAGTTTCCCACCAACGGTAATAGTAGAAGGTTTATCATCCCAAAGAAGTCTTTAAACTAGCGGAGAATTCGCATAATTAGGTTACTCTCCTCTCCAATATGGTATTACGAGAATACTACTAGCGGAGAATTCACCTAAATAGTTACTCTTCTCTCCAAGATAGTATTAAGAGAATACTATTAGTTGGATACAACAGTTACTACGACACGCAGTGTCTGCCTCAGGTTTGTAAGAAGAACAAACTTCACTATATTTATAGACCAAGGTAGTTTAGACTTTGGACACCAAGAAATTTCCTTAACCGAAATATTTAAAATATGCAATAAAGCACCTAAATTCGGTTTTGTCTAATTCCAACCAATATCCAATTGTATATCCGAAATATCTTGGACGACTCAATATTAGCTAACACTTAACTAATATATCTTTCCAGAGATATGTTTTGCTTGTTGGTAAAACAAAATATATAACTTCGAAAATATCAAGAAGATTCTCTACTACAGTAAAAACTCTATAAATTAATGTTGTTGGTACCATCAAAATTTATTAATTAAGCGAGATATTAATTAACCGAATATAACTTCAAAAATGTTGAATTATTTTCTTTTGCCACCAAACACAACTCCAAAAATTCAACCTTGTGACGTAGGGATTATACGAGCTTTTAAATGCATTATCGTTGTCGATTTTATAGAGGTCTTTTGAAAGGCTATGAATTAGGGGCGTCAAATCCAGAAAAAATAAATGTGTTAGATGCAATGAATCTTGCAATTTTAGCATGGACTATCGATGTTCGTACAAGTACACTTGCAAACTGCTTTCGTCATTGTAAACTTCAATCAACAGATAACACAAGTTTAGACAATTTGGATGAACATACAGACAGTAAAATCACTCAAGACTTACAAAAATTGATCGAGAAGTGGGGCTATCACAATTCAATGAATTTTGAAGATGTCCTAAATTATCCGGAAGAAAATGAAGTTACATAGTTGTTGACTGATGAAGAAATAATCGAGGGCGTTATGGGAACTGATAAAGATGTGGAAGAAGATGATGGAAGTTCTACCATAGTGCCCCCTTCACAAAACTAGGCCATTAAAGCAGCAATCACATTGAATAATTTCTTGCTGAGCTATGAGCAAACAACGCCAAAAATTCTTACAATGATAAGAAAAATTAGAGATGAAATTCAATACGATATTGATTTTAGCAAAAAAATTGAAGATAATTAAATTTTTTTCAAAAAGTCTTCGTAAATCTTTAATGTATTGAATATATATATATAATGCATTATTAATTTATATTTCATATGGGGTCTACATAGGTAATCAAAAATGTATTATCGTATAATTTTAGCGAATTACTAATTTGACACGTTGTCCCCGATTCGGGACCGGCCAAAAATATTATTTAAGAGAGTTTATTAAATAATCGAGTATTAATTAAAAGAGTTTCTACTGTATTTCGGTTTGGGATCTCACCTTGAATATCAATAAATATATTTGAACAATTAAAAAATAAGATTTCAACAGATGTTCAAATTACTCGTTATTTCGACATCTTGAACTTTCCTATTTTGCAAACCCAATTTCCAAATCAAAAAACCCCTAAAGTATACGTGACTTTGAGAAATCGGTTTTGCCCATTAGGACCGGTTTTACCATGACTCCTAAAACAAGTTAAGATAGGTTCGTTATACCTTGACTCCCAATATAGGTAAGGATCGGTTCTACCTTGACTCCCAACATAAGCTAGGATCAGTTATACCTTGATTCCCTATATAGGTTAGGATCGGTCCAACCTTAAGATCTTCAATGAAAACCTGACCTTCAATCCTTTTGATTTCCTTTCAACTACGAAACAAGTTCGTACATATAGTTCCTTAAACTCATATAATTAAACATAATTTTCTAGGTATGAAATCAAACCTGTGTTCGCTACACAATTTAGTAACGAGTTACAAAGATTATGTTGATATCGCAATTAAGAAGTTCAAAAGATAATCATTATACTTCATAATTCAATATACCAATATAAATCACTCACCACTATTGATATATTGTTCCTTGACACTTTGATCATAATATGATGATCAAATCTCTTATACTAGAGTTTCATGTATATAACTTCGCATGTTATGTTTTCAATCAGAAATGACTTGATCTTACGATATTGAAATGGAAACAAGTCAAGTCATGTATTATTAAGCTCAATTGGAAGGATGATGTCATCGTTGATGTCGATAAATCTTCGAAATCTTTAGGTCTTCAGAGTAATACTTGTATGTCTCAACATTTCTAGACTTCCTAGTCTAACCTAACAAAGTTGACTCCAGTAATCTAATCAAGGGACTTATGAGTTTTGATACTAAAATATGACAACCAACATTGACATACTAACACTTAGTGGGTTCAACAGGCAATGCTCTCACAAAGAGTGAAGTCGCACGTCATGCAAGGCTGACCATTGTCTCTCTTCATTTCTTGCAGATTTGTTAGACTAATTGGCACTCCTATTACATTTGTAGAGGGAAAAAAGGTAATAAATAAGCTAAACGTGGGTATATGTTAGGCGAGACGCTAATAACCAATTGAGTGGCTACGCAGTAAAGATTTACCAGTAAGGTAAATGTTTGCCGAACACGATTCCAAATCTTCAAATTTGGAAAAAGTGAACTTGTGATAAGAGATTTCGACTGAAATGCAGCAAAAATATTTCACCTTAGTATCTCAGTTGAAGAAAAAATGGTGTTCATTGTGAGCTGGCCGAAATATCATTTTTTTCACCAAGAATAATAAACTTGTTTAGGGATGAGAAGACTGAAAATTAATTAAATACAAAGTTTTTCTAAATTTATGTTTTATCTACTGCAAATCCTTATCAATCAAAGAAATATTTGATCAATCAATATCTCACAATAATCAGAAAGACAGACATATTTTTAGTAGAAAAAAAAGTAAATTATGGGATAAAAGGAAAGTTCGGATTTTTTGGGATTTCATCCGACCATGAAAGAAAAAGTCTAATAAGGAATAAATTGGTGCCACATGTCAGCACACAATTGGATGGACATAAGGGTATATACAAAAAGGGGACAGGTGCTCCGGAGCCAAATAAAAGATAAAGGGTATATTTAACAAAATCTTTTAGCAGTCCGTTGCTCCCATACTTTATGTTTTCTGGACATATGACGCATGATTTATAAGGGCTGATACGGACTGGTATCATCCCTTAGTAGAACTGGTATCAGCCTTTATAAATCATGATATAACGTTTTATTTTTTGCCCATCACTGTTATAAAAAAAGGTGGTGTTTGACTCCTTGATCAAAGAGTCATTAGATGGTCAGGATTCGTCGGAGAGGATCATCCCGCGGTCCCTATCGTTCGGATCGAGCTTTGACTTGGACGGCTGGGAATTATAGTTGTGTTTTGAACTTTTGATCAAATTCCCAAATTCGGAACAAAGATGTGAATTTACCATATATATTCTGTTCTATTAGTTTTCAATTCACGAATTCCGTCCGTCATATATACCCAATAAAACTAAAACAAGCATTCCTTCCTCCCAACCATTATTCCTTTCTAACGCATAACCTTTCGTTTCCTCTCTGTCTTTTGATTTCGAAAAAATTCTTCGTCTCCTTCACTGAATCTCAACAACGTTGTTTCGAGGAGGATTAATCTATAGCTGCTGCTAATGGGGATTGTCGAATCCAGTTTTGCGGTTTTGATTCAGAGTTATTATAATTCAAATAAATCCTGTTCATGGAATTTGTAAGTGAAGATCTATTTTTTGAAGCCAAATTAAGGTAAAAATTTAATCTGTGCCATATGATTCTTCTTCGTTACCTAAGCAATAGAAACCAATTTGATTTTATTTATTTTTGAGATTCCAATCATTGATTTTTCAGGAAAACCAATCGGGGTTTTTGTTCTGCTCACTCAATGGTGGAAATTCTCAAGGATTGTAGAAAATTACAGTTTTGCTTGATAAAACAGGTGAATCCCTATTGTTCATCTTACTTTGTTGTTAAATATAACTTCTTCCATACGTTCCTTCAAATTCTCATTAGTATGTACCAGATGATGTCTCTATCTTTTAAACTGAATTCAATTGGATTTTGAGTTCTATTAGGGTTTGATTCTGATGTTATGGTTTCTGGTGATTAATTTTTTGTTTTTCTTCTAATTCTGTGAGTTATGAGTTACAATCTTAATTTTAGATGGGTTTTTTGTTTGATTTTGATTATGGGTTTCTTAGTTGATGTTTAATTTTATGGATTATGTATCTTAATTTTGTGAATCCGTTCCTTCTTCTGGGCACTTTGGTCGTTGGTTTTATTTTGATTACAATTTTTTTTTTTTTTTTGTATTGTAAAGCTTAAGGTACTATTTGTGACAAGCTATCAAACTAAAGGTTTTGCAGGACATTATGCAGCTAATATCTACAACAACCTTACCTTAGGAAAACATGGGATAAGCTGGGAGTTTTGGACGCAGGACTACTAATGGTTTTGAAGCTGCTGATATGATGTTGCTTACAGAGAATGAGAACAAGCAGGGGATGATGTAGCAATGGTTAGGTAGTGTGCAGGTGGTGTTTGAGGCTTTGAGCTTATGCAGGTGGTGTTTGAGTCAACATTAAGAAGTGAATGTGTGGCGTGTCCCAAACTGTATAGATAAAGTTTGGAAGCAATGGAAATGATAATTTCATCCCGGTCAATGTAACTCATACTTCCCTTCCTTGAAAGGTTTGTTGGGACTATTCTCTTTAACTCTTTTTCAAATCTCCCGTTTGGGAGTTATTTGTGTTTAGTTTACTAACACATACACTAAGAATACGTATATGCTTTGTGCAGAGCTTCAAACAAAAAGAGAGTTACCAGGGTGGAGCATAACCAAAGGAATGGTATTATGCACTCTTTTGAGTGATTACCGTGGGAAAAAAAGGAATGGTATTATGCACTATTTTAATGTTTATGTTGTACATATGATGATGCTGGGGTTCATGTCAGTCTTTTTTTGATGCTGGAATTCACTATTGTTCATTGAGACGAAGTGTTACAATGGTGTATTCTTGCTACAGTAATTACATAATTAATGAACAACCATCGACAGAAGTATCAAGTCGACATTATATGATCAGCTTTACTAAATGCAGTGGCTTCCAGTAATGTGAGGAATGTTCGTAGCAGAATCGGGAAGTTACAATATGAGGTTTGTTGATTTTGTCTGATCAATATGAGGTTTGTTGATTTTTACAGGGACATACTTTGTTCTTTAGGAGTAAAGGGATCTACTTTCTGACGAAGATGAAGGTAGACATATATGAACCCTAGAATTATGTTCTTAGAGTTTTTTTTTGCATCTTCTGATTATTTGCTTGATGTCATATATGAACCCTAGAATAACAGTGGTATCGATTATGAACAAAACTCTTATATTCCTGTCACATGAAGGACACCTCAGTATACTTCTCTGGCTTTGGAGAATTGCAATATCTATTTGCTTTCTGTTTAGTTTCAGTTTTCTTTTGAATTTGGAGGTTCACATTTTTTGTTTCAGTTTGCTCTAGATTCAAGAGTTTTTTTTTGTTTTGCTGTCAATTAGGACACCCGTCAATCCAAATTCCTAAGGTTCTCCACTTTATGATATGGATTGAACCTAGCTTGATCTTGGGTTTTCTGGGCCAATGATCTTCTAATCAACAGATTACTAGATCGTGATCTTGACAATTAAGGCTGTGAAATACATATAACGAGCTAATGTTGCTGCTGAAGAATATCTTGAATTTGTCCCTCACCCTCTTATCTTATGCATCCCTGGAACTGTTAAGCAGTTCTCTTTTTAATCACTATTTTTTTTCCCATTTCTTTCTCTGCGGAATACGATATGGTAATGATTTTTGGTTTGTTGATATTTTTACAGGGTTCAAAGTTGAATCAGAAGGATGTGATGCTTTTTATGGTTGTTATAATCGTATTGATGCAACAAAACGATTAGGTATAAAATTTATTAGTTTTTTCTTTGTTTGGAAATTGATTGATTAATGGCAAGGTTGAGCTGATGTTAGGTTGAATTTTTATGCGTGTGTTGATCGAAATTCTGCAGGGAGGAATCAAATTAAACTCATCCCATCATCTCCAGCAATGGGCACACAAGCTGTTTGTATAAATTCTTAATGCTGGAAGTCCAGCTATTATCCTAGAGGTTGTTAACTCTCAACAGACCCTTTTTCAGGTTTGTCTTCTTAATATGTAGAGTCTATTTTTGAGTATTGATGTCAACTATAATCCCTATTTTCGATTAATAATCTGACTAATTCCTTAGATTACTATTTTAGCATGGGATTGATAGACACATTTTTGTGTCTGATTTAATCTCAATTGTATATTTTGTTAGTGCTCGATTTTGTATTTATTATGGCTTTTTGTGTCTTTGTAGGTGTTTTTGGAGAAATACACTTGTGCGGAGAAATTGGCTCAAAAAAGTGGAATTTGCGCACCCTGAGGACACGTGCTATTCGGACCCCTCAAATGGATAAGGGGCACCCAGATGATAAGGGGTAACCCATCGTTATTTGCACCCCAGGGCATCCCCAAAGGCGTCTGCTAAAGGCACCCCTAATATGGTTAAGGGGACTCCACCTTCTTCCACACGTTCAAATATTTTGGCGGGAAATATTTTTCATCAAGAACAGAATTAGGGTTGTTCTTTTGGGACATTTTGAGTGAGATTCAATCACGAATTTCAGTTGGATTAGACTCTAATAAGATGAACAGGCTTGGTAATCGTGTTAGACTAGGAAAACTTGGGCTTGATCATCGGCTCTAAGCAAAACAGAGGAGGTGGAATTATTATCGAGTTTGGGCGAGATTCTGTCAGATTTTTCCGTCCAGTTGTATTGGTATGGATCTGTTACGTTAATACATGATTCGTATGTGTTTGAGATTCGACAAAAATGGAAGTTTACACGGATTTTTGGTTAAACAGGGGATGTTAGAATATCGGATATATTTGGAAGTTACGTGCAAGAATGGGAGGATATATTGTTTGTGAGATTTAACTCTATCTTAGGAAATAATTTTGGACAAATCGTACCCTGATAGCCGCGGAAAGAAGAGGAAAAAAAAAGAAGGGAAAGTCCGTGACTTTCTGTGGAAGAATAATCAAGATTTTTATGGGATTAAGTTGACTTGTTGCCTATATAAAGGTTAGTTCGAGTCATTAAAAAGGTTGTCGAGGGTTTGGGGGTCGATACGGAGGATTAGGAAAGCTGCAGAGGAGTTGTAGCAGCAGTAGGAAGAAGAAGAAGAGAAGGAGTTGCAGACGACACTACACAAGTGTCGTTCTCAAGAACCCTAGAACACGAAGAACATAAGACGCACAAGGAACTGTCGCAGAGAACTATCGCTATTCAACAGCAGAAATGAAGTATCGTTTAAAGGGCAGTCTTATTTCTTCTGTAACAGTCTGTTTGTAACGCCTTTTCAGCGTTGCAAACTGCCTGAGTTATTAGTTTTCTCTTGTTTTTCACCTATTTGAGCTATGAACAATTATTTTGAGCACGTGAATAACATGAGGAGCTAAACCCCAATGCTGGGATGACGGAGGAAGCCATATTTCATGCGTGTGGTAATTATATTTAATTCTTTCATGACTTTTTGCATGGATTGTTAATTGTTTTATGGTTTTTATTGAATGGTTGTGATTTCAATTGATGGGTTATACTTAGGTTAAGTAGTTTGATATCCCATGCTTTAGATATACAGTCGTTGCTTTTCAAAAATCTACCTTGGCAAAGAAACAGAGTCAATATTTTATTTGAGCTATAATTGTTTTGGAATAAATATATGAATCGCATGAATGAGTTTATGGTGGAATCCCGAGTCTCAGTATCTCTCGATTTTTGTGACAAACTTGTGAATATATTTTCTTTGTTTTTAGTATTTTCTTAAATCAAACCTTTACAAGTCCGAGTTGAACGAACTTTTATTTACCACTTTTCTACAATAATTAAAATCACATCAATTTTTGGCGCCGCCGACGCGGACTTGTATTTAGATTTGTTTTAGGTTTTTTTTTTTTTTTTTTTTTTTTTTTTGTTCTTTTTTACGCATTTTGGTGTTTTTTGATTCTTTTCAGATTTGAAGCAAAGCTACAAGGAAGAAAAAGTGCTATAAAAGGAAAGCATCGCCAAAGAAGGAAAGAAAAGAGGAGTCCAAGGAGTGAAGAAGAAGATTTTGTATATAATTATTTTGTTTTATTTTTAGAAACTGTAAATAGGGTTGTATTTTTGTAATTTTTCTTTTCCTTTTTGGACATTTTTATTTTTGGACACTTTTTGGACTTGGACATTATTTTTAAAACCCTAAGGAAGGGTTGAGATTAAATATAAACTGTTTGCAGTGGAAGGACGACGATTCACGATATTGTCTCGGCCCCTCGGGTTCGTACACCCGACATCGGAGTCGGTGGCCCGAGTCGACTTCAACGGTTCATCGCCCGTCCTGTACGGGAGGTAAGACTCTATCCACACACAAATCCCCCGTCGTGGGTTTTATTTTTGTGTGACAACTCACACCCCGCAATAGAATGTCGAACCGGTATAATAATAGCCAATACAAAGAATATCCGACTGAGTTTCAAAATGGACGTTACTACTTTGACCATAATGTGAATAGTGGTTGGGAACATCATCCTTTTGAAGGTTATGGTCCATACCATGGTGAGCCCAATTACTATCCATACTCCCACCGGTCATACGAGCAAAATTCCTCTCTAGAGTCCGCACGTAAGTTAGCTGAGTCGACACAGAAGTTACTTGAGTCTACACGTAGTTCAGCTGAGATGAATAATTTAGTTTTGGACGAAAGCAATGCAACGTGTGAACCTTCTTTCCTAGATAAAATCAGGATGTCATGTGAGTCGACTCAGAAAATATTGTTAGAGGCCCAGGAAAGAACTGCTCAAGATAGTCTTAATTTCCAGTATAGTGTTTCCAATAGTACCTTTGAAAATGAGGATAGTTATTTGCATAATCAAGATGAAGAGGATAAAATTGGTAACACTACTTGTTTAGATGAGGTTCAACCATTTTCATGTTATTATAATGATGATTATGATGAAGAATTTGAAATAATTAGGCATAGTGATCAGGAATTTGTTACTCCAATTGAGCTTAATAATGATAATGTTTCTAGTTCAAATCCAAATAATTTTAATAATTATTCACCTATTCAAAAGGACTAGGATTTGGCTAGAGATACCACCATTTTAGACGATGTAGAATTTCCTTTTTACGAAGCTAATAATGGTTTAGAGGAACGAGTTTCTTCTGAGAATATTGTTTTAGAGTCTAGCGATTTAGAAACATTAATCTTAGACAAAGAAAATGAACTCGTAGAGATGAGTGAGGATGAACCCGACTTAGAAGAATCAATTGACCATTTTCTGGAATCAGATGACCTTGAAATTAGGAAAGTTGTGACTAGTCTTTCTAGAGACACTGAAAACTCTAAGTTTGGGGGTGATTATCATTCTCCATGTGCTTTAACTCTTAGAAATGTCCCTCACTTGGGACTTGACATATGTGCCTCAACCATTTTAAAAGATTATCTTCATACACGTTTTCCTGAACCTAGTGATGTCCATAGGGAAGTTTAGTTGTTAGAAACCCATCCTCTGGTTGATGTGGTTAGCCCAGGCTATGATACCCAAATTGATTTTGTCTTCCCACCAAATATTTTTCTTTCAAATGTGGGAACGTATAAGTTTCAAATGTGTCAATTATTGAGTTTTGAGACTAAACCTAAGTACTTTAGGAAATTAGTATCGACACATTTTATTATGATTGACCGCCAGTTTCATCGTGGTCAATTGTGTGAGTCAAAACTGATTGACTTTAAGGATCCGCAATTATTCAGGTTATTATTATGTGCTTCTAAGTTCTTATTTGAGTTTTTACAGACTTTACAACCTGAACCGGATTTTAGCTTTGAGGAATTCCAAGACATGAAAATATTTTATCTCGACCCTAAGTTATAGAACTCGAACTCAACCACGGCTAGATGTAGTTGTCTTAAAGAGGAAACTAGACAAGGGTGTGCTTTTCTTGGCAGGTTGGAGATTCCTTTTATTTGTGATAGCTCTATTTGGTTTTGATGACCCACAGATATTTCGGCTATTACTTTATGATTTTATGAGGTGACTAATCCTTTCTTAGTCTGGCTGAAGACTTTAAACTTAGCACTTCTTGGGAGGTAACCCAACATTCATGCGACACGGTAATATCTTTCCTTATCTCTTTTACTTCAAATGGTAACAGTTTCTCCTTGTTCATGCTTTTAATTTTATCTTTAGAACATTGAGGACAATGTTAGATTTAAGTTTGGGGTATGGGAGAAACTTTTTAGTTGCATTGATAAACTCCAGAGCCTAGAAATTTATGCTTATTAAGGATGGCACTAACCAATCTAAGTGGATGGAAGCATTTTGGTTGTAGGAGTTGAGGAACCAATCTGATTAGATGGAAACATCTAAAGAGTCTATTCATAAAAGCACAGAGCTCAAGTGTTAGAATTAAAGAAAAAAACATGGTAGTTTCGCCATATCTCGTTGAATCCTTTTCACTTCTATTTTTATTTTGTTTTCTTTAAAATATGTTTCTCTAAGTGATTAGGTGGGGCTCACGATTCAAGTTGTTACCACTGCTAGGGTGAAATAGAGTGATTGAGATACAAAAAAAAAAAAAAAAAAAAAAGACCAGACCATCAGACCAAACGGAATAAATTTAATAAATTCAACCACTGGTACCGTTGTATATGCCAGTTATTTTGACCTAGAGTTAGGATTATCGACCACCGGTTCCCATGTATATGCCGGTGTGTTGATATTAGTCCAACCCAAGTATCTCGACCATTAGGATAGGTTTATTTTGGTAGTGGCCTTCAGACAGATATGAGAAACATCGTTCACCTAAGTCAACATCAAAACCATCTACGTTTTTTTTTTCTATATCCATTTCTTAATCTATCCATGTGATTGGTTGACTCCGGTTATGATGTCCAGAAACTATCTGAGTAGAGCTCTGTGACTTATATATGAATTTTAGTATGCTTGAGTGCAAACTCGTGTACAGCAATTGGAATTTCGCATCAGGGTATTTCCTCCTGTCGTCAATAAGTATGCCAACCAAGGAGATTCTTTAGTGCCTTCCAAGGTTCTGCGTAGATAGCTAGGGTCTGGAGTAAAGGTTTTGTGGGTATATCTCTTGTAAACCCTCCCGAGACTATAACTCGGCCACTAGGGCCACCTAGGGGTTTAAAGGCTTGTTGCATACGCTAAATGCAATCGACGATGCTCACTGACGAGTGAGTTAGGGTTTTATTTTATTTTTGCTCGAGGACTAGCAAATAATAAGTTTGGGGGTATTTGATAGACACATTTTTGTGTCTGATTTAATCTCAATTGTATATTTTGTTAGTGCTCGATTTTGTATTTATTATGGCTTTTTGTGTCTTTGTAGGTGTTTTTGGAGAAATACACTTGTGCGGAGAAATTGGCTCAAAAAGTGGAATTTGCGCACCCGGAGGACGCGTGCTATTCGGACCCCTCAAATGGATAAGGGGCACCCAGATGATAGGGGTAACCCATCGTTATTTGCACCTCAGGGCATCCCCAAAGGCGTCTGCTAAAGGCACCCCTAATATGGTTAAGGGGACTCCACCTTCTTCCACACGTTCAAATATTTTGGCGGGAAATATTTTTCATCAAGAACAGAATTAGGGTTGTTCTTTTGGGACATTTCGAGTGAGATTCAATCACGAATTTCAGTTGGATTGGACTCTAATAAGATGAACAGGCTTGGTAATCGTGTTAGACTAGGAAAACTTGGGCTTGATCATCGGCTCTAAGCAAAACAGAGGAGGTGGAATTATTATCGAGTTTGGGCGAGATTCTGTCAGATTTTTCCGTCCAGTTGTATTGGTATGGATCTGTTACGGTAATACATGATTCGTATGTGTTTGAGATTCGACAAAAATGGAAGTTTACACGGATTTTTGGTTAAACAGGGGATGTTAGAATATCGGATATATTTGGAAGTTACGTGCAAGAATGGGAGGATATATTGTTTGTGAGATTTAACTCTATCTTAGGAAATAATTTTGGACAAATCGTACCCTGATAGCCGCAGAAAGAAGAGGAAAAAAAAGAAGGGAAAGTCCGTGACTTTCTGTGGAAGAATAATCAAGATTTTTACGGGATTAAGTTGACCTGTTGCCTATATAAAGGTTAGTTCGAGTCATTAAAAAGGTTGTCGAGGGTTTGGGGGTCGATACGGAGGATTAGGAAAGCTGCAGAGGAGTTGTAGCAGCAGTAGGAAGAAGAAGAATAGAAGGAGTTGCAGACGACACTACACAAGTGTCGTTCTCAAGAACCCTAGAACACGAAGAACATAAGACGCACAAGGAACTGTCGCAGAGAACTATCGCTATTCAACAAACAGAAATGAAGTATCGTTTAAAGGGCAGTCTTATTTCTTTCTTTCTAGAATACTGTTTGTAACGCCTTTTCGGCGTTGCAAACTGCTGAGTTATTAGTTTTCTCTTGTTTTTCACCTATTTGAGCTATGAACAATTATTTTGAGCACGTGAATAACATGAGGAGCTAAACCCCAATCTTTGGGATGACGGAGGAAGCCATATTTCATGCGTGTGGTAATTATATTTAATTCTTTCATGACTTTTTGCATGGATTGTTAATTGTTTTATGGTTTTTATTGAATGGTTGTGATTTCAATTGATGGGTTATACTTAGGTTAAGTCGTTTGATATCCCATGCTTTAGATATACAATCGTTGCTTTTCAAAAATCTACCTTGGCAAAGAAACAGAGTCAATATTTTATTTGAGCTATAATTGTTTTGGAATAAATATATGAATCGCATGAATGAGTTTATGGTGGAATCCCGAGTCTCAGTATCTCTCGATTTTTGTGACAAACTTGTGAATATATTTTCTTTGTTTTTAGTATTTTCTTAAATCAAACCTTTACAAGTCTGAGTTTAACGAACTTTTATTTACCACTTTTCTACAACAATTAAAATCACATCAGGGACTGATTTACCAACAAGTACGGATTGAGGCCCAACTACACCCCATTGTAAGTTTGGTTGTCCAACATGTATCCTTACACAGTTACTTGGAGCAATTAAGAAACCAAAGTATGTGAGAATTATCAACAATAATTAACCAAAAAACAGAAGTTGGTTGTACCTTGAGTCAATTGGTGTACACCTGCATGTTGTAAGCCTACTTATATCCTTTTCCATTTATAGATATTTTTTTGGCATTTTGAAATCTTCTATTGATTAGCTTCTTATTTACTTGGGAGCAGTAGTATAGAGAGAAATATAAGCCCAGGAAGACTGAAAAGATTATATACTTATGTACATTAACTAACTCGCTTTTGATGTCCCTTTCTCATGCAAAGACAAAAGAAGTCGATAAGACAGTTCCAAATCATTAATCAACTTTCTTTTTATCTGTTTTTGTATATATTATATATATATATATATATATTGTCCAAAAGAATCTGATTTGCTCTGTTTTAACTTTCTGATGTATGCAAGGCAATGCCACAAGGGTACTCAAAGGTTCGCTTTATATCTCTAGATTTATACCCTGAAGTATATGTCTGTTCCTGCTTTTTGAGGTTTGCTTAGAAAAAGAGACTGCTCTAGGGTTGAAAGCTGATTGATTTTGATTGGTTTAGTTTAAACCTGTTATTGATTTTCCAGGTATAACTCGAATAAACTTTAATCATGAATCTGTTTATCTGTATGTTTGTTAGTTTTCTTAAAAAATACATTTGAACACCTTGCACCCTGTGGTTCTTCTTGCTGGAACTGGATTCGACGAGATGACAGCCCTTTATCTTGACACGAAATTACAGTGGTTAAGTGGTGAACTAGATGGAATTGAACCATTCACATCTTTATAGTTCAACCCTGTCCTCCAGTTTATCTTGCATCCAAACACAAATTCATCATTGGTACTAAACAGAGGTAACTATCACTAATATTCCCATGTCGGTATTTGCATTGATTGTTAAAAATGTATTTTGTAGTTTAATTTTCTTCATGTCCATGTCTGTGATGTCATTTCAAATGGCAGTCAGGGAGAATTATTTACCTTTACTTGCCAACCATTTATAAGTTTATTCAAGATCTGCACTTTTTTGGTACCAGTGGTGACAATGAGAATGAGCTCAAGCCACTGTTTTTCGGGCATTCTTGAATGCTGAGATTAAAGATGATAATTATTTGACGACCTTCTTGCCCCATTGTCCCTGGAACAACTTAGATAAAATGACAGTACTCGAGAACTTGGATGTTGTCCTTTTATACCCAGCTAAGAATATTGATGAAGAGTGTGCACGTACAACTTATTTATGTGACTAATATGTTTCCTCAATTGCGTAGTATTTAGCATTAATTTCATCTGTATGTTCTTAATCGACATAGCAACATTAATTTCATCTGTATGTTCTTGATCGACAACCGCATAAACATTTGACGATCCGTAGTATCCCAGTTATGCACAAGGGTTATATATTGTGCTCTCTCGTGATTCTGACTTATTTCAACATTGCAACTAGACGAGTTGCACATGTGCAGCCTATTGAATGCAGGTGGGAGCCTAGGTGATGTGCACAGACTGTACAGACCCCACGGAGGGTGTGATTATGTGAAAAGACTGACTTTTTAATGAGAGCGGATGAAGAAAATAAGGTGTTTAATCCCAAGGAAAAGTTTCCAGTGATGACATGCTTAAAAGTGAATGATTAATTTTGAATATTGTGTGAAAAAGTTCGCTTACTTATGTTTGTAGAGCAACTGGAGATGATCTCACTGCTATAAGCTCAAGCATGAGGCCGTTGTAACTTCAGACCATACAACTTCCCTACGCCAATGACATTTCGTCTCTAATTACTGTGAAATTGAAACTGCCACATGGGTGCTGACTGTAAGTGTGATTTCCTCTCCATCCCATTTTTTTACAAACCTGTAAAACATGGTAATTTTTTGAGTATATAATTAATTTTCTTAGGTGTCCAGAACGTCATGAGATTTATTACAGCTCAATGCAGATGGAAACTGAAATAATACCACCACTATTGAACTGTTGTTTTTCGACAGTAAGAGTTGTTTATTATCACTCAAGATATATAATAATGTAATATACCATTAATCAATATATGAACAATAATGATACGATTTTAGAGAATTTACCATTTATTTTCACTTGCTAAGGTCTCTAATTGTTTTTTTTTATGCTTTTGCACTTCAGGTCTTCAACTGTTTTGGTCAGTAATTACACCTACCACAACTCGCAATGGTCCATTCATGGGAGACGACACCAATGCTAGGAACTACTGCTACAGTTTCGAAGTAGGAGCGAATGGTAGAAAACTCAATTTGGAAGGTACACTAACTCTTGAGCGTACATGAAAGTCGGACACAACGATGATGGACTAAAATCCAGTGAAAAGTCGCTCTCTTTTTCTCAGGTGGACATAGGAAAGAGATGAAATCCAGGGTTGCATAGAGGATATGGAAGGAATAATGGAACCAAGAAGCTGAGGTGCACACCAAACCTTTGTATTTGAGAATAGTGTATAAGACACTGCCATCTAGATTGTGTTGCATGTGGGATAGTATAAAAATGTAGTAATTCTCCATCTATTAATATATTTAACACCTAAATTGTCGTGTGAACTTCTACTGCTGCCAATAATGACACTGCCAGTGATTAAGATGATCGAAAAATAATGACCAACAATATGGGCTACTGTTATTTGTTAAACCTGGAAGAGTTGTATCCGAAATTATCGCACATATCACCGGGGGATATTACTTTAATGTAAAAGAGTTTTGATGTGCATAACATATACTTATCATCTCGACCATGAGATAGAAGTTAAGAATCTCTTTGACACATTGCCGGAGGTTAGAAAACCATTCGGGAATCAAGAAATGCACCATCACCGACCACAAACGCCCTCCAAATTTAATAAGAAGATTGTGATAAGAAGGTTGGAAATGTTATGAGCCACTCGCTCCATTCTAAAATCTGTAAATACGTTACTGATTAAAGAGGTTATAGTTGAGTATACTTGAATATTCAACGTCCTCCTCATTGAAGGAAATCATTCACTAGCACTTGCAATTTGATGCCAAGTGTTTCCGATGGTATAGTTCAGGTTCTGTAGCCCGTGATGGTATAAAATTGATATTAAGTGGTGTTGGACGTGCGAATGATGTAAGAGGTTCAAGAATTTGTGGACTGTGAAGGAAATTATTCACTAATAACCATCAGACTCGATTAAGTTTTTATTGAGTTTTATGTTCAAGAATTTTGTGATTTTAGAGTTTACTAAGCCATATAGATCGAGGTACAGGATACAGCCGCTACATTTGTATGTAAGACGATCTAAAAAACACGAATATGAAGAACCGGAAGCGACGAAGCACTAATGTAGTTAAGTCTCTTGGAATGATATTTAAGATAATTACCGCCCCAATCATTATTAGACGACTAAAATTTCATGCGAGGATACTGACCGGCTGACCAAATTTGATCAGGCCGGCAAGACATCGGGATCTTCCTTATAGGTTCCACCTTCTAAGTTTCAACCTAATCACGGCTAATTTTAAAGTGGGGACTGTATTTGACTTTACAAATTCTAATCCACGGCCGGGGCCATAGGCTACTATGACACGATTACCTAAACACCGCCCAATCATTATCGAATGACTAAAATTTTGTGCGAAGATACTAACCGGCTGACCAAATTTGATCAGGCCAGAAATGCATCGACATCTTCCTTATAGGTTCGACCCTCTAAATTTCAACCTAATCACGGTTAACTTCAAAGTAGGGACTATATTTGCCACTAGAAATTCTAAACCACGACCAACTAATTAAACACACTATTGTGACCTGACTAACTAGCACACTATAATATGATACGACCAATTAAATATTGGGACCGTTCTGCCATGACCCGACTAAATAAATATGCTCCCGACTATTATAGATAGGACCAACTAACACACTAATTTTAATATGGGCAGTACACCTGCCTTTAAATTTTCTCAACCGCCGAGGCCGTAGGTCCCGGCCCTATCCGGCTACTATGGTCCAACTAATTAAACACGCTACTGTGAACAGACTAACTAGCACACTATAATATGATACGACCAACTAAATATTGGGACCGTTTTGCTATGACCCTACTAACTAAATATGTTCCCGACTCTTATAGACATGACCAACTAACACACTAATAATATGGGCATTTCACCTGCCTTTAAATTTCTCCACCGGCCCCGGCCCTATTCGGCTATTATGGTCCAACTAATTAAACACGCTACTGTGACCCGACTAACTAGCACACTATAATATGATATGACCAACTAAATATTGGGACTGTTCTGCTATGACCCGACTAACTAAATATGCTCCCGACTATTATAGACAGGACCAACTAACACACTAATAATGTTGAGAAATAGTGGGATGATAAGTATAATATGCCACTTCCTTGCATTATTTCAAGATAAAAGATATGCAGCTTTTGTGTCTGCTGCTACCTTTATAGATGTTGCATAGGTGGTAGTAGCTGCTGGTGCTAAACCTGTTCAAATTATTGTGGTATTACAGTTCCACCTTAGGACCGAAGTAGGATAAAAGAAGTTAAATACGAACTCTGATAACAGTGCAGGGTACACATGGATTTGTTCAATTACGAAGAAAGGTCAATTTTATTGTTAATTTTAGATTGTACATTATTTATCATAATAAGCATGGGTCTTTCGGTTGAATTGGGTTGTTTTTATCCTTCAATGCAGGCATATGGCTGGAAGAGGAAGTAGATTCCGCTTTTGATAGCTTATATCCAGGAAAGACACTTAGATTTAAGGAATTTGCGGATCAAGTATGTAGTTTCCTTGGCCTACACTTTTGCTTTCATTTTTCTTGAACTTCAAAATTCGAAATTGTCAGGTTCTCCACTTCATGATATAGCATCTTGGGTTTCCGGCTAATGATCTTCTAATCAATTGATGTTGATCTCGACAATTTAGGCTGTGAAATACACATAACGAGTTATGCAAGTTACTGTTGATGCTATTGCTGCGGAAGAGATTTCTCGCAATGTATGTATTCCCAATTTTTTTTATCCCGTTTTGGTTTTTTTTGGTTCCGACTTCTGAAGTTCAGGGTTGCTAATTTGAAATTTGGATTTTCAATGTAACGTATTACTTTGAATGTAGTATCAAACTTGGCAGCTTGACGGTGCGATCTTCTCTTTTAGATTTCAGGGATTAATAGAAAAGCCTGCAGTTAGTCACTTCTTTTCTCCAAATACTCCTCACCAAAATGTTGTCCCAAGATATGTGTTGTTTGATGTTCGATCAAGTTATCATGTCTACCCCACCAAGGAAATGTTTATAGGGTGTTGATTCTTTTAGCATGAAAAATCTTGAATATGCTGAACTAATAAATATTGTTGTTGTAGTTTGCAAATTTATGTTGCATGAAGTTAGTGGCGTGGTGTGTAAATCAAGTGATCGATTATCAGAAATCAGAAATATAGTAGTACACTCAACAACAATATCCATGATTACATAAATATTTTTTGCTGCAGGGAAAGCTTAGGTACACCCAGATACTTATAAAAATATAAAGGGCTCGGAGTATTCTGAGTTAAATCCAAACAATGGAGGTAAGCGCAAAGTTTTTTCCATCTACTTTTATGGGTGGTCTTAGGCATATAATTAAGATCTCAATCAAGATTTAATGGACATTACACGGTTTAATCATCATCCATATATCTTATGAGAAAGACCGCAAATCCAAGTTGGTCAGAAATTAAAGATGAGATATTACCGTATTAATTAGATTTTTATCATACTGGTCTCATGGCGTTAAAGAGGTCTATCAAGATTCGAGTTGAAGAGAGACAAATTGACAGATGAAATCAAGGGAATGTGTTCGGTAAAGTGTTTGCACATGTGTTCACGTTTGGATTTCAGAAACGTTTGACTCATATGTATGCACTTTTATTCTTAGATAGTCCTGAAAAAAATTGTATAGCTGAACAGGTTGACAAGTTTATTTTTGTTGAATTTCTTGATGAAAAAGTAGATCCATTTTTGTTTAAGACCGTTTAGGAAATGCATAGTACATATGGTCCATGTGGTTCGGATTTTATGTGCATGAAAAATGGAAAATGCTGCTGAGGATATCTGGAAAAAAAACATGTTAATAGTACAAACTTGGATTAAGGTGCGTCTGTAATCTACGACGATGAGAAGGATGTGATTGTCTATAAGGGATACAAACTAACAACACATACGTTATTCCATACAACCCATTTTTTGTTTAGGATGTTCAATTGCCACATTAATGTTTAAATCAGTGGCGGTGTAATAGTTTCTAAATACATACATAAGTGTATCTATAATCGTGCGACATTAATTGTCCGGAAATGTGACTAGATGCAGCAGTAGGTTGATGCAAGATATATTGGTCCAGTTGAGGTGGTGTGGCATTTATGCGGTCATTTGATGCGTGAAGATGGACCTAATTTTTTTAGATTGTGTATTCATTTTCCCCGTCTATGAAAAATTGTGTACGATGCAACTAACTCAATGGATAACGTAAGTACTACTGCAGAGAACTATACATCAACATTGGTGGCATACTTTAATACAAATTTAAAGAATCCTGCTGCCCAAGTATATACTTACCAAGAATTTCCACAACGTTTAGTGTGCAACTAGAAAAAGTGGAAAGCAAGGAAGCCAGATTGTGCAATTGCAAGGATGTTTTGTCGGCCCCAAAAATGGTGAACTGTATTGTTTGAGAATATTACTAATTGTTGGCCGGTGCAGGTTTATTTAACCAACTTAAAAATATTGGGGGTCATTGACACTAAAGAACTCTACATCATGTTCAAAGAAACATGTATTGCTCTTGAAATTTTTGAGCACGACGACAAACGAATTAAATGTTTACAAGATGAATCGGTGATGAAAAGTGAAGTCCATCTAAGAAATTTATGAAAATTATTCTTTCCTGACTGCAATCTAATTTAATTATACTTTTTTTGGTCAAAGATTTGACTAAACATATGTAATATAATGATCTATGTTTTAAATGTCGCATGTAGTATAATATTTAGCGGCCAACTGATGAGTAAGCACCTAATTTGGATTATACCTTTTGGATGAAAAGCCGTGTGAATCTGCCAAGTCTCTTGAAGATTTTTGAAGATACGTCAAAGAAAAAACAAAATTAGAGCTATTTCATTAGTGATAAGTCCATTTGGGGGCATCGGTTTCTTCAACTCCCGGTGCGTGATTCTGAAATCAAATGTAAGTATTAGGACATGAAATACTGCCCGTTTTCGATGTTGGGAATTATAAGAAAGACTGTTTTGTGGAATTACCGTTCTAGGCGAAGACTTTAGAAAATTAGGTATAAAATACATCATTGGCTCCTCATGTCGACAAATTTATTTATATATTATTACGACCCCTTCAAAAAACTGTAAGTAATTAAATTCGGTTCTTATACTAATTAGTTTATTAAATGTCCCAAGTAACAACATGTTAGAATCCCATCTTCTGAAGTTGTATGACTATATACTTTGTTATTAAAATGTAAAAGTAAACTTAGGAATTATCCATTAACCACACGATGTCATTCTTTCAAGGAGAAAAACATGTATATTTGAGCATGTATTATATATCTTCTGCTTCTAAATTTTTTTCCGAAAATACGAAAACGTATCCCATGGAAAATTTAAATCAAGTTGATAATAAGTATATGTAAAGCCACACTTTGCAATTAAAAATTAGCCTTCCAATTTTTCTTTTGAAAAAATTCAATAAAAGACAGGGCATTGTTAAGGGCGTATGATTAATTGTAACACGACTAGGAGATCAGGAGATTGATGTAGAAGTCATAATAGATGATGTTGGTGGGGGTAGAATGATTTCGCACCAAAGATTATAACAATAATACCGTGGAAAGTGATGAGATCGACAGAATGGATATATACCGATAGATATATGTATCAATTTCCTATGAAATTTTGCTTGACAGTGCGTATGGATGAAAGTAGCGCATTGAGCCTCCATAGTGTTGGGATCTACTTGACATCCGGTGCTCTTACAGAAGATGAAAATCCAGTGTATATTGGTATTTCAAAAAGACTCGGTGAGCCATCCAAACTACAGATTAATGTTATCAAGAATAATGAGTTGCAATATGGGTATACAAAAATCGTGGTGCGTGAATGCATTACTGATAATTCACCACCTACAGTTCGAATGGTTTCTCAAGAATGGAGATATTAGAATAACACGGAGTTTCAGAAAATGGCTACATACTCCCTCCGTACCTCATACAGAGGCGGGGAGGAGAAGATCTCTTTCGATTAGTGAGTTGACTGATTTTAAAAAATATCCATTCCTTTTATGATTTTTGGAATTTAATTTTCTTGCTATTCTAGGATATTTTTATTTGTTAAATTTCAATATTTTGCTTTTAAGAAAAATTTTATATCGGTTAATGTTCATTTATATTAAGTACATTTTATCTTTCAAATTGTATTCTTAAAGAAAGAAGATTCGAAAATATAGAAGGCTCAAGCAGATATGATATTAGTTTTTAAAACAACATACATTTATGTTACTTACTCTTGACAGTAATTAAAAATACATCAAAAACAAAACCACAAAAAAAAAAAAAAAACAACAACCCAAATTACAAACTCATACCATTAAACAAAATGATCGTTTAGGATCTTACCATCGTATTATTAATATGCATTATAACGAAAATGAAAAAACTTATTAAATTACTAGATTTTTTCACGTCATTTACCGTGTTTTCTTTAGTTATGGGACTCATCGTTGTCTTCAGTAGATCTATGTAATTACGATGACAACGAAACCGTAAAGGTTGAGAACAGCTGGATACCCAACAAATAAGATAATAAGATGGAGAATTCATCAAAGATGAAATAAGATTACATATGGAGATAATGTTGCTCATATAACTTATAAAGTGTGGGCACAATTCTTACATTGCAATTTTCGAATTTAACCATCATTTTCTCGCAGTCTGTAACGATGTACAGGGAAAAACAACTACAATAGGCATCCCTTCAACAATCGAAAGTATGTTCTTGAAGGTTTTTCCTTAAGTATCATTGCACCCTTCCTCACTGCTATACTCATCCTCTCACTAATCATTTTCCACCTTCTAGGATGTTTCCTACACCAGCAGCAACCACGTCAAAAAACTCACCATCCTAAACATAAGTGTGGAAAAAGATGTCGAAAGAAAATAACCTTTCTCTAAATCTTTAATACTTCCAGTTCAACATGGTTATTAGCGTCGGTACAATCGGATAATAAATATATAAATTGATTTAATCTGGAAATATGAAAGCTTATATGGTTTTAGGTATCTTATAATACCCAATTTCATTAATGGAATAATAAATTAAATTTTAAATATATGGAAATACTGATTTCCTTAACCAGGTTGAAGAACAGTGAAAATAGAAAAATATCTCTCCACAACAAGATATTTTAAATTTCAGATCAAAATAGTTCATTAGATGAAGAACATATGGTTTTCAAACAACCAATGTGAGGTACGACACATTAAAAGAATTACACATGACGCACTTATTTTCTTAATAGAAACTGATGGATTCAGATGACAAATATGAGTTTGAATAGTATTTACATGGGGAACAATATGGGTAAGAGACCACGTTTTCGCATTATTATCAGATTGAGTGTTAAGAATCTAAAAAATATTTGATTAAAGATCATATATAATAGGATCATATATATGTACAACAAAAATAGAAGACAAAAACACAAGCTGCCAAAGTTTAAAAAATATCAAAAATTAGACAAACACTAGAACGACATCACGTTTAGCCAATTTTTAAAATTGGATGACACTGATGAAATCAACAATGCAGTAAAAAATTCTACAACTCATCTATTGTCGTGTGACAGTAAGAAGCTTGAAACTTATTTACCGGGAAAACCTTTCAGAGAAGATACAAAGACTAACGAGGGGACGAACGCAAAGAACTAAAAAGACATTTTTGAAACGTTAATTGTTGTTTCCAGAAGTTGATCTAAAGAAGAAAAAACTAAAAGATTAGACGTAGATGTGATTCCATTCGTAGAAATATAATTTCCAAGATTAACAAAGAGTAACAAAATGACAAAAAAGTCGGATGGTAATATTCAAAGAACATTTACATCAAAAATACAATGTAAACATGGATATAATTTGGGGTCGACAAAGAATAAAAATATGCAAAAAAGGGTCTCATAGTGTATAAGACTGGAGAAAGAATATGGAAAGTCTAGCGCAATTCAAAGACATAGATTTGATTTCAAATTAAACGAACAACAGAAGTTAAATATGATTAAACGGTAATGTCATGCTACGTTTTACGTTAACCGTTAAGGTCATGTCATTTTTTAATCAACATATGTTATTGCTTTCTTGACGTGAACGTGATACATGTACCAATGCATATTAAAATAGGTGATAATATGTATATCTAGGGATTTTAATTCTTTTTTGGTTTGCGATTATTGATTTACTCTTTTATAAGGGTTAATTTTATTACCGAGTTTCTGCAAATTTTTGTTTAGAACCATATTAGTGTGTGAGTTTTTTTGTTAGCTATTTTTTGTCATATCATTTCTGTCAATCGTTTTAAGTAACAACTGTCTTTGTTTCCAATATGGATCCATCTATTATTTGATTTCTCAATTTCAGTCTTTAGTAACGATGGTTGGATTTATTTAAAAATAACATATAATAAATATTGATGAAATTAAATCAAGTGATTGATATTTTGTTACACGATATTGATATAAATTGTTGTAATGGCACGAGGTGTTAAATTTTGGCTTCAATATCTGTAAACCATCTGATCTTGAAGGACGTTTAAGATACATGTATTATATAATATTCAGTACACTTAACAAGTTGTTTATTTGAGTTTTTATCATATACGTCATTCTATCACGCTAATTTAACATTATGCAAATTAAAAGAATACTGATTGTGGGTTTGGTCTGTTGATGTACTTGAAGGGTACTAATAATAATTCCTCTGCGAAGTTATTGTGCATTCGATACACTACAAGTTTGATTTATGTCTGAAACTGATTCTCACTTTTCGAACGATAAAAACAGTACAAAAAATATTTAATTCGGTTATAGTTTTCTGTTTTTTTTTTATCTCATTTTATCGTAAACGTGTAATGACAAAGAAGGAATAAAACTACTCCCAAAGGCAAAGGTCACAATCATACTAGGGATAGACAATGGGTTTTAGCATATTATTTTCTCTCTTTATGTTTGGTTCTGTAGTTAGAAACGTGACTTGATGCGTATGCCTGAATATGTACAACTGAAAGGAAAGGTTGAGTCGGGGCCGTAAGAGCATCCACAGTCGTGGAGTATAACCAAATTTTTTGGTAAAAAACAGACGCAGTGGAGACGGAGTAAAGACCAAAGACCGGACTATAACCAAAACCCAGACCATATTTAGTCTTTAGTCTGGTCTTTAGTCGGGCGTAAATTGAAGTTGCGCCTGATGGGGCGTAACTCAAAGTTGCGCCCCAACAATTAAAAAAAAAAAAAAAAAAAAAATGGGGCGCAACTTTGAGTTGCGCCCCAACAATAATAAAAAAAAAAAAAAAAAATTGGGCGCAACTTTGAGTTGCGCCCCAACAATAATAAAAAAAGAAAAGAAAAAAAGAAATGGGACGAGATTTGGAATTGCGCTTTGGTTTGGCGTAACTCAAAGTTGCGCCTGACCAAATTTTTGTCTCCCTCCACTGCGTTATAACACGGACTAAACCCAAATTTTAGTTTTTTTTTTGCTCTTTGCTCTTTGGTTATGGTCGCACCACTGCAGTTGCTCTAAGGCCCCGATGATACCTAGTAAGTCTATTAAAAAAAACTACTTAAAAAAGGAAAAATACTCAATACAGTATATAAAAAACCTGGCACTTTTAGGGGCGACCCCGAAAGAATTAGGGGCGACACTAAAAGACAAAAAAGGTCACCCAAACGTAAATCTAAGCTACCCCTTATCTTCGATTTTTCAAAATGGCCAATATGCCCTTATATAATCGGTAGCCAACACCATAATCGGTAGGTAAACATGCAATCGGTAGGTTAAATTAAAATATACCTACCGATTGTTGTGTAGATACTTCGGCCAATAATCCCTTTTATAATCGGTAGCTTATCCAACTTGTAAGACTACCGATTATAAGGAGCCCCATATTCAGCCTTGGCCAAATTCCATTGGTTTTGAGAGGTGCGGAGCCAACCATAACCACTTTGCTTGAGCCGTGGATGTAGCCATAATCGGAAGCCTAATATGTTACATAAACTACCGATTATAAGTTGCCCCAAAATGAGTTTTTCAAAAATCCTTCACGTAATGAATTTTGAAATATACCATAATCGGTAGGGTATATAATTATATAGCCCACCGATTATAACGAGCCCCGGATCCAACCTTTGCCATATTTCATGGGTTTTGAGTGCACACAGCCAGCCTTAACCACTTGGTTTGCGTTTTGGATGCAGCCATAATCGGGAGTTAAATATATTACCAACCCATCCGATTATGGGTTGCCCCAAAATGAGTTTTTTCTAAAATCATTCATGTGATGAATTTTGAAATCTACCATAATCGGTAGAGTTAACAACTTAAAAACCTACCGATTATAAGGAGCCCCAGATCGAACCCTTGCCAAATTCCATAGGTTTTGAGTGTACAGAGCCCGGCATAACCATGTGGTTCGTGATTTGGATGCAGCCATAATCGGGAGTTCAATATATTACCGCACCCTCCGATTATGGTGTTGTTTGGTTCTGAAACCATAGTTGTTTTTAGTATAATAATCGGACATTAACGAAACCACAAACATCCGATTACGAATATTCGGTAGTAAATGCGCTCAATTACTGTCCGATTATGGTGTTGGTTGGTTACAGAGAACAATTTTTTTTTACTTATAACAGTCGGAAGGAACATTACAAATAAACCAACCGATTATTGTTATTCGGAAGTTAAGGTGCACATTTACCTTTCGATTGTGGTGTTGTTTGGATACAGAAGACAGGTTTTCTTTACACATGATAATCGGAGAGCAAAGTATATTAGCAATCCTCCGATTCTGACAAAATATTTTGCACAATCCCTTTAATCGGTAGGTTAATAACGTATAACCCTACCGATTCTCGACTAAAAATTGAAACATCCCCGAATCGGTAGGTTAATATATAAACCTATCTTCCGATTGTGTTCCAAAATTCAACACTTTCATGTCTCTTCATGTGATTCGCTTGCGAGTCATCGTTAAATGCATAAAATGTGTAAAATAACTGTTCTTAAAACATAAACATAACGAAACAACTAATATTCCGACACAATCTTTTGAAAACGACATAATCCGACATAACCAACATAAACAAAGTTATCCATAAAGTTAACGAAAAACATCGAGAGTTTACAACACCGAGAGTTCACTTGTTCCTATTTGCTTTGACTTTGCGATTTTTATTAGCTCTACGACTTGGACCAAAGATCATCATGGGTTTCATCAACTTGAGTGCTTGATGAAGCCCGAGTTCTTTTGTTCACCTTGGTTGCAGGTTTCTTTGCAATTTTTCCCGAACCGAGATGCATACTCCTCATTGTCAACGTTGTCAATCAACTGTTTGTGGTCTTTTATCTTCTCAATTGAAACAGGCTTTCCGCCTTTATACAATCAATGCACCATTTCGACAAACGCTTGAACTCGTTTCATCTGTTTTAAAACATAGCATACCATCAAACGGTTATTACTCTATTTTGACCCATAATATTAAACTAAATTAACAAAACAATACGTACCAATCTATCAAAACCCGCAGGCTTCTCTTTGAGGATACTCTTGTACTGAAGTGGCTTTGCTTTAAGATCACGGATTACACGAACATGAGAAACATTGCGGTACCAATCCATGTAGTTGGGAGCATTTTCAAAACCTTGGTTGGCTGCCCTTCCTTGGTTGATCAAGTAATGCGCCCTTCTATCCCAATGGAATTGACAGATGGTGAACCCTTGTGAACCACCGTGATAGAATCTTTATCGATTTGCATTGCTCCAACCAAAGTGAAATTGCCATGGATTTCCTCCTTTGGTATACCTTGTACAAAACCGTGTTGTCGCATCACCCTTGAGGCATTGTACATCACATATCCCGTAAGGGTGCCACAACGGTCCAAAATAAAGTGCCAAATCGGACCGACCCGCGATATGTCCAAAGCTCGGTCTTCCTTGTATGGATCAAAGCATACGTCTTGGGCTTTAAGTGAGTCCAAAATCTCCCTCAAACGAATCAACCGATGCTCCTTCGTCCTAGAATGGTTGTCATCGAAGACGTACTTTCTTCCTATAGGGTCACCTTTCTCCCACGCCGGGTTTTCAATGGCCAATCCCAAGATAGGGAAGTGGACGTAGATCCAAGTCTATAATGTCATTTTTGCAAGTATTAGGAAATTGATTCTTCAATAGTATAAAAAAAATAAAAAATAACCAAGTATGTGGAGTTAATAAACAATACCTGTAGCAGACTCACGTTCCCGGCCACTTGGCTAATTCCAACCCTCGACGCCTTTCTCAACTCTTCCATCAACCACGCATGGCATGCCGTGCCCCAAGAGTACTCATGCACTTTATCGAGAGGATCCGAAGTTGTAAAAGGTTGGCGTCGACCCGATTTCCACTGGTATTGGGGAAAATGACACATCCCAATACACATAGGAGATATGCGGTGGCCGCGTGGTTGACTTGCTCGTCCGTTAAAGTTCCTTTCTCTTCTTTTTCCTTGGTGCCCTTGAACATATCCATCGAGTACCCATGTTGAACCGTCTAGTTCTATACTTCATGCATCTTTTGAACTCGATTTGTTGATGTTTCTTCATCCCAACCCAAACACCTCTTAGTCGGATCATAAAGATTCCTCCATTCCAACCGCTTAGTGAACTCCTGGCCCTAACACCCTTGCCATGGACGGGAGTTTAAGAATCTGCTCAACATCATCTGGGGTAATCGTCATCTCCCCAAACGGCATATGGAAGGTGTCGGTCTCAGGATAAAGTCTCTCCACAAACGCCGATATAGCCACCCGGTCATGTTCCAACATTGAGTTCTCCGCAGATTGGCCAACCCCGAATTCGCAATAATGGTCTTGAACCTTTCACATTCACCCTCCAAAGGCCAATCTAGCATTTTTGTTGTTACGGTCGCTTTGAGTAAACGAACCGCATCGGAATGATACTATTAAACACATGACAAGTTAAAAAATAAAATTAGAATAACCTAAAACTACAACCCTTAAAAGTATTACGGAGAAAAACATAATAAGTTAATAAAATGGATACGATCATTACCTCGCTTTCATATATTTCTGCGGCCAGGATTCTTTGTATCCAAATAACAATTGTCCTCCATCCTCCTAAGCCCAAGGATTACACCTTCGGAATATCCTTCACCTTCGCTTCATCTCTCGACAAGGTGTTTCGCTTTCTTTCGAGGAGGATTTTTCTTTTCGGCTTGTCCTACTTCTTCCGCTTGTTCAATTTCGGTTGTGATGGTGGAGCACTTGGTTGAACAGACTTCTTGGATTGGTTGTGATAGAGAAGCACTTGGTTGAACACCTTCTTGGATTGGTTGTGATTGAGAGGCACTTGGTTGAACACCTTCTTGGATTGGTTGTGATTGAGAGGCACTTGGTTGAACACCGATTGAACCGGTTTCGATTGAGGGGCACTAGGTTGAACAGCTTCTTGGCTTGCTTGTTGAGTTCCAACTTGACCACTTGAAGCGGCGTTAGCGATCCTAGCTCTCCTTGCACTAGTCATTGTGTTCGACGCCTATCCTTCCTTGCACTAGCCGAGACAATTGAATCTTGGATGTTTTTACCTCGCTTTATCCCTAAACAACAACAAAAAGTACAACAGTTATGAAACTAAATATTCGGTTGGTTGATTTAACAAATTGCCTCCGATTATTCACAATCGTAAGTATCAGTTAACCTAAAGCTACCGAATACGTATAATCGGAAACAAAATAAACTTTTTTGTGTTCGAATATGTTTATCTACACACAATAATCGGAACCTAAAGTTCAACATAACCCTCCTAATTCAATCATAATCGGAAGCCTAACAAAACTAATGTCTCTTGAAATATATCTCTTTGTATCCGAAACAAATCAAGTTGTTAGCCTAAACAATCGGAAAGATATTACGAATATTTCACCCGATTATTGCGTCTCTAATACTTGTTCTTCCCTAGTTTATTCGGAAGGATAAATCACAATTAGCTTCCGATTATGATTGAATTAGGCCTCGGTAATGAAAAACGTTATATAATCGGTAGGATACCTAAATTTTTAACACCCGAATATGACAAATTTTCTCGTGAAATGAGGAGTTCGACCATAATCGGAAGTTTATAACAATACCTAACCTACCGATTCTGGGTAATAACCGAAAACCCTAAAAAAATAAACATGGATTCGTCCCAATTGAAGCAATATAAACCAAATTAATGGTAGAATCTTACCTAATCGGGCGCCATTTGAAGTTGCCCGAGAGTTTGGCTATCGGTATCGCCTACTTCATCGTCTTCGTGTTCTTCGGGTTCGTGAGTTAAAACCTCTTTATTACGGGCATGCAATCCAATATTCGGATCCTCACCGCGCACAACGTTTTGGTTCGAGCTTTCTTACGTTCCGCTTTCTTTCATCTTTATAGAAAATAATCGACGATGATTCGATTCGACGATGAACGATGTATAGCGAGGGAGAGGGGAGAGAGTTTTCCTCTCTGCAATCGGAAGGAAAGAGGAGAAGAGGAGTTGAAGTTGAAGTTGAAAAGAAAATGAAATGAATTTGAATTTAGGTCGACTTTGGTTTTATCTCACAAAACGGTTATTAATCGGTAGGTAATACCACCTCATTAGCTACCGATTGTTGAGTAGCCCAAAATCGGTAGAAATGGTTACTTATAACCTACCGATTATTGGAAGCCCCAAATTGAGCATTGGCCAAATTCCCTAGGTTTTGAGGGGTGCAGAGCCGACCATAACCATGTGGTTCGTGATTTGGATTTAGCCATAATCGGAAGCCAAGTAGGTTACCCAACCTCCCGATTATAGGTTGCCCCAAAATGAGTTTTTGTAAAATCATTCATTGTAGGAAATTTGAAATCTACCATAATCGGTAGTCTACTCAACTTAATAAACTACCGATTGTAAGGAGCCCCGGATCGAACCCTTGCCGTAATCCATAGGTTAAGAGGGTACAAGGCCAGGCCTAACCATGTGGTTCGTGATTTGGATGTAGCCATAATCGTACGGAAGATAGGTTCCAAAACCTACCGATTATAGGTTGCCCCTAAATGAGTTTTTTCTAAAATCCTTATTTCCACACCAAATAAAATTGAACCGAGATTTGAAGTCACTCATTTTATTGAATCGAAAAAAACATACATGTAGTTGAAATAAAATAGAAGTAAAACACATAAAATTGTTCAATACATCGCCTAGGGATTCTCTACGAGTTTAATTATATTGGGCGAATTGCCATTCAACTTCCTCCAAGAGAGTGTAGCAGTCCTCGTGCGAAACTCATGACCGTACCTTAATTCGTATTGGCTCCGACCCAAAGTATACTTGGGAAAACAATTTTTAAAATAAGTTAGCGTTGTTGAATAATCATAACCAAATAAAGAATTTTTGATAAGAGGCCTATTGATTCACAAACTTACTCTACTCATTCGGTCTTCGTTTGGCATAGCGTCCTTACGAGCTTTCAATTGTTTCTCAGCAGACGCATTCATTGTATAAATATGCGTACCTTTCCTTATTTGCGGGAGCGTCCTCCTATAACGATTTCCGCTTAGTGCTTTAAAAACCTTAAACACCTGTTTCCACCAAGCATTGGTGTTTTGATCATCCCCAAAGTAAGGCCCTCTTGTTGGGTCTTCGTTCATCGGTCACCCATTGCGCTTCCTCAACGGAGTGCTTTGTGAGAGTGGTGTGTGCTCTGACAATAGCAACATCTTCTATATTATTGAACGGAGTTGTAGCCATTTTTGGTGATTCAAAGTGATGGGTGACTGATTTAGGAAGATTGAATGTGATGGGTGAATAAGTTTGGTAGAGATAGGTCTCTATTTATAGCAAAAAAGTACCCAACGGCTAGTTTTTAAAAAAAAAAACGGTTACTTCAACATAATCGGAGGTTTGTCAATATGTATTATCTACCGATTGTGTTTGGTTTTCGAGGCACTAAACGAACTAGCTGGTTGGAGTATAATCGGTAGTCGATCAACAATTAAAACTTCCGATGTTCATAAAATTTTTGCGAGTAGTTGGAGTATAATCGGTAGATAATAACCTACCGATTATACAATTACCCCCAAATTTAGTTTTTGCGGAATTGTCATTTTTTTTCGAATTTGGGAACTAGAATAATCGGTAGTTAATAAGGCTTCCGATTATACAATTGTTCCCAAATTTCTTTCTTGGCGAAATCACCAATTTTGGGAATTTATGAGCTACTATAATCGGTAGTCTCGTGAGGTTATTTCCTTCCGATTGTCATAGAAGCCGGATGCGAGTTTGGCACAAAATCGATAATAATCGGTAGTATAACATAGTTACTAAGCTTCCGATTGCGTTGTTATAATCTGAACAAAATAGCGTCCGATTGTGTAAGGGCATTAACGTATTCTCCGCGTTTTTGGACATCCCTTAACGGTGTATATGGGTTGGGAATAAAAAAGTCGCCCTAATTCTTTCGGGGTCGCCCCTAAAAGTGCAAGGATAAAAAATATAATAACCGGGACACCCCAGAAAAACTAATAAGGGTGCACCGTTTCTTTGGGGTTCTTCACATCGAGGAGAAGAACAACAGAACTACAGAGCAATTCCCCTCAACAAAATCTTGGGGAGGAGAACAAAATAAAGAGGGAAACAAAAATGGCTGGAATGGGAGATGGGTACGTGGGTACGGCCCAAGATGCGGTAAGGATACGAAGATTAGAGAAACAGAGAGAAGTAGAGAGAAAGAAAATTCAAGAACTCAAGAATAAATCTGCTTCTTCTGGTGGTCAATCTGGTCTACTCCAATTCGGTTCTAGTACTTCTGAGGTGCTTATTCATTATTCATATAAACCCTAATTTCATTATTAGGGTTTTATCAAATTTTAATTAGAAATTTCTATCTAGGGTTCTTTGTTGTATACCTCTTAGTAAATACAGAATCATGATCCCTCGTGAAGTTTTAGGGTTTTGAATTGAATTAAATTTGATATGGTTCTAGCTTTAGATACCATAATTTTGGGAGAAATGAATTGACTTTGTTATTGAAATTTTTTTTTCCAGATTCTTGAAACTGCTTTTAAGAAGGAAACTGTTGGATTAGTCACTAGAGAGCAATACGTTGAGAAGGTACGATTTTGTTATTTCAATATTTCAACATTTTCTATTTCGAATTTCCGTGAAGTGTATGTGTAAAAGTAGTTGTTTGTGTTTTTGGGATTTGACAGAGGGTAAATATTAGGAATAAATTTGAAGAAGAAGAGAAAGAAAAACTTCAGAAGTTGCAGCAAGAGTGAGTAAAATTGTTAAAACATATACTAATTCTTTTCGGTATATGGTGGTTTAGTTTTGAATAGTTTTCTGTTTGTAATTTTTTTTCTTCCATTTTTGGGTGTATTAGGGAGGAGGAACTTCAACAACAAAAGCGTAATAAGAAGAGGAAAATTAAGGGGAACCCACGGCTTTCTTTTACAGATGATATTGAAAATGAAAGTGATGAGGATGAGGCAGAAAATAATAGTGAGTCATTTCTTCTCAAACTACTTAAGAACCACTTGAATGACTATATAACATTGTGGATATTTTCTTGACGTGGGAGGGATAACCATGACTTTTACCGTAAAAGCATTTTTCTAGTTTGTTTTTAAGATTTTCACCATCTAATATGTTTAGTACTCAAAGCTCTATAAATGACATAAAAGTACCATGTCCATGATCGTCAATGTTCAGTACTTAATTATACTTAATCTTATTTATCTTTTTGTATGCGGTGCAAGTTATATGCACTGACTGTAGAGTTTGTGCTTTAAGAAGCACTAGTGTTAGAAATATTGCAGTAAGATCTATTGGATCGTTGAATTTAAAAACTTTGGATTCACATGCTTTTAAATATCTTTCAAGCCTAAACACTTGTTTGTAAAATTTTCTGGTTCTCGCAGAAAATGAAGAACCAAAAAAGCATGGTAATGGGAAACTTGGTAAGGATCCTACAGTTGAGACGAGCTTTCTTCCAGATAGGTATTGTCACTAGATGTGATTATACACTTAACATTATCCGCAGCATGAAAGTAGGTTTCATTTTCCTTCTGCATACAGATTGTCATTTTAACTTACTGGTTAATCGATAAATTTCAGCGAGAGGGAGGCAGAGGAACAGGCTGAGCGGGAAAGATTAAAGAAAAAAATGGAACCTTGAGCAGCTAAGAATTCAAAGTAATGCTCTTTTCGCTGTGTATCTTACCCATACTAGTAGATGAAAAATGGAAATGTCCTAATTGTTTCTTGTCCTTCTCAGATGAACCTCTTCAAATCACTTATAGTTACTGGGATGGTGCTGGTCATAGGCGAACTATTCAGGCTAGTATAAAATATCCTATTTATCATTCCCTCGATTGGCACAGTCATGAGCGTTTCTTATTTAGCTTTCGTTGTACTCTGTTATGTTTTATAGGTACGCAAGGGTGATTCTATTGGAGAGTTTCTACGAGCTGTTCAGCAGCAACTTGCACCTGAGTTCCGAGAGATTCGAACTACCTCAGTTGAGAACCTTCTATATGTTAAAGAAGATTTGATCATTCCTCACGTGAGTCCTTTATTAAAGATTCCAGAGTTGACGCTTTCATGTTGACTATTGATCTGAGTGTGTGTACTTATTGCCTTCTTTGTTTGTTTATGTGCATGTTCCGGAATCAGCAACACAGTTTCTATGATTTAATCATCAATAAAGCAAGGGGCAAGAGTGGACCGGTATGTACTTGTAGATTTTTGGGTAATTTCTTGCTGAAATGTTGTTGTGGGTTTACGAAGAAGTTTAGGAATTTCCGGGGGTAGGCATATACAGCTAACTTCCAGATTGAGTATATCGTTATGTTGGACAGAGAAGTCATTCAGCAACATTGTTGGTCTGGCTGGATATATGCAAATATATAGGTTATTTGTTGCTATGTTGTAATAGTTCAGTAGCCTGAGTATTTGATCATCTGTAAGTCTGATTTCTCCACTATTCAGTTTTTGAAATTGGAAAGAAAATTTTGAACCGCATTGCACTATAGGAGGAAGCTGGAGACACTTTGTATACCTCAAAAATTATTTTCCTTAGGAATGTGGTTTGTTTGTTAAATAAGTGGTAACCTAGGGCGTTAATCACATACTCACATATTCTTCCTTTTTATTTCTTTTTCACAGCTTTTCCATTTTGATGTTCATGAGGACGTTCGTACAATTGCCGATGCAACTATAGAGAAGGATGAGGTATCTTACTCAATTGCTTATACTTTTTTAGTGTGCAGCTGGGACTCTGTAGCAAATCATAAATTAGGAAGACTAACTTTGAAATGCTCATTTAATTAAGTCACCAAGTCAGATTTGAAGGTCAACTAACGTCACGTTATTGATTTGACAGTCACATGCTGGCAAGGTAGTTGAGAGGCATTGGTATGAGAAGAACAAACACATCTTCCCTGCCTCAAGATGGGAGGTACCCCTCTCTCGTCCTCCGTATTAAGAGATGGGCGTCTTTCTGTGTGTATTTCTTAGTTAATTTCTTTCAAGTCTGATAATTGATTACCCATGTTTTGTGTTTGCAGATATATGACTCAGCTAGGCAGTGGGGACGGTATACCATTCATGGGGACTGATTGTGATTATTGGCCTTCTATTTTGGTTGATCCCATGCATTTTGACCATTTCTGATTTGAATTTTTTATCTGGCTGTTGTTTTCTTCATCCCTTTTTTTTGTAATTTACAAAGATCTCGATATCATCTTCAGATTCTTTGCTAGAGTTAGATCACTGTAACATCTTGTACCTGGGAAATTAGGATTGTAACCTCAAAATTCTCTATAGGTTTTTCACGTCTTTACAGATTTATAGTTTAAGAAAAGCAAGTGGAATCTATAGATTTATGGTTTAAGAGAAGCAAGTGGAATCCCACCCGAATGGATCCGCTGTGGGTAAATTTAATAATTCAGAACCGACGGTTTAAGTGGACATTATCATTCGGCCATTTGGCTTGATCCTGACAAAGTTAAGGAGTTTATCATTTTCATCTCAAGCTTCATAATGTTGACTCAAATCGTCCGAGTCATTCTTAGTTATTAGCTGCCCGATCAGGACTTATGATTAGTGGGAATGTTATAAATATCCTCCATTTTTGTTAACCTTGCGTAAATATCCCGAGGGGTAAAAAATAATTTTTTTGAAGTCAATTTGAGAAAGTTGTTTCCACTTTTTGTAAGCAACTTGTATAAAGTTGCGTCCACTTCTGGAAACAACTTGTGCTAGTTGTGTCTACTTCTGAGAGCAACTTGTGCTAGTTGCTTCCACTTTTCAGAAGGTAGGGGTATTTTTAAAAATTGAATAAGGGTATATTTTGATAATTGACATAAGATGATCAAGTATAATTGACAATAAACAACATTAGCAGAGATCATCTCTTCTTGTTCGACATCTTGATGGTCGTACACAAAGTAACAATTGACATAAGGATGATCCTCAGAAGATGAAAACACGAGGGTACCCAAATACACCAGAATCATTCGAATATCAACCTATAAGTCTGATACGAAGTGTGATCATCTATGGACAAAGTCGAGACAATACAACAACTATGGTATACAATGTGTGATCGTCTATGGATACGAGATCGAGACAATACAACAATAAAGTGTTCACTTGATAATAGGTACGGTATAAAACCGAAACACTATAGGATCAATATCAAGTGACTAGGATTAATGTACAAGTGTTATTTACTTTAAATTATAATAAAAAAAATTATAATTGCGGAATAATAAAGTAAATGACAGAGCAAGATTTTGTTAACGAGAAAACCGTAAAAGCAGAAAAACCCCGGGATCTAGTCCAGTTTTGAATACTCTCAAAATTAAGCCGCTAGACACTTCGTATAGTCGAGACCAAGTAGACTACCCCTAGCTACTTGGTTTCCTCAGTATCCCTGCGCCTTCGACTTCTAGAGTCACGCACGTGAATCACCAATCATTTTGATCGTATTCCAAACAGTAAAGGATAAAGCTGTTTGGTAACCAGTCTATTCAATCTTTGGTAATAAGATATTATGAGTCATTGACAAAGGCTCATTCGTTTAATCTAATAAACTCCTTTGTCTGGTTAGATCAATCTAAACTTTGATTACCGAAATAACCAATTTCTAGATTTGCAATCAATCAATATAGAACTCAAAGAGTAACTATAAAGTGATACCGATCTCACGCAGCTAGCCAATCAAGTCTATCAAAGATAAACACGATTCTAGTTGGATCCATCCGATCAAGGTTTGTGCACTAAATCACAAGATACGAAAACTAATAATAAAATCTTATTCGTCTTCCAATATTTGATTGTCTTTTTAATAACCTACACAACACAGCTTGAATCCTTGTGATCAATCACACACAGAACGGAGTCTGTTAACAATGGATTATCACAAGGTGTATTTAGATTCGTAAATGGTTCTAAAGATCCCTTCGATACTTTGATCTAGTTTGAGTGAGCCTTATATTAAGAGAAGGTTCTCAAGAATAAACAAACTAGGTGTAGTCAAAAGTTTCAACAACTGTTAGTCAATCAAATCAATAATCGAAAACTAAAATAACAATGAAATTATCTAGTTTCCCACCAACAGTACTCGTAGAGATTCTTGATCCCACAGAAGTCTTTAAACGAGCGGTCGTAAGAGATTTCTCCTAATTAGGGTAGTTTCGTCTCCAGATAGACGGCTCCACCAGAAACAACACGAATGAAGTTTGCCTGGCTCTTAGGATAGTTTGCAATAAATGCAAACTCAAGTATTTATAGACCAAGGTTGTTTGGACAACAAGGAAATTCCAAAACCGAAAATATTCTCAAGATATTCATTAAGGTACCTAATTTCGGTTTTCCTATTTCCAATTAATTAACACACCATATTTCCGAAAACTCGCTTAGAAAACTTCTATTATTAGTGTAGCACATTAACTAATAATATTTTCCAGAGGATATGCTTTAATTGCTGGTAATGAAAACATATATTATGAAAATCATAATTAAATGCTTTTCAATATTTCGGTTTGAGATCACCTTGAGTATCAAGGAATATATTTGAACAATTAATGATAAGAGTTATGTACATGTTCAAATAATATCGACATCTAGAAGTTTCTCAGCAAACCCTAATTCGAAGCTTCACACAAAACATGAAGAGATATGTTAATATTGGAAACTCGGTTTTTCTCCTTGGGATCGTTTCTACCATGACTCACAATGTAAGTTGTGACCAGTTATACCGTGCTTCCCAAACTAGGTTGTTACCGGTTACACCATGCTTCCCAAAGGTAGCTTTGGATCGGTTACACCTTACTTCCCAAGTTAGTTTGTGATCGGTTACACCTTTGTTCCCAAAGTAGCTTGTGACCGATTACAACTAACTTCCCAAATTAGCTTGTGATCGGTTACACCTTGCTTCCAACGTAGCTTGTGACCGATTACAACTAAATACCTAATGTAGCTTGTGACCGGTTACAACATGCTTCACAAAGTAGCTTGTGACTGATTACAACATGCTACACTGTATAGGCTATGACCAGTTATACCTCAATTCTCAATATAAGTTAAGATAGGTTCTACCTTGTCATCTTGCATTGGTCATCCAAAATATATTCAATAAAGAACCGGACCAATCATGATTTCCTTTTCGATTATGAAACAAGTTTATACATCTACTTCCTTAAACTAATGTAATAATACAAAGTTTTCTAGGATGAAATCACACATATATCTTACACATAATCAAGTAACTAAATACAACGATTATGTTGATGTCGTATTTAAGAAGTTCCAACAGATAAGCATTTATACTTCTAATTCAATAAATTCCTTAACACTTTGATCATAATGATATGACCAAGTCTAACCACTAGAGTATTATATATATACAGCTTCGCATGTTATGTTTTCAATATAATCTGAAAAGACGAGGGTACCCAAATACACCACAATCTTTTTATTTCAACCTATAAGTCCTCTATTGAACGTCGTCTACGACGATTCGGATCACACTTCGTGTGTTGTATATGGATACGAGATCGAGACGATACAACAACAAGATAACTTATGTGATTGACTATGGATACAAGATCGAGACAATACGACAACAAAGTGTTTTACTAGATAATAGGTTCAGTAATAACCAAAATCTATATGATCACTATCAAGTATTGCGGAGTTAACGTAAAGTACAATTTACTTTAATTATAATAAATAATTATAATGCGGAAAAGTAAAGTCAATGGAACATCAAGATTTTGTTAACGAGGAAACTGCAAATGCAGAAAAACCCCGGGACCTACTCAAGTTTTGAATACTCTCAGAATTAAGCCGTTATACAAAATATAATACCAACTTCGTATAGTTGAGACTAATCAGACTACCCCTAGCTACTTAGTTCCATCAGTATCCATGCGCCCTTGAATTCTAGAGTCACGCACATGAATAGCAATTCCTTTGGATCGTATTCCAAACAACAAAGGAAGAATCTGTTTGGTAACCACTCTAATCAATCTTGCTACAATATATAGATGGGTCATTGACAAAGGCTCTTCCGTATGATCTAATAAACTCCTTTGTCTGGTTAGATCAATGTCACTTTAACTACTGAAACAGTCAAGTATATATTCGCACTCAATCAATATAGATCTCAAAGAGAAATATAGAGAATGTCGATCTCACACAACTAATCAATCAGATCTATCAAAGATAAATCGATTCTACTTGGATCATAGCCGATCAAGGTTTGTGCACAAAATTCACTAGAAACGAAAACTAATAAGAAATCTTCTTCGTCTTCAAATTTCCTTTTATCTTCAAAACCTGCAGAATACCACTTGAATATCTTGTGATCAATCGCGCACAGAACGGAGTCTGTTAACAATGGATTATCACAAGATGTCTTTAGATCTAACAACAGTTCTAAAGATCCTGTCGATAATTTGATCTAGTCTGAGTGAATCTTATATCAGAAGAGAAGATTCTCAAGCGTAAACAAACTAGGTGCAATCAAAGTTTCAACAACCGTTAGTCAATCAAATCAAATCGAAAACTAATAACACTGCAATTATCTAGTTTCCCACCAACGGTACTCGTGCAGCTTCTTGATCCCACAGAAGTCTTTAAACAAGCGGTCGTCAGAGATTTCGCCTAATTAGGATACTTTCCTCTCCGAATAGACGGCTCCACCAGAAACAACAAGAAATGAAGTTTGCATGGCTCTTAGGATGGTTTGCTTGAAATACAAACTTAGGTATTTATAGACCAAGGATGTTTGGACACCAAGGAATTTCCAAAATAAAAAATATTCTCAAGATATGCAATGAATGCCAAAATTCGGTTTTCATAATTCCAATAAATGCTTGTCCAATATTTCCGAAATATCTCAATAGAAAATCTTCAATTAGGAAATGCACATTACTATTTTTTATTCCCAAGAGCTGCATTAATTGCTAGTAATTAAATTATATAAAATCAAAAACCTTAATTAAAAGATTCTTAATTTATTTCTTCACATGATCATCTTGAGATATCTTTGAACAATAAATGATAAGAGTTACTGCTCGTATTCAAAGTATGTTGACATCTTTTCAATGCAAATCTTTATTTCATATTTACATGGATTTGCTTTCTTGGAATCTGTTATACCACACTTCCAAATAAATTAAGAATTGGTTTGCCAGTATTCCAAGACTACTATGCTCGGATCGGTCATACCAAATCACGTACATGGGTTCGGATCGGTTATACTAATCACTAGGATCGGTTATACCTAAATATAGTACCTACTTTTGATCGGTCACTAGGATCGGTTATACCAGTTACAAGGATCGGCTTCATTTACACATGGTATCTATTTGTGATCGGCCACACCAGTTACCAGGACCGGTTACACCAATTACAAGGATCGGCCACATAACACTTATGATCGGTCACACCAATTATTAGGATCAGTCACACCAATTACAAGGATCGATCATACTATCTCATGGTGATTACTTAGGATCGGTTACACCAATTACCAGGACCGGACATACCAAATCATAGGTCCAGGAATTGTGATTAGTTATACCAAGATACATAACCTAAGTTAAAATCAGTTCTACCATCTCACACATATTGGTCATCCAAGGATATGCAATGAATAGCCGGACCAATAAGCGTATTGGTTTCCCTTTCAATTCATGAAACAATTTCATGAATGTACTTCCTTTAAAAAAATGTAAAACATTGTTTCCCAGGATGAAATCTTCACCATAACCCATTCACATAATCATAACACTATATACAAGATTATGTCGATGTCATATCTACGAAGTTCAAAAGATAAGCGTTATACTTCATAGTCTAATTCCTTAATACTATGATCATACTATTATGATCATGTAACATCACTAGAGTATTATTTACAATATGTACAGTATATACAGCTTCGCAGTTATGTTTTCAATATAGCATGACTTGAAATATACGTTAGGAATGAAACAGTTCAGGTCAATATTACTAACCTCAAGAGGAAGGATGATGTCTTCGTTGTAGTTCGTTACTTCTTAACATTCTTCAGGTCTTCGGAGTAATACTTGTATGTCTCAATATTTCTAGACTTTCGAGTATAACTTTGTTGATGGGTGAAAACTACTCCTGCAGAATTTGGTAATTGGGGTGTGGATGAGGAATGAATTTAAACCTTCAACAAATGCACTGCGCGGTGAGTGCTTGTAGATTCGAGAGGTCAACTGCATGCAAGTCCGGCCTAAACCAAGAAATGGCCGTTCCAGACTTGTTTCGGTCACAAAGTGAAGGAGATGGGGTTGATCTTAGGAGGGAAGCGAAGAAGGTGTTGAGATTGTGAAGGTGTTGGCTTGCTTATGACTTGTAACAGAAAGATGAGCAAGCTTACGGTTGATGCAAGCAGGCTCTGAGTGTTTGAATACGGTTTGTATTAACACTTGGTTTCTGTCGTCTGAACTTGTGTTGTTCTCCGCTATTCCCTGTGTTTTGGAAATAGGGCGGAGACCCTATTTATACAAGTCATTGAGCCTCATTCACGTTTCTCGTGGGAAGTGGAGGTAGTGGAATGATGGAGTAGTGGAGTTGTGTGTCGGTAACACACGACCAGTCTTGCCCACTTTTCCCCTGTTCATCTCTAACCGTCCATGACTTCCTAACACGTTCTTGTGATGGCGCGTTGCACGCCGCACGCCAGAAACCGCCGCACCAATACCCAAAGATGTATCCCCCGAGCTTTGTGACATGATTGATGTCTGGAATGTGGATCGTGGATCCACGAAAGATAGCATGTAATCGTGAATGGAATAACTGCGTTATTCGGAAAGTCGATACTTGTGAAGTACCGTGTGTATTTTATGCAGGTATTACATTACGGTGTGGTACAAAGATGGGTAACGACTCCTCACTAACCAAATAACTCTGACCCGTGGTTGTATAACCAAGTCGGTGAGGTCGGACGAGATGATGTTTGAGACACTCATCTGCGACCGTTGATGAAATTAGGGTTTTAAAGAGGTGCGCAAGCATCACTCTTTAGCTTGGTCGAAACCAAGCGTGGGAAGGTTTTTTGAGAGGACCACCATACATGCGTGTTGGCGGCATGATGGTGTAGGTGCCTCGTATTCGTTCCCTCATGAAAGTGCGATCCGGGCTACTCGATTTGACCGTCAAAGAGGAGTGGTCGAGATTGATTTTGCGATAAGAGTTTGATACCGCAAGAAGCCGCGCGCCATACCCTTTTCCGCGTTTTCCAAGACGACCTAGCTTGGCTCGGTCTTGGCCGGTTGGTTTGGCGTGTAGACTGTAGGGCTGATGTTCACGCCTATGTCTTACCGTCTCATGAAACGTGATCTAAGCCACCCAATTCGTCCGAAGTTGAGTGGTCGAGATCGATTTGCGGGCAGAAATCCATTGCCGTAAAGGAGTTGGAAACCGTATGTCATCCCAAGTTTGGGCGCGTCCCAAGACGACCCATCTTGGTCGGTCTTGGTCGATCATACTACCGTGTAGGTGGTAGGTTGGTGTTCACACCTATACCGATTATCCCATGAAAACGTGATCTAAGCCACTCAAATCATCCTATGAAGTTTGAGGGTCGAGATCAATTTAGATTTGGGAGATGTAACCGCGTGAGTTTGAGCGGGCATTTTGGATTGGCCGGGCATGATATGCCTTGGGGCACCATGAGAAGAGGTAGATGGTCCCACGGTGGTCATGTCAGGTGTGACCGACCCTTGCTCAATCTAATCTTCGACCCTCCATTCGTGCCAGAGAAGATGGACGCGCGATGTCTTGAACCCTAATTTTGGCTTTCAAAGCCGCGACCATGCTCTTTCGGGCGACGAATTTGTTGTAACCAATCATGGTTGGTTTTGACCGATTGGTCAAGTGTGTAGGCGGTCACATGGTGATTGTGTCGACATGCTCCTGCCCTTTGAGTCTACATCTACACCCTCCATCTATGCCTGCGAAGGTGGACGGTTGAGACGTTTTGCGGCACATGTAATATGCCGCAAACCCTAATTAGGTTTTCCATCCATAATGCTTGGTATGGACGGTTTCTTGGCAAGCGAAGGCCAATGGTCGACCATGCGGGGTCGGCTGTGTGTATTCCATACCGCTTGGGGTGATGGAATTGATCCGTGGTCATCCAATCATGCTTGTGGAGTTGATGACCGCGATCGACCATATCCGGCAAGCTAAGGCCGTGTGTATTCCATACCCGCTGGGGGTGATGGAATTGATCTGTGGTCATCCAATCATGCTTGTGGAGTTGGATGACTGCGATCAGATCATATCCGGAGACTGATACAGTCAAGTCCGGATGCTCAATCTGGCTAGTATAACACACCGAGAGGGGCTCAATCGGGCTAGTATAACACACCGAGAGGGCTCGGGCTAGTATAACACACCGAGAGGGCTCGGCTAGTATAACACACCGAGAATCGGCACGTGACGTATTTCGTACATGGTTTCATTATAGTGCTTGGAGGTTCGTGTTACTCCCACTGTATGAGTAACACTCGGCCTCATGCCACACCGATAATGATTCATTATAGTGCTTGAGGTTCGTGTTACTCTGTAAGAGTAACACTCAGTCGTCATGCCACACTGATAATGAGTACTGGAAATACAAGGCTGATATGAAATTCACAGGAAGGGATTGTTGCTACATGATCCATTCTTGGTGAATTAAGTGAGGAGTATCCAACACTTATAAATGGCTTTACAAGATGTCAGCGCATGATTTTTCAGGTTTTTTACAAATTTAACCTTGAACGAAAATCCACCATCAACATTAAGTCCCCTGCCTAGCACATAATGGTTACACTATTGTGTGGTAGGCATGAGATGGTGACAGTTAAAGATAAAACTTATGAGACAATGTTAGATGTTACTGTGAGAGACGGGCCGCCCTTTCCTTCGAGCATGTCACGCTCAAGAGACGTCCGGAAAAGTGTTCCCCTACCATGATGTCGGTCTTGCTCGCTTGATCGACCTTGCTATGATCGCTGTCGAGGGGCTATTGCGCACCGCTTGTTCAACCGTGGGGATGTGCCTAATCGATCGACTGTTGCGCTTGCTCGTTCGGTACATTCTGCCGCTTGATCGAACGTGGGCTTTTGTGTCTCGCTTCGGTTGAAAGTGGGTCTACAGGTACATGCTTCAAACGTCAGCCATGTGCTTCGACTGAAAACCGGCCCTGTGTGCGCCTATTATACCACCTTATGTCGTGATTAACACCACAGCCTTTGCGATTTGAGCAATACCAGCCTTTGACTTGAGCAATACCAGGACTTGAGGCTTGTACCGTACAGACTTGAATGATATTTGACTGGCCATTGTGTGAGTTGTGTCTTGTCACGTGTGGCGACACTTCTCATATGCTTTCATACAAGTTCTAACTCCTGTCTTTTTATTCCATTGCGGTAGAAAGAATCCATGTTGAGATGTCTTCTCATATCGACTTTAGGGTTCTTCATGCTCACGTGGGTCCTCATGAAGGATGGATGAGACGTACGTTTAAGCAATGAGTACATCAAAGATAACTTAGAGTGCGAGATTATTGATGTAGCTTGAGTGTTGAAACGACTCGAGAGGATGTTAAAGTGGTTTCTACAGTGTAACGTTGAGGTAGATCTGGAGAGAGTGTTGAAGCGGGATTCCCAAGAGAGCATTGAGGCGTCTCTTGAATAGACTATTGAAGCGACATGGAGGAGAGTTGAAGTGGCTTCCTCTCGCCCGATTTACCCTCATGCGAATTCCATGATTCTTGACAAACCATCTTTCGTGTTGAAGAAGTCCTTGATCGACGGTGAAGGAACTTCATGCGAGCCTCAGTCCCCAGACGTGGTTTACATGGTTTTCCGCGGCAGTTGTTGTCGAGCCAGTGTATGGAATATCTTGCACGTTGTTTCATCATTAAAAGTCGTGCATGTGGTACCTGGGAGTTGGAGTTGACGGGCGCAAGATGTTGTATCTCGGTGGTTTTCCTCTTGATGCTTCAGTGGAACCCGCTGCGAAGGCTAAAGGTTGTATCGCCTCTTGGTGAGATATACGCCCCTACGAACATTATGAGGCTCTTCGGTATGCAGTTCTTTCTATCGGGCATATGTTGTTGTAGATGAGCGTTCAACAGCTCCATAGGATGACCAAAACGCGATCCTCCAACATAGCATGATAGACATGTACCACTGCGATAAGTGACTCGCCCGGATCGTTCTCGGTATGACGCGTGGACATCGTTATCTTCTTGAGGTCGCTCCCTTGAGGTATCGGCTCCTGAGGTATCGGCCCAAAGGAAGATTGACGGATGGAGCGTTGATACGTTGTAACCGCATTCTTTAAACCAAATGGCGGTATGGTATAATAAAATTTCCGAGAGGAGTTCGAAAGGATATCTTACTTGCATCATGCTCGTACATCCTTATCTGGTTGTAGCCGCTACATCCATCCATGGAGGAGAACATGTCATGTCCGCTGGTTGCATCTATTAACATGTCGATGTTAGGTTGAGGAGGATTGTTTTTGGAGCAGCACCTGTTCAAGTCTCCGAAGTCTATGTAGCACATGGTCTCGTGCCTGAATTGCCTCGGAGATTGTTTGAATGATTACACACAGTAGGTCGAACGATGGAGATAGGCCTAGGAGGTTCCTTATCGTCGAGCTCATCAGTTGTGGAGTTGGTTCCATCCGTAGTCGTCACCGGGCGTCCAATATCTCTCCTCTTGTGTTTCGGTCGTTCTTGCAAAGATTCAATTAGGCGAGAGACCGGGTGCGTCTCTCCCCGATAATTGCTAACAACGGCGCAGATATTTTCTTCCCCTTCGATCACGGCTTGCCTCGAAAGAGCGCTCCCTTTTGGCGTGAGGATGGGTTGAAGTTTCACCGGATAGAGGTGGACGCTTCGCCGGGGGAAAGGTGTGTCGCGGTGCTTAGACTCCCGAACCGATGCAAGTCGGTCTTCTTCCCGGGATTGACGCCTGGGGAGTGGGATACAACGAACTTGTCCGATTCTTTCTCGCGAGCTCTCCTCCGTATGTCTTGGTTTGGTTTTCCTCGAAGTCCATCATTGTGGTGGGCTGCCGTACAATCTTGCATAGGCCGACCTTGGCTGTCCCGAGAGTCTTGAGAGTAATCACATTCGAAGATGCTCCCGTGTCGACGAGGGCCCTCCCGAAACCTCGAACCCTTGATGCGTGCGGTAGCATGTAGGGCCCTGGTTGTGACCTTCCCCGCCATCATGTCGTCTTCAAAAATGTAACATTATTTACAGTGTGTTTCGACGCAGCTTAGGACTTACGGACGTGAATGAGTCGGTGTACATCCGAGCTATTTTATTAATTGCAAAGAAACGTCCCCGCCGTTGATTCTTCGAGAGGTGCAAGAGTTCACACATGCTTTCCACTAGAGATGCCGCTCTCGATCCACGGTCCCCGGTTCGTAGTGAAACTATTGACTTGAGGAGGATCGTTGTGAGGATCAGTCCCCTGTAGGAGTCTCTATGACAGACCGCTCATATATGTGTCGCTTCTTTGATCGGGTCCATGTAGGCCCACGCCACTGAAGTACCTTTTCCCAGGTTGAATGCATTCCTTGTTGGCTCCAGGAGCTGGTCATGGTCATGTGGAAATCAATCGATTAATGCCTTAAGAAAAGTGAGTACCTCTTTCGAGTTGCGGCCATATCCGTTTGAGTCTTGGCAATAGCTTCCTTTTCTATCAAGTCTGCAATGGTAATGGGAGATGGTCCTCCTCTTGCCCCTCCTGGCTCCTCGTCCCGATGAAGGAGTGAAGTTGTTGCTCTGGGTGACTACCGGAGGTGTTACACTTGATGAGATGCCGGGATTTGCGCCTGCTCCGGCTCGGGTGATGGGAGGTATTGTAATATCACCTGCCGAAAGTGATCGAATTGAACGTTCCCATCCTCTCGTGCTCACGTGTTCCTTGATTGATCTCTCCTTCCTCAAGCATTTATTCACCGCTTCGACAAGGGTCTTGAGATATAAATCTTCCAAATAGGATCCGTAAGTCGCAGTGCTCCTTTCTTTATCCGCAGACGTTGTAGTACTCGGACAAGTCTCTTCATCCGTCCTGGACCATGTTGTCCATCTCTTCGATTCTTCCTCGCGATTACGTGCTCCTCTTGCTTCTCCACCGGTAAAGGTGTGATCCCCGGCTAAGGATTCACTCGTTTCTTGCGAGCGGATGCATCCTTCTCGTAATCGTGTTTCTATGTCATTCAAAAAGGCGAAATGACTTGCTCGCATACAGTGATACTGGCTTGATTCGCAAGACATCCTCCAACATTCCAGCTATGCTTCCCATGATATCCGAACCACTGCCGGACTCCTCGGTGAAGATACATCGTGACACGAAAACCGAAGAATTGAGAATTCGATTTTTTTTTTGTAACCGATAGATCAACCTCCACCGTGGTCGCCAATTGTTGATGGGTGAAAACTACTCCTCGAGAATTTGGTAATTGGGGTGTGGATGAGGAATGAATTTAAACCTTCAACAAATGCACTCGCGCGGTGAGTGCTTGTAGATTCGAGAGGTCAATCTGCAAGTCCGGCCTAAACCAAGAAATGGCCGTTCAGGACTTGTTTTAGGTCACAAAGTGAAGGAGATGGGGTTGATCTTAGGGAGGGAAGCGAAGAAGGTGTTGAGATTGTGAAGGTGTTGGCTTGCTTATGACTTGTAACAAAAGATGAGCAAGCTTACGGTTGATGCAAGCAGGCTCGAGTGTTTGAATACGGTTTGTATTAACACTTGGTTTCTCGTCCGAACTTGTGTTGTTCTCCGCTATTCCTCACAGTTTTGGAAATAGGGCGGAGACCCTATTTATACAAGTCATTGAGCCTCATTCACGTTTCTCGTGGGAAGTGGAGGTAGTGGAATGATGGAGTAGTGGGAGTTGTGTGTCGGTAACACACGACCAGCCTTGCCCACTTTTCCTGTTCATCTCTAACCGTCCATGACTTCCTAACACGTTCTTGTGATGGCGCGTTGCCGCATTGCACGCTGTTAAAAACCGCCGACCAATACCCCGCATGTATCCCCCGCTTTGTGACATGATTGATGTCCTGAATGTGGATCGTGGATCCACGAAAGATAGCATGTAATGCTGAATGGAATAACCGCGTTATTCAAAAGTCGATACTTGTGAAGCACCGTGTGTATTTTATGCGGTGTATTACATTACGGTGTGGTACAAAGTGATGGGTAACGACTCTCACTAACCAAATAACTCCTGACCGGGTTGTATAACCAAGTCAGGTGAGGCTCGGGACGAGATGATGTTTGAGACACTCATCTCGCTGACCGTTGATGAAATTAGGGTTTTTAAAGAGGTGCGCAAGATCACTTTTAGCTTGGTCGAAACCAAGCGTGGGAAGGTTTTGGAGAGGACCGACCATACATGCGTGTTGGGCGGCATGATGGTGTAGGTGCCCGTATTCCGTCTCCCTCATGAAAGTGCGATCTGGGCCACTCGATTTGACCGTCAAAGAGGAGTGGTCTTAGATTGATTTTGCGATAAGAGTTTGATACCGCAAGAAGCCGCGCGCCATACCCTTTTCCGGCGCGTTTTCCAAGACGACCTAGCTTGGCTTGGTCTTGGCCGGTTGGTTTGGCGTGTAGACGGTAGGCTGATGTTCACGCCTATGTCTTTCCGTCTCATGAAACGTGATCTAAGCCACCCAATTCGTCCGGTGAAGTTGAGTGGTCGAGATCGATTTGCGGCAGAAATCCATTGCCGTAAAGGAGTTGGAAACCGTATGTCATCCCAAGTTTGGGCGCGCGTCCCAAGACGACCCATCTTGGTCGGTCTTGGTCGATCATACTACCGTGTAGGTGGTAGGTTGGTGTTCACACCTATACCTGATTATCCCATGAAAACGTGATCTAAGCCACTCAAATCATCCTATGAAGTTGAGTGGTCGAGATCAATTTAGGATTTGGGAGATGTAACGCGTGAGTTTGAGCGGGCATTTGGATTGGCCAGCATGATATGCCTTGGCCGACCGCAAGAAGAGGTAGATGGTCCCACGGTGGTCATGTTTGGTGTGACCGACCCTTGCTCAATCTAATCTCGGACCCTCCATTCGTGCGGAGAAGATGGACGCGCGCGATGTCTTGAACCCTAATTTTGGCTTTCAAAGCCGCGCGACCATGCTCTTTCAAAGTGACGAATTTGTTGTAACCAATCATGGTTGGTTTTGACCGATTGGTCAAGTGTGTAGGCGGTCACATGGTGATTGTGTCGACATGCTCCGGGCCTTTTGAGTCTACATCTACACCCTCCATCTATGCCTGCGAAGGTGGACGGTTGAGACGTTTTGCGGCACATGTAATATGCCGCAAACCCTAATTAGGGTTTTCCGTCCATAATGCTTGGTATGGACGGTTTCTTGGCAAGCTGAAGGCCAATGGTCGACCATGCGGGGTCGGCTGTGTGTATTCCATACCTGCTTGGGGTGATGGAATTGATCTGTGGTCATCCAATCATGCTTGTGGAGTTGGATGACTGCGATCAGATCATATCTGGCAAGCTAAGGCCGTGTGTATTCCATACCTGCTTGGGGTGATGGAATTGATCTGTGGTCATTCAATCATGCTTGTGGAGTTGGATGACTGCGATCAGATCATATCCGGAGACTGATACAGTCAAGTCCGGATGCTCAATCGGGCTAGTATAACACACTGAGAGGGGCTCAATCGGGCTAGTATAACACACCGAGAGGGCTCGGGCTAGTATAACACACCGAGAGGTCTCGGGCTAGTATAACACACCGAGAATCAGCCTGTACGGGTATTTCGTACATGGTTTCATTATAGTGCTTGGAGGTTCGTGTTACTCTGTATGAGTAACACTCAGTCTCATGCCACACTGATAATGATTCATTATAGTGCTTGGAGGTTCGTGTTACTCTGTAAGAGTAACACTCAGTCGTCATGCCACACTGATAATGAGTACTGGAAATACAAGGCTGATATGAAATTCACAGGAAGGGATTGTTGCTACATGATCCATTCTTGGTGAATTAAGTGAGGAGTATCCAACACTTATAAATGGCTTTACAAGATGTCAGCGCATGATTTTTCAGGTTTTTTACAAATTTAACCTTGAACGAAAATCCACCATCAACATACTTAAACGAAGTTGACTCCAGTATTTAATCAAGCGACTCTAGATGAGTTTTGATACTAAAATATGACAACCAAACTTGACATACCAACACTTGGTGAGTTCAACCAAGCTACGCTCTAACATAATCAAACTTGAAAGATATGTTAGGAATGAAAACAAGATCAAGTCAATATTACTAATCTCAAGTGGAAGGATGATGTCTTCGTTGTAGTCGTTAATTCTTCTCATTCTTCAGGTCTTCAGAGTAATACTTGTACGTTTTAACATTCCTAGACTTTCTAGTCTAACCTAAACGAAGTTGACTCTAGTATTTCATCAAACGACTCTACATGAGTTTTTATACTAAAATATGACAACCAAACTTGACATACCAACGCTTGGTGGGTTCAACCGAGCCATGCTCTAACAATCTCCCCCTTTGTCAATTTTAGAGACAAAATTCTATTACATATGGAGATAAACGAATTACAAAATAACTCATTCTTCATACGCTTGATTCCAAGTTTCAACAACACATTAAGTTGTATATATTCAAAAAATAAATGCCACTGTTGACATTTGAATACAAAAGCTTTACTCCCCCTAAAGGAAAGCTAGGTAAATATTCAATCCGTACATCTTTGTTATTCCCCTTTTGTAGTATGAAATACTACACAGCATGATGATATGTTTTTCCCCCTTAGTTTATGATTTACTCTTTCGTTAGACATAACGTTTAAGAACATATATCCTTTCCTAGTGACTATAAATCACTTGTTTACTCCATATATTTCTCCCCCTTTTTGTCACAAAAATGACAAAGGTACGAGCAAACAAAAGGACAAACCGAAAGGATCTTACAAATCCATAAGAGTTAAGCACGAAGGTTTCACATACCATTTTAGATAACCAATGCTAAAACCGAAACTACAAAAGTAATCTAGCTTTAGTATGTTATCAAGGAAACAATCGCCCGAAGCAATTTTCCATTAGTCCGACAATTCAACTAAGATAATTTAGTTATTAACCGAACCGATTGTGTATGTACAATCGCTTATTTCGAAAAGACATAAATAGAGATCAGAATTAACTCTATTTCTCTTATCAGGCTCTACTTATTCCATAAAATAACTTAGGCCTTTCCCTTTAGACAAGACAAACACTAGGTTAGTTAGCTAGTTTTTCTTGTCAAGGAATTCGATTAGACTTAAATAACTGAATCCTCCATTTGATAAGTCTAACTAAGATCAGAATTAATTTAGTTACTCTTATCCGGAATCAAATGGACTAAGCAAATGACCGCGCAATTTTTGTTAAGCCAAAAACAAAAGAAACAAACCAAATAATTAACTTGCTATAGTTTTTCTTAACCGGAAGCAATTGAAATAAATATAACCAATGTAAGCACCGCAATTGCACCGAATTTAGTTAAGCCAAAACAATTGATATCAAACAATAAAGAAGATACCAAATCATAAGTCAATAAATTGACATAGATTTTCTTAAGAACAATTAATTGGGGGATATTTCACTGTAGCTGCCGGCATGGTTTTTCAATGCCGGCAGTCCATCGACCATGCCGATTTCATTGAAAAACGATGCCGGCAGCTACAATAAAATATCCTCCAATTGCATAACCTTTCTTAACCAGAAACAATTGAATCACAATAATCAATCCATACAACATAATGGAACATATCAATTGTACCGAAATTTTGTTAAGCGAAAGCAAAATATATGCAATAAACTCAAGCTTTTCTTAAACAGGAAAAATGATTAACTAACAATAAAAATCGTTACCTCAATTTCCGCAGCCACTTCTCCCCATAAAGATATATCGTTTAAGCACAAGTTCAAATAAGAACTCTCCCCATGTTTGTTGTCATCCTATACAACAAGAACAACCTTTACCAGAGAAAGGTTGAATCGGTTTTACACTACACCATATTCTGTGATTAGTAACTAAAATTTGTAACCAACATGTTGTCGTTACGAATTCATAACCGGAAATTTCAGTTATGAAAATTTAGTAATAGTTCTGTTTCGGTTACGAAAAAAACCTAGTTTAGTGACGGCCCAACCCATGTTACTATCAGAGACTATCGTGTGAAAAGAGTGTGTGCAGGAAAACACTTCTACCTATTATTCCTCCCAAATTTTGTAACTGAAATGGAACAGCCGAGATGGTTCAACCCTTGGCAGCATTTCCCCCCCCATTCCCACATCGTACTAACCATTTATAACCACAAAAACCCCATTTACTCTTCTCTCACTCTTATCTCCATCTCCATCTACTCTCTGCTCTGAAGAAACACCCTCTTAACTCCATCTTCATCTACTCTCTGCTCTGAAAAACTTTGCTGCCATTAATCACTATTTAGATTTGCCATTAATTATCTGGTAAGATTGATAATTAGGTCATCGTTATTCTAAGGTTTTGATAATTAGGGTTTGATTTTAATTAGTTTTGATATCTATCATCTTTCTTTTAGGGTTTTGATATCTCTGCAAGATAATTAGGTCATGTTTATTTTAGGGTTTTAATAATTAGGTTTTGATTTTGATGATTTTCATTTATCTTACTGCAGCTGGAAGTACTAATATGGGAAGAATTAAACTGCAGTTGTTTTGCGAATCACAATAACTCAGGTATTATCCCTTTCAATGCCCTAGTTTTATTTTAATTTTTAGGTCAGTTGGTTGTAACAGAGATTTGTGTTTTCAATTATTTTCGATTTTGACTTGTTTTCAGTGAGTGTGAAACAAAGAAACCAAGATAAACTATGTTTTATTTAGACCTAATCCCAAATTCAAACTTACTACAATTTTTTTTCCTATTTAGTTTGTGATATAATGTGCTTGAATTCAACACAAAGGCATATATGGATGCTTAGTATAGTGTTTCATACATTTTAGCTGATTTGTAGATAGTTGTTTGCTTTTTGATTCAATTAAAAATGGTTAGTACTTTGGATTCAGATAAACCTACCATTTGACAGAAATCAGTAAACTAAGTCACATGCCATGTTGTTTATTTGTAAAGATGTTGTGTACTATTTCCTGAATGTTAACATAGATATCATCATTTTAGATATTACAGTTGTAGGGTATTAAACACGTCATCTATGGTTGATAGGGGCTGGATGCAGTGTGCGCGTAATTATGCTCTATACATAAAAGGTGTAAGATCATTCGTAGAGTTTGTTCGTAAAAATGGTGGTGGCAGAACGATGTTCTCCTGTCCTTGTAACAGTTGTAATAATGGTAAAGGACCTATGTCTCTAGGTGAAATTGATTATCATTTGCTTAGGAATGGTATTCAGTTGACCTATACATTGTGGCGTTTTCATGGGGAAAAGTCACATAAAGATAAACCCAGAAGTGATAATGTAAGAGTTGCAGTTGACAACGTAGGAATTGGAGACAATCTAGGAAATTCAGTTGACAATGTAGAAGATTTTGCTGAGAACGTTAATCCTGCTTGTAGTGTAGATGAGAATGTTGGCGTACACAGTAGGGTTCACGATGGAACTAGTAGTAGCAAGAAAAAAAGAGATTTTTATGAGCGTGCTAGAGAACCTTTATATCCCTCATGTTCTAAGAAAAAGACACCATTGTATGCTGCTATTAAACTAAATAACATAAAGACCCAATATGGGTATTCTGACAATAGTATCACTGCACTCTTAGAATTGTTTAAGGAGTTGCTTCCTGATGGAAATACACTGCATGTGTAAGTTCCATGATGTAAAAAAGTTGATACAAGAAATGGGGATGGACTACATAACCTATTATGCATGCATCAATGATTGTATTTTATACTGGAAAGATCATGCATCATTGGTTAAGTGTCATGTGTGTCAAGAACCTAGGTATGAGAAGGTCTTTAATGACGATAGGAAGCTTACGCAAGTTTCTCGCAAGACATTAAGACATTTTCCATTGATAAAAAGGCTGCAAAGGTTCTATAGTATACCATGGATAGCAGAGGCAATGTATTGGAATTCCAGAGCACAGTCAAATGGAAATGTTATGCGTCATCCAGTCGATTCTTCAGCCTGGCGATGTGCGGATAATTTTTCACCGGAGTTTTTCAAGGAACCAAGGAATGTGACATTAGGGATATCAACTGATGGCTTCAACCCGAATGGGTGTTTCGGTCCTAGTCACACCAAGTTGGCAGTAATTATCTCTGTCCGCACAACCCGCCTCCTTCGTTGTGCATGAAATGAGAGTTCGCAATGTTATGTTTGCTCATATCAGTGCCCAAGAGCACCAGTGGGAAGATATAGATGTATACTTGCAACCACTAATAGAGGAATTGATAGAGTTATGGAATGAAGGTGTAATCACGTTCGACTCTTTCACTAAAAACCGAGTTTCGAAGGAGAGCAAGATTATTGTGGGCTATTCATGATTTTCCCCGCACTAGGGACTTTAGCTGGATGTGTCACTCATGGTTACTATGCTTGCCCAACTTGTGGAGAAGGAACAGTTTCTGAACATCTTCCGTTCACTAAGAAAATTTGTTATATGGGACACCGAAGATGGCTGCCAGCCAAGCATAAGTATCGAGATGATAAAACCAATTTCCTGAGGGGTAGAGCACGGTTCAAAGACCATGGCCATGGGGTTTCAGGTTCAAGATATTGTAGCTAATATTAGAACCAAAGTTGGTAAGGGAAAACAACCATCGGTAGCAAGTCGACAAAAACGTAAAAGAATACCTGAAGGCAAAACTGATGCTGATGTAGAAGCTGAGGTTCATGACCACTCCTTATTTTCTCGAAGATCTATCCTTTATGATCTTCCGAATTGGAGTTCAAATCTGGTGCGACATAATACAGATGTTATGCATACAGATAAAAACATAACTGAGCATCTTGTTAACACGATCATGGGTGAAAACAAGTCAAAGGATGGTCCTAATGCACACAGAGATATGGAAGCAATGGGGTTTAAAAAGAAGCTATAGTTGAAAGTAGATGATGTGTCTGGTAAAACAACAATGGAAGATGCTCCTTTTGCAATGACGAAAAAAGAGAAACTTGTATTTTGTACTACATTGAAGAGCTTAAAGGTGCCATCTGGTTTTTGTTCCAATCTTCACAATAGCGTCAGTGTTGATCCACCTGAGTTAAAGAACTTCAAGTCTCATGACTATTATGTCCTTATGCAACATCTGTTTCCGTTACTGGTCTATGCATCGCCTTCACTACCTAAAGATCTGCGGCTTTCTCTTCTTCGGATAAGTTTGTTTTTCAAAATTTTGTGCGCGAAGGTTATCAACAGAGAACAACTTTTAAAAGAAAAAGCTACTCTAGTGGAAGCAATATGTGTATTGGAAAAATACTTTCCTCCTTCCTTCTTTGTTATAAGTATCCACTTGATGGTGTAGTGTTGACTAATGTGTGCCAGTAGCAAAAATTCTAACCCAAAACCTACATGTTATGCTAAACACAACTTATATCAACATATTGTGACTTTTCACTCATGAGTTTTAATCGAAACACCTTATGATCCTTTGATAAAACCTACCAACAAGGGATAGAACTTAATCCCACCAAATCAAAAATCCACATAAATCATAAGGGAAACACAATATGAGATCGAATAATTAGGTTAATAAAAACCAAAACTAACATCTCATAATCCGAAAGCAAATATCATAAAATATAATCATTCACACAGGTTATGCAACCGGAACTATCAAATAATGAAACAAAGATTATAAAATAAAATTTTATTCATCCATAAATAATTGATAGCTTTATTCAAATAGACCTTATATAATTCATGAATAAATCAAAAACTGATGTCTGTTTTTAACAATCGTTTGTCTTCAAGAAATATTGAGGACGTCATTTTTGAATTCTGGATTCAAGTTATTCTGAGCACTTTCCTTTCCAATAGAGTGATTGTTCAACTCAAACAATTGAGATCGAAGATCAATAAGTGCTTCCTATGAACCCTTGACCATAAGATCTTTTAACATTACGGATCTGTTTACTTAGAGAATCTTGTCTGTTAGAGCATTGCTCGGTTGAACCCACCAAGCGTTGGTATGTCAAGTTTGGTTGTCATATTTTAGTGAACCAAAACTCATTTAAAGAGTCGCTTGATTATTTACTAGAGTCAACTTCGTATAGGTTAGCTTGAAATTATTACGATATGAGACATTACAAGTATTACGTGAAGACTTGAAGAATGTGAAGAAGTAAGGAGCTACAACGACGACATCATCCTTCCACTTGAGGTTAGTAATATTTGACTTGAACTGTTTCATTCCCTAACATATCTTTCAAGTCGTGCATATTCAAAACATAACTGCGAAGCTATGAATGATTATACTCTAGTTGGACATAGTATTAAGGAATTACAATACGAAGTATAACGTCTATATTTTGAACTTTGTATATAAGACATCGACATAATCGTATGGATGCTATTGTAATTATGTATGCGTATGGGTGAAGATTTTGTCCTATGTAACAATGTTTTACATTCGTTTAAAGGAAGTACAATTCATAAACTTGATTTATGAATCCAAAGGGAAATCGCTAGGCTTATTGGTATTGTTATTCATTGCAAATATTTGGATTACCAATATGTGTGTTTAGTATAACCCCTCATAACTTGTTTAGTAAAACTATTCACAAGGCCTGACTTTTGTATTGGTATGACTTTTATTAGTGAAACCGATCTTAAGTAATCACCTGAGATGGTATGATCGATTTGTTGTAATAGGTATGACCAACTCTTAACATTAGGGAACCGATCCTAGTAAGAGGTGCAACCGATCACAAGCAAAAGGGAATAGATCCTTGTAAGAGGTACAACAAGTCTTGGATATTGGTAACCGATCATATGACTTGTGCAACTGAATACAAGTTAGATACCATAAATATGTGGTAACCGATCCTAGTACCTGGTCAACCAAATTTTGGAAAGCTAGTGTGACTGATCCTAGTACCCGCATGGAGGTAGAACCGAAACTTGTTTTGGTAGAACCGTGAAACCCATGATTGATGATTTGATAGGATAATCAATCACATAGTTCTTGGAAGTCAGATGAACCAATTCTAAACTTGTTTGGAAGTGTGGCAAATCGGTTCCAAGATTGTAAATATGAAAAAGGATTTACAAAGTAAAGATGTCGACATAATTTGAACATGTGCAGTAACGCTTATCTTTTATTGTTCAAAGATATTCCTTAATAGCTAAAGGAGAATCCTGTGATCGAAATAAATTGAGAATCTTTTAATGAAGGTTTTTAGTTTTATATGCTTTTAATTTCCAGCAATTAAAATGCATATCTTTAGAAAATAAAATTGGTAATGTGCATTTACTAATTAGAGATGTAGTTGCAGGAAATCCCACACTACACCCCTTACTCGCTTTTTGCTTAATTAATCCATTGAAAGATGTGTGATCAAAAATATTTATTAATTGATTCCATGAAATGTTTACACAAGACAATAGAATTACACTTGGAAATTAAAGCGCTCTTAAACTTTCTCTCTCCTAATGACTTGCTTCACAATTCAAAAGCATCCCCCCTACAACAGATTCACTTAGCCCTTTATATAGGGTAATACATAGTGGATGACAGCTAAGCTATCCTTTATTTTCGAAATGTCTCGCTAAGTGTCGCAAATGCACAAATATTCATTCTCGCGACACTTCTTAGCCCTCGCCAGGTTTCATGTCTTCCAATTGTTTTGTTTGTCGTTATTCATCGCGCGTTTATCTTAACTCACGACTCCGACACCGCCGTTTATTAATCCCGCGAACCTTGTACGTTGCGATATTAAGATCCTACATCTTGCCTCTTTTTCCTTGAATATTGCTTAAAGAGCGATTTTAAGGAAAAACTCATTGTTGTAATAATCCTTGATCTTAATTGGTGAAGGAACGAGCGAAAGAATACTTTTCTTGAAAAGTACGTACTTGCCTCTATTCTTTTAGCGAAGTTCCGAAGCTTCTTTGTAATATATATATGAAGTTCCGTCTCCTGTCTCTCCTTACATCTCCTCTGCGAGGGAGAGAATGTCATGAGAATCAATATTTTGATTTGCCGCGACTACTTATCTTTATCTCTGTTTCATTTCTCCGTACTATTACACAGATTTTGACTATTAAAGTCTTTTCTTGACACGTCTCTTCCAACCGTTTATTCTCGACCGTTCGTGTCTCTTCTCGCATTAAATGCCCTCGTTTTTCTCAAGAATCTTTTTTGATTTTTCTATATATAGCTTTCTTTTCCTCCTCTTTTCTTCCTTTAGTTTCTCTCTGCAACTTTCTTTTTATATTTGCTGAATTTGTGAAATTTTTCAGATCGCCAAATTGAGAAGAAGCTACAAGAATAACCCGTTGGAGAGTACTCTGACGATACTTCGATCGCTTACGGGTGAAGTAAGAAACATTTCCTTTGTTATTTAAAACAATATTGTTGCCTCTCTCGTTTTATCTTTAACCGTATGCTTAAGGTTGGAGATGAAGAAGCTGTAGCCAAGATTAGAAGTAAGGGTAAAACCGTCGCTCGCAAAGATAAATCTTCGCTCCATTATCTAAGAAGCGAAAGACTCAATCTTCTTCTCGCCTTAGCTCAAGCTCCGAATCTTCCGACGAGGATAACCATGATTCGAATCCTTCTCTCGCTAAAGAGATTCCATTATCCTGGTTCTCCATGGACTGGTTATTCAGCATCTTCTCAGACTCTTTCCAAGGAATGGGAGATGCTCCCCTAGCTTCCCTTTGCGGGGCTCTCGCAAATGTGTGTAATGCTGCTTTACTAGAGGGCACAATTCTTTCAATGGAGCCTCTAGAATTGTGTCTCCTTACTTCTTGAATGCACTTGGGTCTTTGGTATGCATGCAACATATTTCCCGTTAATTTTAAATTTTTAAATATATATATATATTAACGGTTTTTCTATCTTCTTTCATAGGCTGGAAAACTTCTTTTGTAGTTGCCTCGATCTCGAGAGAAGACGCAACAATCTTGAAAAGAAAAATTTACAATTGAACAAGAAGACCCAAGAGCTGGAAATTGAAGCCACGTCATCTCGCGATAAGATTCAAAAATTAGAAGCCGATCTGGACTCCCAAAAGGAGAGAGTATCTACTCTTCAGAATTCAAATCAGCAACTTTATGGTATAGTAATTTTCAATTCTCAAATCCTTTTCATGTTATCTTTTATTTTATTTGTCTGACTATTATTCTCGCAGACGATATAATCTCTCCGAAGAATCCATTCTTCTCCATTCATTTCCGAGCCTATGAATGATGATGTCCTTCTTACTCACCTCAATCAATCTCTAAGTAGTTTCTCAAATAACACTAACCTCCTTTCATTAAAGGATCTTCAATCCAAATATCATCTCTTAGAGATCGAACACCTATCTAGTTTAAATTTAACTAATCGCTTTAAACGAATGTACCTTGATTCCGAGAAGAAAATCAAAACTTTAAGGAAGAAAATTAGTGATCTCATAGATGAGAATGATCGCATTACTAACGAGGTGCACAGCGTTAGCGTAATTCCACAAATCTCTTCTTGGTGTGCAAGTTGAACGAGATGAATTCCTTCATCGTAATACCATACTTAAGCAAATGAGAAAAGCAAGTTCGTTCACTTCTTGTTATTAATAGTGATGATGAATTCGCATGGGCTGCGAAAGTTTTAGATAATGCCAGGAATAACCTAGGTGTTGATGTTAGTCTTCATGCCGAGCATACTTCCTTGATTAAAGATATGATATCTGATAGAGAAGGTTACTTATTATACTCATCGCTTCTTACTTTCGTAGTATTGCTTGTAAATTATTAACTTGTTGTTACTTATTTGTAGAATCCGAGAAGAGACTTCAAGTTAGAATTAGAGAGCTTGAATCGAAAGAAACAACTCGCCAGAATTTTCCAAGAATTGAAGAACTTGAAACTCGAAAAGAACAAATTTCAGAAAAGTCTCTCCTTCGCGAGATAAATATTTCAAGTTGAAGAAACAATTTCTAAATCTATTGCCATGGAATTTTAATAATGATGCTGTTCGTTTTCGCAATGAAGCCATGGAGTATGTTTGTAATGACCACAATATCCCTCTCGCATTCATATCCTCAGCTTTCAAAAGGTTCCCAGAGAATCCGCCTATCTCGACGTTTTCGATAGTGAGTCTAGCGAAGAAGAAAATTCTCAAGCGATGAGAATAATAGGATCAAGAATCGTATAAAGGAGAAGAATCACCAAAGAGATAATTCTTTTGTTTTCTTTCGCTCCGTAATATCCGTACATTTCTCGTATCTCTTTATCATAGTGTACTTCTTGGATTATTGCCCCCTAAATTCAATCTTCACTCCCTTTTTTGGTAGTTCTTCCTTGTAATATAATTGGCTAACATTATTGATGTATAACTCTTTCATCGAAGATGAATAACAATATTCCATCTTTTCCATTCCCATACTTGCCTCTCATTTTATCTTCGATGGAAGATTTTAATTGTCATCATGTATTTTGTTGGATAATTATTTTATTGTTATTGAAATGTATCGTTGCGACGAGGTCGCGGGTATCTTCATAAATTAAGAATCCTATTCATCTCGCCTTATCATTTCTAGTAGTCTTTATTTTATCTCTTCTTGTTACGACAAGGTCGCAGGCCGCCTTTACATTTTCATGCAATGGCCCATTGACCTTGCCTTATCATTTTGTGTGGTCTTCCAAGTCAGACCTCCCTAATTAGAGGTCTTCCCTGCCACCTTTATCGCGACAAAATCGCAGGACGTCTTTACACTTGCATGTAAAGACCCATTGATCTTGCCTTATCATTTTCCAAGTATTTTTGCCTCTCGCAGATGTTTTAGTTGCGACAATATGACAGTGCCTAGATATCCTTGCGAACATAAAGCCCCATGACATTGCCGCCTTGCGACGAAATCGCAGACGTCCGTACACTTTCGTGTAAAGACCCATTGATCTCGCCTTACCCTCGCGTTAGTATTATTGCCTCTCGCAGATCATTGCACAAATATGACAAGCCTAAATTCTCTTGCGAAAACATAGCCTTATGACATTTGCGTCTCTGCTTTGACTCTCCCCAATGGAGAGCGTCGCCCTTATCATCTCCCTGTTGCCCTTCAAGGAGGCGAAACATCGGCCATACAAGACTAGCTCCTCCCATCCTAGGTCTTAACAACAACCGCTTGTTTTCGCAGCCTCTTATCCCTTATACCTATAGGGTTTATGGTTACGGGCTGCACCCTAAGTGGAGTTTTCTTCTGAAGTAGTGCAACATATGCCAAGACTTGCCAAGAATGGCCAGTGTAGGTTCATCCATCCTGGCACTGGATCAACCGTGTACCTCGGCGCCTTGAGCATACACCGACTCCTTGAAGAGACCCTGGCCGCCCAACCAGGGTATAACCTTATATATATAGTTGGGAATCCAAGGTACCTCTTCCGGATAGGCTTTCATGGGCCCCAAATTTTCATGACTCGAGCTTCAGAGCGGTGTAACCTTCCCCCGAGCCATGTCGAGAGATACCCCCTTATATGACGCACTTTAGGTCTTACATTTGCCTCTTACGAAATGTTATTCGCGAACTAGGTGTACGCCATAAAGGTTCGTCCCATTCTTTTACTCATTCATCTTTGTTAAATCATTCAATCATTCATGTTTCATTATTTGTTGATATTTGTTTACGAAGTATTCGCAAAATTCCATTTCATTTGTTGTATTTTCATTTTTCTTTCTTAACCGAATTCTCATATACTCTTGACTCATGAGATTCTCGCACATCATTACTTCAATTGCTACTTTTTCTCCCTGCTTTTGTTGATTATTCACTTCTTATGCCTTTTGTTCCTCATATCCTTCGCTTCTTTATCATCATAATATTCGCCTGTCTCTAGGCATTCACCTCGCGAGGTATGTTCAGTCCTCACTTCTATATCATCCACCATCGGTTTTTCCTTTCTCTCGCTCATTTCTCGCATGTTGCTTCCAACCATTTCTTTTAGCATTTCTTTCTTCGCAGCTTTCTACATCGACCTCATGACATTGTTGCGACTCCTTCCAATCTCCCCGTATAATACCAATGCCGTTTGATGTGGAAATTTTATACATTGGTGGTATGTTGATGCGACCCCAAGATTTCATGAAGCCATGGCCTCCCAATCAGCGCATTATACGGAGATTCCACGTCAACCACACGTAACAAAACATCAGTTGATAATCCTTGTAGAGGTATTCTCATGTGAACCTCTCCTTTGGCTTGTTTGCGTGCCATTAAAGCCATATATTTTGTATGTCGAGGGGATCAAATCCTCATCCTTTCCTCCCATCGTCTTGTAAGTATGGTAAAAAGAATATTCACCGAACTTCCTAGATCGATTAGATTCGGTTGATCGCCCAAAGAATCTTCCGTTCATCATCTTCTCCATCAACTCGGTTTTGGGTTAATCTCTAGTTTCACAACCAACGGCTATCATGTGTTTCTCTTCCTTTTGGCACTTCATCCGCAGAGAAAGAGATAGTCTTCACCGCCACTTTTCTAATCGTCGTTTTCGCTTACTCATTATTTCTTTATCACTAGCATCTCTCGCAAAGACTCTACCGAGCACGTTGTCATGAAAATCTTCGATTGTGCGATATGAGTGGACAATAGAATTGTAATTCAAATTTTTAGCTTTTGTTCCGACTTCTATCACAAATGTTTCCTTCCTTTCGCCGACACCGTTCTCGTGCATCTCGTGGTGGTGGTGGTAATGTCCGGCCTTTTCTTCTCCCTTTAGAAAGTGATTCAGCTTCCCCTGATCAATCATCCTGAGAATAATTCTCTTTAGGTTTCTACAATCGTTTGTTTGATGCCCATGGAAGCGGTGATAAGAGCAAAACTCATGACTTCTATCGCCTGGGGCAAAAGGGTTCCATTCCCACGTTCCAAGGTGCTGGTACATCTTCCATCACAAGTATAGCTTCCGATCTTTTCCACACTAGCATTCAGTGGAGGCATCTTAATCTCTTCCCTATACTATTCTCATGCGACTTCTCTCGCCTCCATGGTTATTTTGCCTTCGTCCACCGTAAGTTTCTTGCACATGATCTAGCCTCTCGAATCTTATTATTGTCACTACGGTTGTAGTAGTTCCTTTCTCGTTCAAACTCTTCTTGGTCGCGCTTCCCATGGCTACTATCTTCCGCCGTTCTCATCAGCCTTCCTTGCTTGCCGTCCTTGCGAAGCGCCGCCACCGTATTTATGAATTGAGGCAACAAGCTTGTCACAGCCTTTCGAATTTGTGTTCGCGATCGGATAAGAATCCATTTCATTCTCGTCTTTCTTCTAAGGCAATATATTCTTCCTGTAACTCTCTGCAGCTTCCGCCATCGTGATTGTATTTTGATTCTAAAAATTTGAATGTATAGCAAATTGGTCGCGAAGAGAGCATTCACAAATGAGAGAATGAGATATCTTTCCTCAACCCGTCCCGCCATTTCGCTACACATGGTCCTCCATCTTATTGTCAATCGCCTCAAGCTCTCGCCAACTCTTTGTTTCAACCCAAATACATCTTCAATACCTGGTCGTGAAGAGTTGTTACTTATGTATGCTCCCGAATGTGGCTTGTAAATGGTTGAATGATGTGATTGTGTTTCTGCGACCTTCAAACCATTTTAGTGCTTCTCCTATTAGGCTTGATGCGAAATATTTGCACAAAGATAGCGTCATGATTCTCCCACCGCAACATACATCTCATATAAGCCTTGATATGTTGTACCGCATGTGTTGTTCCATCAAAGATGTTGGTTAATGCAGGTAGATTGCACTTAGGAGGTACTCCTCCCATCTCGTACTTCTAGCGTGAAGGGATTCTTCGCAGCTTCTTGCGATGGCTTCGTCCAATTGTTTCCTTCCTCCTTCCCTTCTATTATTCAAGAATCCTCTCATTTCAAATTTGCTTCTCTTAAGATTTGTTCATTTGCCTCGTAATTTGATTCTACCTGTCTTTTTAGTTCGCCTCTCCTTCTACGCCGTGCTCGTTTTGACCTTCTTGCTCGTTATTTTCTTCTCTCCTTTCCTCGCGACGTTTGTAGGATCATAATATCGCAACGGACAAGGTTCGCGGGATTAATAAACGACGGTGTCGCGAGGGAGTCGCAGGAGCTAGAATAAACGACGCGATGAATAACGACAAACAAAACAATTGGAAGACATGAAACCGGGGCGAGGGCTAAGAAGTGTCGCGAGAATGAATATTTGTGCTTTGCGACACTTCGCGAGACATTCCCAAAATAAAGGATAGCTTAGCTGTCATCCACTATGTATTACCCTATATAAAGGGCTAAGTGAATCATTGTAAGGGGGAGAGATCTTTTTGAATTGGGAAGTAAGTCATTAGGAGAGAGAAAAGTTTAAGAGCGCTTTAATTTCCAAGTGTAATTCTATTGTCTTGTGTAAACATTTCATGGAATCAATTAATAAATATTCTTGATCACACATCTTTCAATGGATTAATTAAGCAAAACCGAGTAAGGGGTGTAGTGGGGATTTCCCGCAACTACATATGCGCTAAACAGGGATTGAGCAGAGATTGACGCAGAAATTGGAAAGAATTTGGATTAACAGAGAAAAGATTTGGAGTGATACTCAAGAATTCATTGAAAAAGAAAAATGGCTAGAAGAAGAAACGTACAAGGGCAACCAACGATTGTAAGAAGAAGTGGAGACTTGGTCGGAGAAAGGAGGAATGAAACAGAGAATCATCAAGGATGAATATGAGAAATGATGAAGAAAATCAAAATCAGCCACCGATCTCCCCCCCAGCAAACGCAGATAAACGATTATGATAGAGTAAGTGTACATACTGGAGGTCTCGATTCAAGACGAGAGGGAAGAGGAGCAAAGAGAACTGGTGAACAATGGACAAGGAGGAGGAGAGCAAGGAATGAATGGAGAAATGAATCCAGGAAATGAAGAAATCGCAGCGTTAGAAAGATTGAGACAAACAATACATGAAGAGAGACGACTAGAGGCAGAGGAACGAGCAAACTTGACAAGACAGAATCATGAATTGAGGATGGAAAATATGAGATTGCAAAATAGGAGATCAAGAAGTAGTGTGAGATCAAGTTCAAGATCGATTAGTTAAGAAAGAAGGAGAGTTTTACCAATGTAAAGTACCGAGGAAGAAAACCAACAAGAAACACAAAATCCAAGCACAGAGCATGGCGAGAGAAGAGGGGAAATGGAAGATCGTTATATTCCTCACCAAAATCTTCAAGATGAGCGGAATAGGGAAAATCAAGGAAACATGCAACTCCAAGGGCCGAATGACCCAGTGCCAAGGGAGAATAATCTTGCACGAGAGAAGCATTGAGAAGAAACAGAGAGATTGAGGATGACATTGAGAGGCACTACATTGAACAAGCACGGCTAGCCCGCGAGAGAGAAAGGGTAAGAGCAGAAATGGAAAATCAAGAGATGGAAGAGGCAATCCGGCGTAATAACCACGACAACCGGAAAGAAGGAGGGAACCAAATCGTACCAATAGAAATATTAATGAAGAATATGAGAGGGTGCAGAGGAGAGATGATAGACAGCCAAGAAGAGAGAACAACCGATATAATGGCGTGCGAATTGAAGAAAGAAACGAAGAAGAGCGCCGCAGGGAAAGGAGAGAAGAAAATAACGAGCAAGAAGGTCAAAACAGGCAAGAGCGTAGAAGGAGAGAGGCAGAGCTAAAAAGACCAAAGAGAATCAAATTCGAGGCAAATGAACAAATCTTAAGAGAAATGGTCAAATGAGAGGATTACCGAATAATAGAAAGGAAGGAGGAAGGAAACAATTGGACGGCCATCGGAGCCGCGAAGAATCCCTTCACGCTAGAAGTACGTATGGGAGGAGTACCTCCTAAATGCAATCTACCCGCATTAACCAACATCTTTGATGGAACAACCTGTATGCGGTACAACATATCAAGGCTTATATGAGATGTATGTTACAAATGTGGGAGAATCATGACGCTATAATTGTGCAAATATTTCGCATCAAGCCTAATAGGAGAAGCACTAAAATGGTTTGAAGGTCTGCTAATAAACACAATCACATCATTCAACCATTTACAAGCCACATTCCTGGGAGCATACATAAGTAACAACTCTTCACGACCAGGAATTGAAGATGTATTCGGTTGAAACAAAGAGTTGGCGAGAGCTTAAGGCAGCTTGACAATAAGATGGAGGACCATGTGTAGCGAAATGACAGACGGGTTGAGGAAAGATATCTCATTCTCTCATTTGTGAATGCTCTCTTCACGACCAATTTTCTATACATTCAAATTTTTAGAATCAAAAATACAATCACGATGGCAGAATCATGAGAGTTACAGAAGAACATATTGCCTTAGAAGAAAGACAATGAAATGGATTCTTATCCAAATGCGAACACAAGCTCGAATGTCATAACGCAAGCTTGTTGCCTCAATTCATAAATACAGTGGCGAGCACTTCGCAAGGACAAAGAAGCAAGGAAGGTCAATGATGGACAACGAAAGATAGTAGCCATGGGAAGCCGCGACCAAGAATAGTTTGAACGAGAAAGGAACTACTACAACCGTGGCAGCAATAATAAGACTCGAGGCTAGATCATGTGCAAGAAACTTACTGTGGACGAAGGCAAAATAACCATGGAGGGCAGAGAAGTCGCAGAATAGTATGGGAAGAGATTAAGATGCCTCCACTGAATGCTAGTGTGGAAAAGATCCGGGAAGCTATACTTGTGATGGAAAATGTACCAAAGACCTTGGAACGTGGGAATGGAACCACCGCTGAAAGCGATAGAAGTCATGAGTTTTGCTCTTATCACCGCTTCCATGGGCATCAAACAAACGATTGTAGAAACATAAAGAGAATTATTCTCAGGATGATTGATCAGTAGTCTGAATCACTTTCTAAAGGGAGAAGAAATAGGCCGACATTACCACCACCACCAGAGATGCACGTAATGTGTGTCAAAAGGAAAGGAAACATTTGTGATAGAAGTCTTAACAAAAGCTAAAAATTTGAATTGCAATTCTATTGTCCACTCATATCGCACAATCGAAGATTTTCATGACAACGTGCTCGGTAGTCTTTGCGAGAGATGCTAGTGATAAAGAGATAATGAGTCCAAGAGAACGACGCAGCTTAGAAAAGTGGCAAATTGAAGACTATCTCTTTCTCTCGCAGATGAAGTGCCAAAAGGAAGAGAAATACATGATAGCCCGTTGGTTGTGAAACTAGAGATTAACCCAAAACCAGGTTGATGGAGAAGATGATGAAGCAGAAGATTGTCAAGCGATCAACCGAATCCTAATCGATACCGAAGTTCGGTGAATATTCTTTTTACCATACTTACAAGACGATGGGAGGAAAGGATGAGGATTTGATCCCCTCGACATACAAAATATATGGCTTTAATGGCACCGCAAACAAGCCAAAGGGAGAGGTTCACATGAGAATACCTCTACAAGGATTATCAACCGATGTTTTATTCTCGTGTGGTTGACGTGGAATCTCCGTATAATGCGCTGATTGGGAGGCCATGGCTTCATGAAATCTTGGGGTCGCATCAACATACCACCAATGTATAAAATTTCCACATCCAAACGGCATTGGTATTATACAGGGGAGATTGGAAGGAGTCGCAACAATGTCATGAGGTCGATGTCTTTGCGAAGAAAGAAATGCCAAAAGAAAGGGTTGGAAGCAACATGTGAGAGATGAGCAGAGAAAGGAAAACTCGATGGTGGATGCTATAGAAGTAAGGATCGAACATACCTCGCGAGGTGAATGCCTAGAGACAAAGCGAATATTATGATAATAAAGAAGCGAAGGATATGAAGAACAAAAGGCATAAGAAGTGAATAATCAACAAAAGCAGGAGAAAAAGTAGCAATTGAAGTAATGATGTGCGAGAATCTCACAAGTCAAGAGTATATGAGAATTCGGTTAAGAAAGAAAAATGAAAATACAACAAATAAAATGGAATTTTGCGAATACTTCGTAAAACAAATATCAACAAATAATGAAACATGAATGATTGAATGATTTAACAAAGATGAATGAGTAAAAGAATGGGACGAACCTTTATGGCGTACACCCTAGTTCACGAATAACATTTCGTAAGAGGCAAATGTAAGACCTAAAGTGCGTCATATAAGGGGGTATCTCTCGACATGGCTCGGGGGAAGGTTACACCGCTCCCGAAGCCCGAGTCATGAAAATTTGGGGCCCATGAAAGCCTATCCGGAAGAGGTACCTTGGATTCCCAACTATATATATAAGGTTATACCCCCGGTTGGGCGACCGAGGGTCTCTTCCAAGGAGTCGAGTGTATGCTCAAGGCGCCGAGGTACACGGTTGAGCGAGTGCCCGGGATGGATGACCCTACCCTGGCCATTCTTGGCAAGTCTTGGCATATGTTGCACTCGCCCAAGAAAACTACACTTAGGGTGCAGCCTCGTAACCATAAACCCTATAGGTATAAGGGATAAGAGGTCACGAAAACAACTGGTTGTTGTTAAGACCGGATGGGAGGAGCTAGTCTTGTATGGCCGATGTTTCGCCTCCTTGAAGGGGCAACCGGGGAGATGATAAGGGCGATGCTCTCCATTAGGGGGAGTGTCAAAAAAGACGCAAATGTCATAAGGCTATGTTTTCGTAAGAGAATTTAGGCTTGTCATATTTGTGCAATGATCCTGCAGAGGCAATAATACTAACGCGAGGGTATGGCGAGATCAATGGGTCTTTACACGAAAGTGTACTGGACGTCCTGCGATTTCGTCGCAAGACGGCAATGTCATGGGGCTTTATGTTCGCAAGGATATCTAGGCCTGTCATATTGTCGCAACTAAAACATCCTGCAGAGGCAATAATACTTGGAAAATGATAAGGCAAGATCAATGGGTCTTTACATGCAAGTGTAAAGACGTCCCCGCGATTTTGTCGCGATAAAAGGTGGCGGGGAAGACCTCTAATTAGGGAGGTCTAACTTGGAAGACCACACAAAATTGATAATGCAAGGTCAATGGGACATTGCATGAAAATGTAAAGGCGGCCTCGCGACCTTGTCGTAACAAGAAGAGATAAAATAAAGACTACCGAAATGATAAGGCGAGATAAATAGGATTCTTAATTTATGAAGATACCCGCGACCTCGTCGCAACGATACATTTCAATGACAATAAAATAATTATCCAACAAAATACATGATGACAACTAAAATCTTCCATCTGAAGATAAATAACAGAGGCAAGTATGGGAATGGAAAAGATGGAATATTGTTATTCATCTTCTCGATGAAAGAGTTATACATCAATAATGTTAGCCAATTATATTACAAGGAAGAACTACCAAAAAAGGGAGTGAAGATTGAATTTAGGGGGAACAATCCAAGAAGTACACTACGATAAAGAGATACGTAAATGTACGAGATATTACAGCAAATAAAGAAAACAAAAAGAATTATCCCTTTGGTGATTCTTCTCCTTCATCCGATTCTTCACCCTATTATTCTCATCGCTGAATTTTCTTCTTCGCTAGCCTCACTATCGTAAACGTCTCCGAGACAAAAGTGATTCTCGGAACCTTTTCGTAAAGCCGGGGATATGAATGCAGAGGGATATTGTGGTCATTACAAACATACTCCATGGATTCATTGCAAAACGAACGGCATCATTATTAAAATTCGCCACCGTCGTTAGAAATTGTTTCTTCAACTTGAAATATTTATTCTCGCGAAGGAGAGACTCTTTCATGAAATGTTTTTTTCGCCAAGTTCTTCAATTCTCGCCGAAAATTCTGGCGAGTTGTTCTTTTCGATTCAAGCTCTCTAATTCTAACTTGAAGTCTCTTCTCGATTCTACAAATAAGCAACAACAAGTTAATAATTTACAAGCAATACTACGAAGTAAGAAGCGAAGGTATAATAAGTAACCTTCTCTATCGTATATCATATCTTTAATCAAGGAAGTATGCTCGGATGAAGACTAACATCAACACCTAGATTATTCCCTGCATTATCTAAAACTTTTGCAGCCTGTGCGAATTCATCGTCACTATTAATAATAAGAAGTGAACGAACTTGCTCTTCTCGCCGCTTTAAGTATGGTATTCTCGATGAAGGAGTTCATCTCGTTCAACTTGCACACCAAGAAGAGATTTGTGGAATTCTCGCTAACGTCCGGCACCTCTCGTTAGTAATGCGATCATTCTCATCTATGAGATCACTAATTTTCTTCCTTAAAGTTTTGACTTTCTTCTCTAATCAAGGTACATTCGTTTAAAGCGATTAGTTAGATTTAAACTAGATCTATGTTCGATCTCTAAGAGATGATATTTGGATTGAAGATCCTTTAATGAAAGGAGGTTAGTTTTATTTTAGGAACTACTTAGAGATTGATTGAGGTGAGTAAGGAGGACATCATCATTCATAAGCTCGGGAAATGAATGAAGAAGAATGGATTCTTCTGGAGAGATTATACACGTCTGCGAGAATAATAGTCGACAAAAAGAAAAATAAAAGATAACATGAAAAAGATTTGAGAATTGAAAATTACTATACCATAAATTTGCTGATTTGAATTCTGAAGAGTAGATACTCTCTCATTTTGGGAGTCCAGATCGGCTTCTAATTTTTGAATCTTATCGCGAGATGACGCGGCTTCAATTTCCACTCTTGGGTCTTCTTGTTCAATTGTAAATTTTTCTTTTCAAGATTGTTGCGTTCTTCTCGAGATCCGAGGCAACTACAAAAGAAGTTTTTCCAACCTATGAAAGAAGATAGAAAAAACCGTTATATATATATTTAAAAATTTAAAATTAACAGGGAAATATGACTCGCATACATACCAAAGACCCAAGTGCATTCAAGAAGTCGGGAGACACAATTCTAGAGGCTCCATTGAAAGAATTATTGCCCTCTAGTAAAGCAAAGATTACACACATTTGCGAGAGCCCCGCAAAGGGAAGCTAGGGAGCATCTCCCATTCCTTGGAAAGAGTCTGAGAAGATGCTAGATAACTGATCCATAGGAGAACCGGTCAGTGGAGTCTCTTTAGCGAGAGAAGGATTCGAATCATGGTTATCCTCGTCAGAAGATTCGAGCTTGAGCTAAGGCGAGAAGAAGACCGAGTCTTTCGCTTCTTAGATAATGGAGCGAAGATTTATCTTTGCGAACGACGGTTTTACCCTTTACTTCTAATCTTCGCGCTCAGCCTTCTTCAACTCCAACCTTCGCATACAGCTAAAGATAAGAAACAGAGGCAACAATATTGTTTCAAATAACAAAGGAAATGTTTCTTACTTCACCCGTAAGCGATCGAAGTATCGTCGAGTACTCTCCAACGGGTTATTCTTGTAGCTTCTTCTCAATTTGGCGATCCGAAAATCTCACAAACTCAAAGAAATATAAAAAGAAAGTTGCGAAAGCAAGATTTGAAGTGGAAACATACCTCTTTTTGCCTTATCGTGCCATTTGAATTCCCAAGGATGATATCCTGCGAGATTCGCAGAAGAATATGCGAGCCCGCGATGTAAGGGCCATTTAAAATCAAGGGTACAACCCACCACTTCTCATCTTTGGAGTGGCGAGGAGTAGTATTGTTGCCCGGTGCCAGTCAATATCTTGCATGAGTAATTTATCCTCAGGGACATTATCCTTCTTTTTCAGGCGAATGCCCCAGATGAGATTTCGCATTCCTCATCTTTATCACCGCATAATTTTCAAAAAGTTCTCTACAGTGTACTTCTCAAAGAATATTTCCAAGTCTGCGAAATCGGGGGTTTCTAACAAAGATTAGGGTATAAAGATCCTTTGCCAGCACCACGGTTCGCGAACTCAAGCATTAGGCGAATGCAATCGCCACTTAATTGATAAACAGCCCGAGAGAATTTTTCATGGGCCAAGATTTCATAAAATAAAGGCATCTCAGGATTGTATAAGGGAATGGGAAGTCCTGCGAGAAGTTGACCTAGCGAGACTATAATTTTTTGATCATCACATTGATGATCAGAAAACAACTTTGCGAAAGAATAGATGAAGATTCTTGATCGGGAATGGTTGATAGAGTAAAACCCTTCTCGAGCAACTTCTGTTGAACTTCATCAAAAGAAGATTTGTATGCACGACTAATGAAAGCCATTATCAGTATGGGAATGGATGGGAGGTTGGAGATTAGAATCAGCGTTAGAAGGGATGAAGAAAAGATTTACAGTAGCAGGAGCGCAAATTGCGGAAGGAGAGAGTCAAGAAGAGTTGCAGAGAGAAACTAAAGGAAGAAAAGAGGAGGAAAAGAAAGCTATATATAGAAAAATCAAAAAAGATTCTTGAGAAAAACGAGGGCATTTAATGCGAGAAGAGACACGAACGGTCGAGAATAAACGGTTGGAAGAGACGTGTCAAGAAAAGACTTTAATAGTCAAAACCATTGTAATAGTACGGAGTCAAACAGAGATAAAGATAAGTAGTCGCGGCAAATCAAAATATTGATTCTCATGACATTCTCTCCCTCGCAGAGGAGATGTAAGGAGAGACAGGAGACGGAACTTCATATATATACTACAAAGAAGCTTCGGAACTTCGCTAAAAGAATAGAGGCAAGTACGTACTTTTCAAGAAAAGTATTCTTTCGCTCGTTCCTTCACCAATTAAAACCAAGGATTATTACAACAATGAATTTTTCCTTAAAATCGCTCTTCAAGCAATATTCAAGGAAAAAGAGGCAAGATGTAGGATCATAATATCGCAACGGACAAGGTTCATGGATTAATAAACGACGGTGTCGCGAGGAGTCGCATGGAGCTAGAATAAACGACGCGATGAATAACGACAAACAAAACAATTGGAAGACATGAAACTCAGGCGAGGGCTAAGAAGTGTCGCGAGAATGAATATTTGTGCGTTTGCGACACTTCGCGAGACATTCCCGAAAATAAAGGATAGCTTAGCTGTCATCCACTATGTATTACCCTATATAAAGGGCTAAGTGAATCTGTTGTAAGGGGAGAGATCTTTTTGAATTGTGAAGCAAGTCATTAGGAGAGAGAAAGTTTAAGAGCGCTTTAATTTCCAAGTGTAATTCTATTGTCTTGTGTAAACATTTCATGGAATCAATTAATAAATATTCTTGATCACACATCTTTCAATGGATTAATTAAGCAAAACTGAGTAAGGGGTGTAGTGTGGGATTTCCTGCAACTACAACGTTCTTCTTCGTTTCTTTCTTCAATTCGCACGCCATTATATCGGTTGTTCTCTCTTCTTGGCTGTCTCTCAGCTCTCCTCTGCACCCTCTCATATTCTTCATTAATATTTCTATTGGTACGATTTTGTTCCCTCCTTCTTTCCTATTGTCGTGGTTATTCTGCCGGATTGCCTCTTCCATCTCTTGATTTTCCATTTCTGCTCTTACCCTTTCTCTCTCGCGAGCTAACCGTGCTTGTTCAATGTAGTGCCTCTCAATGTCATCCTCAATCTCTCTGTTTCTTCTTAATGCTTCTCTCCCGTGCAAGATTACTCTCCCTTCAATGCCGGGCTGGGTCATTCGGCCCTGGAGTTGCATGTTTCCTTGATTTTCCCTATTCCGCTCATCTTGAAGATTTTCTGGCCGAGAAATATAACGATCTTCCATTTCTCCTCTTCTCTCGCCATGCTCGTGCTTGGATTTTGTGTTTCTTGTTGGTTTTCTTCCTCGGTACTTTCTTCTGTTGGTAAAACTCTCCTTCTTTCTTCCCTAATCGATCTTGAACTTGATCTCGCACTGCTTCTTGATCTTCTATTTTGCAATCTCATATTTTCCATCCTCAACTCATGATTCTGTCTTGTCAAGTTTGCTCGTTCCTCTGCCTCTAGTCGCCTTTCTTCATGTATTGTTTGTCTCAATCTTTCTAACGCCGCGATTTCTTCATTTCCCGGATTCATTTCTCCATTCATACCTTGCTCTCCTCCTCCTTGTCCATTTATCACCACCGCTGCTCCTCTTCCCTCTCGTCTTGAATCGGACCTCCAAGTATGTACACTTACTCTATCATAATCCACACTGCGTTTACTACTCGGGGAAATTGGTGGCTGATTTTGATTTTCTTCCTCACTTCTCATATTCATCCTTGATGATTCTCCCGTTTCATTCCTCCTTTCTCCAAAGAAGTCTCCCACTTCTTCTTACAATCGTTGGTTGCCCTTGTACATTTCTTCTTCTTGTAGCCATTTTTCTTTTTCAATGAATTCTTGAGTATCACTCCAAATCTTTTCTCTATTAATCCAAATTCTTTCCAATTTCGTCAATCTCTCGCTCTCTCCCTGTTTCTAGCGCATATGTAGTTGCGGAAATCCCACACTACACCCCTTATTCAGCTTTGCTTAATTAATCCATTGAAAGATGTGTGATCAAAAATATTTATTAATTGATTCCATGAAATGTTTACACAAGACAATAGAATTACACTTGGAAATTAAAGCGCTCTTAAACTTTCTCTCTCCTAATGACTTGCTTCACAATTCAAAAGCATCCCCCTACAACAGATTCACTTAGCCCTTTATATAGGGTAATACATAGTGGATGATGACTAAGCTATCCTTTATTTTCGGGAATGTCTCGCGAAGTGTCGCAAATGCACAAATATTCATTCTTGCGACACTTCTTAGCCCTCGCCAGGTTTCATGTCTTCCAATTGTTTTGTTTGTCGTTATTCATCGTGTCGTTTATCTTAACTCTGCGACTCCCTCGCGACACCGCCGGCTTATTAATCCCGCGAACCTTGTACGTTGCGATATTACCTACAAGAGATTTTCTATCGAGACTTGATCCGGACAAAGCATTTCCAGGAATTATGGAAACCGAATTTGGGAATATATTGCATATCTTGAGAATATTTTCGATTTTGGAAATTCCTTGGTGTCCAAACTTCCTTGGTCTATAAATATTACAGTTGGCATTTCGAGCAAACTAATCCTCAGAGCCAGCAAAACTACCTTCTTTTGTTGTTACTGGTGGAGCCGTCTATTCGGAGAGGAAAGTATCCTAATTAGGCGAAATCTCGTACGACCGCTCGTTATAAAGACTTCTTTGGGATTGGGAAGCTCTACGAGTACCGTTGGTGGGAAACTAGATAATTGCAGTTTATTATTAGTTTTCGATTGATTTGATTGACTAACGGTTGTTGAAATTTGATTGCACCTAGTTTTTTTATGCTTGAGAATCTTCTCTTCTGATATAATATTCACTCAAACTAGATCGAAGTTTCGACGGGGATCTTTAGACTGTTTGTAGATCTAAAGACGTCTTGTGATAATCCATTGTTACCGAGACTTCGTTACGTGTGTGATTGATCAAAAGAGATTCAAGTTGATTGTGTGCAGTGTTTATTGAATATCTAAGAAGATTTGAAGACGAAGAAGATTTCGATTTGGGTTCATAATCTTTGGTGTGCACAAAACTTGATCGGCTGGGGATCCAACTACAATCGGTTTATCCTTGTGATAGATTTGATTGATTAGTTGAGTAGATCGACATCATTACGTTTCTTTGTGATTCGAAGTATTGATTGCATAGTCTTAACAATTACTTTGGTAGTTGTTGAAAACATAGATCTAAGGACCGGACAAAGGAGTTTATTGGGATAAATGGAAGAGCCTTTTGTCAAACTCATATCACTTGTTTGAAAAGAGTTGTTACCGAACAGATTTTTTGTTCATTTACTGTTTGGAATACGAACCAAAGGAATTGTTCCAAGTGCGTGACTTATTGCAAGTTGGAGGCGCAGGGATACAGACGGAACTAGGTGAACTATAGGTTTAGTTGTTTGGTCTCAACTATACGAAGTTGGTTTAGATTTTGTATAGCAGCTTAATCCTGAGAGTATTCAATTCTGGACAAGGTTCCGGGGTTTTTATGCATTTGCGGTTGTAGATTGGGAGAAACTATTCGATGGTTTTTACGGAATTGAGGAGATGATCGCGTGGAGGAGACTCCTTGAACCGAGCAAAATGCTTAACCTCACACAGATGCACTGCAAGATGGGAGTGCTTTGAATTCGAGAGATCAATCTGTAGTACTCCGGCCTAAAGCAAGACAATGGCCGTTCCAGAGTAAATTCGGTCACAAGAGAGGGTGGGTCGGTCTGTAGGAGGGAAGCTAAGAAATGTGTGAGATCAATGGTGATAGAAGATTGTAGGTGTGTTATGTTTTCTGAAAATAAGATAAGTCCTGAATGATTGAATTTTCTCTGTTGAGAGTTGGATTGTTAATCTCGTGTTGTCTGTTTGACGTGAGATTATCCTTGTTTCAATCATGATTCAGAGATTTATTTATATTGCTGGAATTGAAAACACCATGATCTCATGAAGTGTGACAGTTGATGGAATCAAAGAATGGGGAAGTGGAAATCGTGTTAAAACCAGTTGCTCAACGTGCAGAGACTTGGTTGATTTTCCATCCACTACTTTGTTAACTCCTTCAACTGATTGCACGACTTGCTCACATTCTCATCGTGTGTATGAACACACGTGCCGTAGACCGCCAGACCAAAACCCTAGTTAATATCCCCCATGTAACACGATTGATGTCTCGTGTGGTTGTGGAGTCTGCAAGGCAGACGTGTATTTAGTTAGTCAGTTGATGACTTCATGACTCCATGGGCCGATGAGTCCTAGCACTGTTGAGTCGAACATGATTGAAAATGTTCTGAGACTCATGAATTGAACATGTCTGTTGAGACAAAGATATAATGCGTGAATAAGCTAACATGAGCAAATATTGCTCATTCGATGAATTGTTGAATACTGATAGTTGAACCAGTATTCCTTGGTTTAAGCAAATGTTGCTCATTCGGTGAATTATTGGTAACATGACCAAATAAGATACTAGCAATTGAACCGAGTATGATAAATAAAATGTTGATCATGGGATCAACGTAAAAATTATTAGCGTTTGGATCTGGAATTATGAACCTTGGACTCAAAACCCTAATTTGATCAATTGATGATTAACTGATGGTTTATTGAAAATTAACCACTGAGCGAATGAGGGACCGGCTACATGGGATTATGGATCAACCATGTAGCGCCCAGATGCTCTCGTGAGCAAATATCAAGGTCTCCTGAACCTTAGGTAATAAAACCTAATTAATTATGAAGATGTGAGGGACCGACCAAGGGGTCATGAAACCGGCCCTGGGTAGTCACGGGATCGAATATTGATCGTCTTATGAAGTTCCAAGTTGTTTGGAAGAGTTTTGGACCTAATACGTGCAATTGCGCAAATTAGGTCAAAATTGTCAAAATACATGGGACCGGCCTCTTGCAAGCCAAAAAGCCAACCCTGGTCGGTCAAGGTAACATGCTCACGTCACCAAAGTGTTCGTATCTCAGTTATGAGAATTTTGATATTTTCTGGTGTGCGTTTGAGCAACATTTTGAGAAAATATGGAGAAATCAGGGATTTTTGCTGAGACCGTGAAAACTTCATGAGATGAAGGAAAAATAATAAAATAATGAAGGAATCATAAAGTGTGGGACCTGGATATGGCAAAGGCATGGCCGGTCCCATGGTATTTTTCCTAATTTTATTATGTTTTCATGATTTTAGGAAATATCATAAAACCAAGGAGTTTCCATGAGATGAGGAAAACATAAAAAAATAATAATAATAAAATAAGGGACGTGTGGGACCGGCTTGGGCATGGTTGGTTTGCCAGTTAGGGCCTGGTCCCGTGAGTTTTCCCTAATTTTATGTATTATTTCATGATTTGAAGGAAACATAATGAAATCAAGGAATTTCATGGGATTAAGGAAACATGAAAAATATAATAATAATAAAATAAGACATGTGGGGCCATCTAGGGCATGACCGGCCGGCTATGGCCCGGTCCCACGGGTTTTCCTAATTTTATATTATATTTCATGGGATCAAGGAAATATTATGAGATTAAAGAGTTTTCATGAAATTAGGGAAATAATAATAAAATATTGAGGATTCATGAGGTGTGGGACCGGCCATGACAAAGGAAACACCATGAAAACTGAGGAGTTTCCTTAAAACAAAGGATATTTGTTCAAATGAAAGGATTTTCATAAGATCAAGGAAAATAATAAAATATAGAATTTGGGTGTGGGTGTGGGACTGGTCACGGCATGACTGGCCAGCCGGTGATCCCAGTCCCCTAGCGCCTTGATTAATATTTTATTATTTATTATTTTCTTCCTATTTTGCTTAGGTTCATCGTCTCGTCGTATTCTGAAGTACTCATTCGTGTGTTCAGGTGCTCGTTAGTGCATTATTGTTAAATACACTTGCACCGTTTTAATCGGGGCTTACTCAAAGGTAGCTCAGATTCCCGTGTATTGAATATTTATTATTAACCGTGGAATTCTGCCGGGAAGAACCATAAATTGAAGTAACGAAATATTATGAAAATATTGAATATTTTCCAGGGATTCAGTTAATGAATCTATTGATTTTGAGAATAATTAATTAATGGCTCTATACTAGTACGATCGTCTAGGAGCATTAATTATTCGGGGAATCTAGTGTTATGAGCTTGTTGAAGCGTCATATTTCTTTCATATAGTCGGGAAAACATTGTTACATCCTCAAGACGTTATTGCTCTATACTAGCGGTGCAAGTCTGTCTAGGAGCCGTCTAATCTTTCGATTCTATGTAGAAGTAGTTTCTTGAAATTGCTCAAGTATTCATGAGATATGCCGTTACCTCAGATGAGAGACTACATATCCATATATACTCTGAGAGACAGTATTCTCAGTCAGAGATTCTTGTGGCATGAGCTTTCATGCTTTCGATAAGAGACATGAGCCTCAATATTCATCTGATTGCTGGATCAGGAACACTTATAATTACGGGTTTACGATTTTAGCCTTTGTCGAAAATCCACCATCTACATTAAGTCCCCTGCTTAGTGAGGGACAGTCATGTTCCTCAGTCAGCACTGAATGGTGATTTGCGGTCACAAACAATATAAGCAATTTGAACTTAGTCATTAGATAAGACCTTACCGGATTTTTGATAGTACGAGCAAACCACGACTTGAATGAAGATTATAGTTGCATGATAGATCATCGTTTAATGAGCATAAATGGGTGTTGAACCGCGGATTTTGATGACGGGACCTTGGTCGTTTTAGGATTCACGGGTCGGGCCCAATAGGGAAATCCTTATAGAATTAGGTTTTGGAAATAAAACTTGATATAAAAGGAGAAATTCCTTCTTTTTTTTACTTCACCTTCACGACCGACCACCACCTTCATCCTCCCATCATCCTCACGTTCGAGCACAAGAGAGAGCAGGATTTTTTTTTTTCGCCGGAGCTGTTGCTGATCGCCGGCACCGTCCGACCACCATCCGGCCATATTCCGGCCGGCGCCGACAGGTACGTGAATTTTTTTTTTTTTTTTTAGAAGTTTGCTGAGTTCATGAGTTGTTCATGCTTTGATCATGTTGAAATTATATATATGTGTATATTTGAGTGTGAGTCTTGTTGAAAACCCTTATTTTTAGAAAACGTACGTTCGTTTCATCGTTAGTTTGAGAACCCATTAATAATCCCTGACCTAGTAGAGATTTTTTTATGTATAGACCTGTGTCTAGTGATAAAGTTTTTGTTTATGATCTTTCATGAAGACCAAAACTTTACCTTGAAAAGATGTGAGCTTTCACAGAACCGAAATAAACCTTCGTTTCAAAGAAAGACGATCGTACGAAGGAAATTTTTTTTTTTTTTATAAAATTGTTTATGGGTGAAAACTATTCCTGCCGGATTTGGTAATTTGGGGTGTGTGGATGAGGAATGAATCTAAACCCTAAACAAATGCACTGCGCGGTGAGTGCTTGTATATTCGGAAATCAATGCATGTGCAAGTCCTACCTAAACCAAGAAATGGCCGTTCCGGACTTGTTTCGGTCACAAAGTGAAGGAGATGGGGTTGATCTTAGGGAGGAAGCGAAGAAGGTGTTGAGATTGTGAAGGTGTTGGCTTGCTTATGACTTGTTAGAAAAAGCCGATCCGAACTACGGGATGCAAGCTATCGATTCGGTGTTTTGTATTAACACTTGGTTTTGTTTTTGTCTGGACTTGCTCTTGTTTTCTCCTGTGTTGAAAATAGGGAGGAGAACCTATTTATACAAGTCATTTGAGACTTATTCACGTCTCTCATGGGAAGTGGAGGAAGTGGAGTGACGGAGTTGTGGAGTTGTGTGTTGATGCTACACGATCAGTCTTGCCCACTTCTCTAGTCATCGCTAACCGTCCATAACTTCCTAACACGTTCTTGTGATGGCGCGTTGCACGCCGCACGCCGTAAACCGCCGAGACCAATACCCCATGTATCCCATTTTGTGACATGATTGATGTCTGGAATGTGTGGATCGTGGATCCATGAAAGGTAGCATGTAATGTCAATTGAATAACTGCGTTATTCGGGAAGTTGATACTTGTGAAGTATCATGTGTATTTTATGCGTATCGCATCATGGTGTGGTAAAGTGATGGGTGGTGACGCCTCACCGACCAATTAACTCCCCGACTGGGTTGTATAACCAAGATGGTGAAGTTGGACGGACGAGATGATCTTTGAGACACTCATCTGCGGACCGTTAATGAATTAGGGTTTTTGAAGAGGTGCGCAAGCATCACTCTTTAGCTTGGTCGAAACCAAGCATGGGATATAATTTTGACAAGGCCGACCGTGCATGTGTGTAGACAACATGGTGGTGTAGGCGCCTATACCCATTACCTCACGAAAGTATGATCTGGGCCACTCAATTCATCCGGTGAAGTTGAGTGGTCGAGATCAATTTATGACAGAAAACTAGTGCCGCAAGAGCCGCACGCCACGCTCACTTCGGCTGCCCGTTCCAAGACGACCAATCTTGGTCGGTCTTGGCCGATTGGTCCGGTGAAGAAGGTGGTAGGCTGGTGTTCACGCCTATACCCGAACATCCCACAAAAACGTTATCTAAGCCATCTAAATCGTCCGTGAAGTTGAGTGGTCGAGATCAGTTTGCGGTTTGGGAGGTGTGACCACGTTAGTTTGGGCGTGCGTTTTGGAATAACCAGGCATGGTATGCCTTGGCCGATCGGGTGAGGGAATAGATGGGTCCACGGTGGTCATGCTGGTATGACCGGACCTGCTTAATCTAATCTTGGACCCTCCGTTCGTGCCGGAGAAGATGGACGCTCGTGATGCTCAAAACCCTAATTTTAGGGTTTTCCGCCCCATACTGCTATGGTTTGGACGTTTTGGCAAGCTAGGCCAGTTCTGGAGGGAGGCCGACCATGCGGGGTCCGCGTTGGTTCGGCAGTGGATATTCCATACCTGCTTTGGGGTGATGGAATTGATCTGGGTCATCCAATCATGCTTGTGGAGTTGGATGATCAGATCATATCCCGGGACCGATACGATCGGTCCGGATGCTCAATCGGGCTAGTATAACACACGAGAGGGGCTCAATCGGGCTAGTATAACACACCGAGAGTCGGCTGTACGGGTATTTCGTACATGGTTTCATTATAATGCTTGGAGGTTCGTGTTGCTCTCAGAAGAGAAACACTCGGTCGTCATGCCGCACCGATAATGAGTACAGAAATACAAGGCTGATTGCGCATTAATTAATAATGCTATAAATTCACGGGGTATATGGGATTGTTGCTACATGCTCCAACCTGGATGAATTTCATGTATTCACAGAATGGGATTGTTGCCACATGCTCCATTCTAGGTGAATTAAGTGAGGGAGTATCCAACACTTATTAATGGCTTTATCTTTTACAAGATGTCGGCGCATAGTTTTCTGGCTTTTACAATTTTAACCTTAAATAAAATTCCACCATCAACAAAAACCATGGCCTGTTCATGGATATGTATTTTTTATGAAACCGTGGGATATCCCACGGATTTTATTTTCATGAGCTTTACTCATCTCAAAACATTTTTTTTTATTTACGTGAATTAATCACGTTTATATATATATTTTTTTTTATATATAAATATAAATCAAAACTTGAGTTTTGTGTAATCTTTATAAGTAAACAATTATTTATGATGAAATAATGTTTTAGTTTTCATAATTCCATGGTGAATGCTCACGCAGTAGAAATATTCATGATTTTATGAAAATCTGAGTTTATGCTCGTCTTTTGTAGATTTGAAGAAATGAGCAAGTTTTGAAGTGTTAACTTTTGCATTACAATCACTATCGTTAGTAGAATTGTAAAAAGGTAAGAGTTGAGAATTACCATTTTGTAGACGTTTGCATCTTGTATGAATGGTATACTGAAGCGAATTATTATGTGCACGTTATAGCTACTTTGCAAGGATGTCTGATTCTCAAGTCAATGATGCTTCCAGAGATGATATGTGTGTGGACAATGATGCTTCCAGGGAAGATTCACACATAGACAATGATGCTTCTAGGTATGATTCATGCACGGATGAGACTTCCATTAGCGAAGATGAAACTCCTGGAATCAAGAACGTTCCGAACATAGAGGATGCATTCTTCATAGATCAAGGGCCTGAAAGCGTCTCAAAACTCCAGCATTTCGTCTTCTGATAAATCCCAGAGAGGTTACTCAGAAAAAAATTGGTGACTCCTCGGGCAGCTATTCGGTTCTGTCTCGAACGAGGATATTTTTCTGCATCAATCATTGAATTCAAGCTTTCTTGACGGCCCTTGGAAAAGTTTTCTGGATGGGCGAGGTACATGCTTTGGGTTTTCCTCGTGTTCGAGCTAAGTTGCATGACGCACGAGTAATACGAGCTATTCAAGCTTCTGGAATTTATTCATTTTTCATGATGCACGAGGTATTGTAGCTTTACTTGCTCGATGGTGTATTCCAACTCACTCTTTCATATGCAGATGGGGAGAGTTTACCATTACTTTAGAAGATGTAGTTGCTTTGTTGCATCTTCCAATCACGGGCAATCTTCCTGAAAATCTTTCTTCACCAGAGGAAGTTGCAATCTCTAACATCTTGACAACCACAATGGAGGAGATTAATAAAGCATCTGGCAAAAAGGTTGTTATGCTCATTGGTTAATACACTGGTGGCTAAGAGATACTCCTCTGGAGTGGCCTGTTGATGATACGTTATCTATTCTTTGCTTTCTTGTGTTTATGGCTGTCCGGAGACATATTTGAAGATGCTTTGGAAACTTGTTGAAGCCGTTCGTGATTCCTTTTGCGATTAAGATGGCTCAGGGCGAGCAACTCCCAATAGGTAGCTTGTTCCTGGGTTCTTTGTATTCTAACTTGGACTCCTTGATCATGGACTCTAGTGTCTCGAACGGTTTTATGAAGATTGAATGTTACGCTAATACAATGTTTCTTCAAGCTTTGATGTGGGAGCACTTCAAGAATTACGCACCTATTCCACATACCATTTTGCAAGGATTGAATACTGATGCTCGTCATGTTTTCTCTAAGAAAATTAATGCCAGGATCATGCGCTGGTCTACAAAGCAACCTCGACTGAAGACTCGCTTTGTTGATGTTTTGGATTGTGAATCTGAATTCAACTTCCGCCCATGGGTATTAGTTCCCCCTTACATCTCTCAGTTGAGAACTTTTAATGATGAAGAGAGCATGACTTTGAAATCTGGTGCTGATTTGGACGACGGTGAGAGAGATTTTATGCTAAGTTGTACTCCCGGTTATCTAATATCCATAATGCATGGTGAATTCTCAGTGGAAGAATACAATATTGATAGGGCGGCTCGGCAAATGGGTATGGATCAGTGTGTTCCGACTTTCCGAAGAAGAAAACCCTCAGTTGATCAGCTTATGACTCGTTTGGACCGCACACATGTGGAGGAAGCAAATTCTGGTTCCCCAGCTCTAGAGTTTCATATGTAACTCCGGGTTACATAGACTTTTGGGATCAACAACTCAAGAGCTTATCTGATTTTGTAAGATTTAATCAACCCTTAGTGAAGGATCCCCCTTCTCCTGAGATGATTGCTACTCGAGCAAGATTGAAGCATTTCCCTGGTAGTGACAAACGGAAAACATCTCCAGGATGTTCACAAGTAAGTATTTTACAAAGTCTTCAGAAGATTATGATGATTGTATTTTGATTAGTGCATCAAAATTTTCTTTTCCACAGGGCGGTCGTAATGTAAGACCACGAATTGATGTAAACCTCTCAGAAGCTGAAGCGACTGTTCATGGCGGAGAAGGTAGGAGTAAGAATTATAAGATGTTACCTAACACCATAAAGTCCCCAATGACTTGTTTGGTGAGTTTATCGATATCTCTTTCGTCATGACTTCTTCTTATCCGTGTAATTAGGATCTTGAAAACGACTTTTGCTATTCCGTTGCAGAATTTCACTCCATCAAGTATTGACGGTCTTCAGTTCTCTGCTGCTGGGAGACGACTTCAGACTTGATTGAAGAAGAATAGGACGTATGTATTTCCTCGTACATTCAATTATGATGTTTTGTAAATAAAATGATAATTATTTAAGGGTATTTACAGGAGGGTGTCGCCATGGAGGTGGAAATCCCTCATGATGCCCGTTCGGAAAATAGTGATAAAGGAAATTCCCAAAGCTCGAAACCGGATAATGGTGTTGTTGATGCTGACGCAAGCAATTCTGGTTCTTTGAACGCTTCAGAGGTTACCCAAGTAGGTGTTTCTCTTGTATTTTATTTATAGAAGCATAAGATTGTTGATCCACAAGTGAATAAATGAGAATGTATATGAATTTATGAAAAGTTTTGCCGAAAACACGTCACCAGAAAATTCAGAACTCAGCCTCTTAGCAAAAGTGCCATAGAATCTTCGCCCGATGTCAGATTTTCGTGATCCGCATATGTATTCTTATACCCAGGAAATTTCCAAGCTTTGGCGAAGAAGATTTTTAAGTTTTGAGCATGTTTATGGGTCGAAATCGACGAAACAATAAACATCCAGGAGATTTTCAGGAAATTTTCAGCTGTTATGTAGTCCGAAGTTTCGACCACATCTTCCTGTTCGTTTATCCGATTGCTATGAAATCTTGATATGTTCTAGATAACATCCATACGAAGAGAATGGTATATAACCCAACCATTTATTCTTCACCAATTGCTCCCAGTTCACCGTTTTGTACAGGGGAGTGTAAAATATTCTCAGGCGGGCTTGTTGTAAAACGTGTTTTTGTGACTTTCAGGTTAGTTGTTGACATCTAACATGTAGAATGAAGAACCTTGATGATGCTAGACCATTTATATGCTGTAGTTTATGATTTCTTCTGGTTTCATGCTTGGATGATCCTAATCTCATGTCATCTTCGTATTAGGTACAAAATACTGAAGTTGAGAATGAAGGAATCAATAATGATGAAACGAGCAACCCTGGGGTTATTGATAAAGAATCAACTATCTCTGCACTTCAAGGCCATGAGAGTGTTGTTGCTGAAGCAATTAATGGAATCGAGACCTCGATTGTTGTTGCTTCAGTGATGAAAGAAACTGAGCCACAAGTAAAAGAGACTGAAGAAACTGTTGTTGTAGAGATTGCTCCAGTAATTGAAAACCGTATAGTGGTGCATGAACACCCAAGTGCAGGAGTTGCTTTTTATCCTCCATTTGATGCATCACTCCCATACCACGAACTAGTTGGTGGATTCGGCGTTCCCATTGGATATGCCAACTTGTACGAGAAAATATGGAAGAAATTTGGTCACATCGTCGTTACTAGAGACCCAAAGCGTGCTTATTCCTTAACCATGCAAGTAAGTGTTATCTTGCGTGTTGTAAGCGATATATGCACTAGAGCTAGAAATACTGTGACTCCAGATGTACTCTTTGATTGGGAGTTCAACTTGGAGAATTCTGAGAGACTTGGCTTCAATGTGAAGTGGCTTCGTAAGAAGATGAATGCTATTAAGGACTCATGTGAGAATAACATACCATTTCCCAATGATGTTGTGATGGAAAAGGAAGACAAGATTGCCAGGCTGACTGAAGAGCTGAACATGGAGAAAGCGGCCTTACAAGTCTTGAAGGATGCAGAGGAACAAAAATCTTTCTTTCTTTGATTTTCTATGATTTCCTTTCATAATCTCTTGAACTTCTGAACTTTTGAGAGATGTGAGGTTTTATTTTTGGTTTTGATTGGTTTTGGATCGGTAGATGATTGAGGATTTTCTTTGGGTTTGATGGAGATTTTCTTTAAGTAAACTGAATTTTGATAAATTGCTGAATTTTTTTTTTTTTGCTTAATCAGTAAATTTTATTACTAAAATAATCAATTACAAATTACAAAAGAAATTTTTTTCCTTTAAAGCCCAAAAACTAAAAAGGAAAAACAAAAACAAAAAGATAAGGCAATCAGCCCATTTTTTCCAAAGCCCAACTACTACCATGTGCATAGATATCCAACAGGGACACACTATAGTTAGAACCTAAAGTACAGATCAGTCTCATTTTCAAGTTTGCTCAGAAATACAGGTTGCTCTTCAAAATAATGTACCTCTCCCTTGTTTAAAAGCACCCCTCTTTTTGCCATTTTATCAGCTGAGAAGTTGATCTCCCTATATGAATGTCTGAAGTTGATGATTGGAATGGCTTTAGTGATTCTAATCCATCTGCTTTAGAATCTAAGCTGAACACTACATTCAATAATTCTTTAGACATTGCCCACTCACCTGCTATAATTAGAGCCATTACCTCTGCCAAATAATTTGTGGAAATTCCAAGTCCACCAGAAGCTGAACCCATGTGTTTTCCATAGTGATCTCTAGCAATAAATCCAAAACCTGCCAACCCTGGGTTGCCTTTAGAGGCTCCATCACAGCAAATCAAAGTTTGCTGCTGAGAGGGAAACTTGAAGAAACATTGTTTCACTCTCACAGATTTGACTTGCACCCCTGAGATGCCAAAATGTAACATGATATTGAGATCCAGCACATCCCCCCACATTTTTCCCCTCATTCTAAAACTTCCTTCCTTTGCACATCTGTAAATTCTTCTTTTCATTTTCTCCACAGATGGATACTCTCCTTCAAATATCACAGCATTTCTGGCAAACCAAAGTTCCACCATTGTATTAAAAGCACAAATGAACCATACTTCTCTAACAGCTGGGCTTTTACCTTTAGCAAGATTTAAAACTTCATCAAAGTTTTGTGGATAAGAAAATTGAAACACTCCACACAGCCAGTGCCATATATCTTCACTAAAATCACATTGCCAAAGAATGTGCTCCATTGTATCTTGAGCATTACCACACAAATAACACTTTGAAACTGTTGAGAAACCTTTTTTTCTTACTGCTTCTTCTGTTGCACATGTACCCCTTAGTATCTTCCATAGATTTGTAGATGTGTAGGGATGAATACAAGGTTGCCATATCAGATGAGTCCAAGTTTTTACTGGAAATTTTTTTCTGATCATTTGAGTTGCATTTGATACTGTAAAATTACCAACTAAGTCTTTTGACCAAATCCTTTTATCATGTCCTCCCACCAGTACTGGCAATTCAGTAACATCAAAATACTGCCACATAGCATTAGGAATGCACCATTCTCCATTATGGATTAGATCTTGTACCTTCATTTGTTTATTTTGCAAAATGTAAGTATCCTCATCATACCTCTCAATTATGGCATAATCTTTAATCCATTTATCCTTCCATACAGATATATCTTTTCCACCACCCACAATCCATCTACTTCCTTTTGAAAATCAGAGATCACCCATTTAATCCCAGGCCAAATAGTAGACTGTTTATGATACTTTATCCATTCTCCTTTTTTATCTTTATACTTTGCTCTCATAAACACAGTCCATTCAACATCTTCTGTTTCAATTTTCCAGAGTAGTTTTAAAAGCAGAGCTTTATTTATCACTTCAAGTCTCCTCAAACCTAACCCCCCTTCTGCTATTGGAGAATTTACTTCATCCCACTTTACAGTCACCAATTTCTTGATAGAAGGATCACCTGACCATAAGAAATTTCTAATGATTCTTTCACATGCTTGAATTACACTCTTAGGTCATTTGTACACTGACATATTGTAGATGGGCATGCTGCATAACACAAATTTTACCAAAGTTAATCTTGCTTTGAAAAAGCTAATAACTTTCCCATCCATCCAAATTAACATTTTTTGCATCATTTCTACTATCCCCCAAACTTGATGAGTCTTGACTCTTCCTTGGTTAAGGATGACACCTAAGTATTTATCAGGGAAGAAAGATAGTTCCATCTGCATATGCTCTGCAATTTTGTTCTGTCTTGCAACTGAAACTCCTCCTACAAAACATTTGCTTTTTGCTCTATTCACTTCTTGACCAGAAGAAACTTGATATTTGTGTAGTAGCTCAGTTAAGCATTCCAGAGTTTTCTTATGACCATTACAGAATATGAAGATATCATCTGCAAACATCAAATGAGTTGGTTGACTTCCACCCCTACTTACCATTGGTTGAATTTTACCCTCTTGAGTCAACTTTGTGATATTCCTACTCAACACCTCCTCAGCTAGGACAAAAAAAGAATTGGTGATAGGGGATCACCTTGCCTGAGTCCTCTCCCTACACCAAAGAATCCACATGGTCCCCCATTTACAAGCACAGAAATTCTTGCTGACATAAAAATCTTCTGGATCCAGTGTATACCCCACTCTGAGAAACCAAATCTTCTTAATACCTCAAACAAAAAACTCCAACTCAATGCATCATATGCCTGTGTAATATCAATTTTCAAGCCTACATTACCACCCCTTCTCTTAATGCTCATCTCATTTACCAGCTCAGATGCTAATACAATTTTTTCATGTATATTCCTTCCTTTGATAAAAGCACCTTGCTGTTCTGACACCAATCTACCAATGATTGTACTGATTCTAGAAGTGATAATCCTTGTGATGAATTTAAAATTGAAGTTTGCTAATCCAATAGGTCTGAAGTGAGCTGCTTTTTTAGCACCCTGTATTTTTGGCAACAAAAAAAGAAAGTTAGAATTAAAACCCTTGGGAATATATCTATTCTTCTAACAGTATTGAATAGCTTCAATTAGTTCCTCCCCTACAATTTCCCATGCAAATCTATAAAAACTACCAGGAAAACCATCTGGTCCAGGTGCACTGTTTGCTTCCATCCCAAATACTGCATTTTTAATTTCTTCTTGATTTGGTACAACATCTAAAAAAGTATTATCTTCTTCGGACAAGATTTTTGGAATTGCATCAAAAATACCTTCCACAATTTGCACTTGTTTCCTTTCAAATTTACTTTTATAATGTTCCACAAGAGTATCTGCAATTTGATTTTGAGAAGTAATCACATTTCCCTCTGAATCCTCCAGTTCATGTATATTATTCTGAGCTTGTCTAATTCTTAAATTTGCATGGAAAAAAGCAGTATTTGCTCCACCTTCTTGCACCCACTTTAATCTTGATTTACTTCTCATTAATTCATTATATTGCTGAGCTGCCAATTCCTGCCTTCCTCTTGCACTAACTAAATTGTTTAGTAGTTCAATATTCTCAGGATCATCATCTGACCTTAAGGTAGCTGCAAGAACTTCCTCCTCTGTAGTTTTAACTTTAATTCTTAAGTAACCAAACACCTCCCAATTCCACTTCTTAAGAGTTGCTTTCAATCTTTTCAATTTACTCATAAAACAAAAAGCAGGATTTCCTCCATAGACCTCCCTCCAAGAATCTTGAATGACCTGCAAAAAACTAGGATGAGTAGTCCAAACTGATTGATATCTAAAGGGGATATTACTAGGTTTGTTATTTTGCACAACTCCACCCATTAAAGGCCCATGATCTGAGGTGCCTCTTACTCCAACCTTGTAACTCCATGCATCAAATTTTTCTAACCATTTTACATTGTAAAAAGCCTTATCCAAATCACACAAAATCCTTTTCTTTCCTGCTCTGTTATTGCACCAAGAAAATTGGATACCAGTTCTGGTTGCTTGGATTAAGTTACATGATTCTAAGCAATCTCTGAATTCTTGCATTGCTAATCTGAGAGGAGGTCTACCACCTTTCTTTTCTTCAGCAGATAAAACTACATTAAATTCACCTAAAATCATCCAAGGCATGTTTCTTGAACTTAAAAGTAATAAATCTTCCCATAAAAGTCTTCTATCAGTTGTCAAACAAGCTGCATGAATACCTGTAACAAGAACATCACCTACTTGAACTGTAATAGCCTGTCTTGTGGAAGATATTACTGATGGTGCAGAAAGAGATGAATGCCAAAATAACCAAATATTCCCTTTGACTGATTCACTTGAATTATGAATTAACAATTGATTCATTCCAGGAAGTTTCAACTGTCTTAAAATACTACTAGATACCCTCACTTTAGGTTCAGTTACCCATAGAAGAGAAGGATTAAATTGTTGTACTAAACTCCTAAGTTTGTCTTTAGCCTGAATTCTTCTCGGGCCTCTGACATTCCAATAGGCTACTTTCATAAGGAAAAAGATGGTTGAGAAGTATCAGAACTTCCAACACCTGAAATATTATTAACTGAATTATGAGCTTGTTGTCTAGTTACAACATTTGGGGTAACTTTTTGAATTTTACCTTTGGGAGGTTTCCCAACAGCTTTAGAAGAAACTTGATCCTGTTTTCCTGCTACTTCAATAAGTGCATTAAATTTGCTTGGTGATACAAAATTCTTACCTCCAGATGATTCATTTAAATTATCATTAATCTTCCTTGCCTTTGGAGCTTTCCCAGAAACATCTGTCCATTCTCCCTCTTTAGGAATACTGATATTAGATAAAACTTGAGTTGTACTCATCTCAACAGAAGGTTCAACCCGAACAGGAGCTACTAAATGTATAGAAGGAATACTATTACCAACTTCTAAAATTCTTTCCTCTGATAAACAAGGAAATTCTTGATGAGAGTCGAGAATACCAGTATATTCCATTGTATCTGAAATACTTCCCTCAGTTGGATTAAAAGGGATCAAAATTCTATCCCCATTATTTAAAAACCCATTTCCCCCTTGCTTTGATGATTCATCTTTGTCATTCAAAAGAGGAGGACAGATATCAAAACCACCAGAAGGAGGAGGCACCTTTTTCTTAGGAGTGTATCTCCATTGCTGTCTAAAATTTTGAGGCTTCCCTTTTTGAGGTTGTTCTCTTCTTTTGCTTCTACACTCTGAAACAAAGTGTCCAATTACTTGACAATGAATACAGAACTTGGGAACTTTTGGTATGCTTATTTCTTGTTCAAATTTTCCATACTTAGTCTCAATCCAAACTGTATTAGGTATAGCATTATTGAGATCAATTTCTACCAAAATACTTGCATAATATCCAACCTCCTTTTTCAAAGTTGTTTCATCAAGCCTAATTGGCCTACCAATTACACCACCCATAGACATCAAAATATTTTCCTTCCAATACTCAATGCTTAACCCTGGAAAAACTACCCATACAAAAGCAGAAGAAGTTTTCTGCAATTCTGGTTTAAAATCCCTTTCCCAATATCTGATGCTCAAAACCTGAGACTCCACCTTCCAATAACCTTCATAAATATGTTTCATATCAGCACCATTATCCAATTTTATAATAAATAATCCTCTGCCTATTGGAATGATTTGACAATTACCCTGTAACTTCCATTGATTTCTCAAGTTTGCTTCTGCTACTGCTATTTTCAAATGAACCAAATCCAGCCTACCAATCAAACTGAACTTCCACTCCTCTAAACTTTCATCAATCTCCACATCAGATATAAAAACTGTATTAAAAGGATTTGTAGAGTTTGTAGATTTTTCAGATATAAAGTTTTGAGTAACATCACAATCCGACTGAAAATTAACGTTCTCCGACATATTTAAGTCAGATTTCACTACTAAAATCAATCATTATACACTGCGGATGAACCAGAAAACGTATTGATTACTAATTATCTCAAAGAAACACCTGAATTAATGGATTGACTTACTGAAAAAAAAAATCGAGAAGACAAAAATTCGCCCGATTCCTTCGCCCGAGTTGCAGAGCTCAACCCACCGAGTTGCAAATTCGTGTTGATCTAAATTGCTGAATTTAAATTACTGAATGCAAGTATTGCATACATTTTGGAGGAATTGAAATACAATGAAAGAAAACTCTAAATGCCAAATATTTTAGGTGTTCGTGCCATGAACATCCAATACCTCGAATATCCAAAACCTTAGACATCAAAGGCCTTGAGCCAATTCTCATGTATCACGGCCACGCTTTCCTTGTTATCCATGTTGATCAGTTAGTAGTATCCACCGGCAATAGACTTAGAGACCATGTAGGGTCCTTCCCAGTTGGAATTCTTTGCAGAATGAGAGTTACGTTTAGTTGCTTTGAGAACCAAATCTCCTTCCTGGAATTTGTTAGACTTGATCATTCGTGCCCTAAATATTTCTGCTGGTTTGGAATTCTTCGTGCAGTGGAGTTCCATGGCTGTGGTATGTATGGACACTCATGCAGAGGAGAGTGTTTGAGGTACTGTTTATCATGCTTGGCTATGTCTTCAACAATAAAATTTTTGATGATATGCTCGGTTTGAAGAAGTTCTGAACTTAACCATTTGGTGAAATATTGCTGGGGCGAGGTTATCCATTCATATTATTTTGCAATTGCTAAGTTGTTGGTGGAGTAAAGTCCTCGGACCAAATAAGCATATTTGAAAACTGATGATATAGACACATGAGGAGGAATAAGACTTGCATGAGTGCGAAACCTTCTGATGAAAGCATTTGCATCCTCTTCAGATTTTTGTGTTAGCTCTGCTAGGCTCTGACCTCCTTCAAATACTCGAATGGTGAAGTATCTTCTTTTTCTTCTTCCGAATCAGAGGTTTCTTCAATAGAGAAATGTGCAACTGGTGTTGGTGTTACCTTTCCAAAGGTGAATCCATGTTCGTCCAAGAATCATATCATATCCTGGATCTTCTCGAATTATGAAAAATTTTATTTCTGTCCAGGCTGAGTTTATGTTCACCTTGAGAGTGATGTGGCCATAAGCATCTCTGGGTGTTCCTTCATGATCTGTGATTATTACTGGAGCATGAATGGCTTCTTGTCGTGTGATACCAGCAGCTCTGAGAGTTTTCGGAGGATAATATTAACGGCCGGTGCCGACATCAATCAATGCTCGTTTGAACTCGTTTCCCTTGAGATGGACTGTGGTGAGGAGTACCCACTCGTACATTTCTTCATATGTTGTTGAGGGCGGCTCAGGGAATGCTTCTTGAATCAACAAACGCTTTCCTGACATGATGTGGTTAAGTGCAGCGAACATGTCTCCCCTCTGAGCTTTTGATAAGTTTAACAATTCACAGATATGCTCAATTAAGGATTGAACTGCTTCTTTGACAGGTGGTTCAAAAGGAGTGAAGGTTCTGACAGGGAGAGGATCTCTGTGCACTCCTTCAGTCCCCATGTTGAGTTCTCCTGATTCGATCTTTTCTTTGAATATGTGCTTCAAAGTTCTGCAATCACTTGTGGGATGGTTGACAAACCTATGAAAGTGACAGTAATGAGGATTTTCCATGGCTTCTTCAGTTGGTTCTTTCTTGACATATAGGAGCTTGATCGCGCCGTCTTGAACCCAGGAGTCTAGAAGTTCAATAACTTCCTCAATGGAACAGGGGAAATCAGGTGCCTATGGATCAGCTCCTGTGTGTTGAGCAGGAACTTGCATATTATCCTTCCTTTGCGCCTTTGAAGGGGTTGAGGAAGTATGTTTGCGCTGTGGCTCGGCTTTTCATTTAATCCCTTCTGCAACAGCATTTGTGGAAGGTTGGAGGTTGTACTGTTTGTTAATTAGACGCATACTACCTCGAGTCTCCTGTGGCTCTTCAGCTTTTGTAGTCTTAGCTCTCTCTAATAGGGCAGGTGCAGTAGTTGCTGATCTCTTGGCCGCTTCATGGAGTTCTGAGAAAGTCTGGAACCTGAGATTTTCTAGTAAAGCTCTATAGACTAGGATCATTCCATTGATGCACAAGTCCACGAGTTGTTGCTCTGTGACGTTTGTATCATGACAATCCAAGGCTTGAACTCTGAACATTTTCACATAATCGTTAGGGTGTTCATTACTCTTTTGAAACATTCTTCCGAGATCATACAAAGCGATTTGCTCTGAAACGAAGAAATATTTTCTGTAGAAAGCATTAACCATTTCTCCCCAACTTTTGATACTTCATGGTGCGATGTTATTATACCAGGTATATGCCCTGCCTTTTAGAGACTTTGAAAATTCCTTGAGACGGACAGTATGGTTGTGCTCATGTTCTCCCAACGCTTCCAGAAACCGAGAAACATGTTCTCGAGCATTGCCTGTTCCGTCATAAAGAGTAAATGTTGGAGAGGTATAACCTTTTGGTAGAGGAATCCTTTGCGTAGCAGCCGGGTATGAAGGTTGGTGATGGTGGACAGAAGGTGTCTTGTCTTTTCTACGATCTTCCAAGAGGCGTTCCAGGTCCTCACGAGTAATGAAACTGGATGGTTCTTTCACTAGTGGATCCTCTATAGCCTTGGGAACTTCCTCATCATCTACTACATGGATTGGAGTGACTTCGGGATCAGCGTCCGAAGATTTTTCTTTAGATTTTCATTTCTCTTGAGTTTTCTCTGACATCTTGTCTGTAAGAGTCTTGAGATAGTTGAATAGCTCCTTTTGAGTAGCAGCCATGTCAGTCTGATTTTTGGCAAGAGTTTCATGTACCTTCATGAGATCACCTATGCTAGGTGGATTTTCTCTGACTTCTTCGGGAGACCGACCGAAGAGTGGATTATTAATGGTGTCGGTGCCGCTTGCAGCGGTGATCACTGGAGCACCAGTGCTTGGAGGAATAGTAGTGGTAGGTTGCACCGGAGGAGTAGTGTTAACAGTACCGCTAGAGCTTGCAATATTGGAACCGGGTGTTGAATCCGGGTTGGTAACTGAACCATACCTAAGACCGACCATCTTTGTGAAAATTTAGATTGCAACCGAGAGAATGATCTCCTACTGTGGTCGCCAATCTGTAGATGGGGAAAAACGATTCGCTGGTTTTTACGGAATTGAGGAGATGATCGTGCGGAGGAGACTCCTTGAACCGAGCAAAATGCTTAACCTCACACAGATGCACTGCAAGATGGGAGTGCTTTGAATTCGATAGATCAATCTGTAGTACTCCGGCCTAAACCAAGACAATGGACGTTCCAGAGTAAATTCGGTCACAAGAGAGGATGGGTCGGTCTGTAGGAGGGAAGCTGAGAAATGTGTGAGATCAATGGTGATCGAAGATTGTAGGTGTGTTGTGTATTCTAAAAATAAGATAAGTCCTGAATGATTGAATTTGCTCTGTTGAGAGTTGGATTGTTAATCTCGTGTTGTCTGTTTTACGTGAGATTATCCTTGTTTCAATCATGATTCAGAGATTTATTTATATTGCTGGAATTGAAAACACCATGATCTCATGAAGTGTGACAGTTGATGGAATCAAAGAATGGGGAAGTGGAAATCGTGTTAAAACCAGTTGCTCAACGTGCGGAGACTTGGTTGATTTTCCATCGACTACTTTGTTAACTCCTTCAACTGATTGCACGACTTGCTCACATTCTCATCGTGTGTATGAACACACGTGCCGTAGACCGCCAGACCAAAACCCTAGTTAATATCCCCCCATGTAACACAATTGATGTCTCGTGTGATTGTGGAGTCTGCAAGGCAGACGTGTATTTAGTTAGTCAGTTGATGACTTCATGACTCCATGGGACGATAAGTCCTTGTACTATTGAGTCGAACATGATTTGAAAATATTCTGAGACTCATGAATTGAACATGTATGTTGAGACAGAGATATAATGCGTGAATAAGCTAACATGAGCAAATATTGCTCATTCGATGAATTATTGAATACTGATAGTTGAACCAATATTCCTTGGTTTGAGCAAATATTGCTCATTTGAGCAAATGTTGCTCATTCGGTGAATTATTGGTAGCATGACCAAATAAGATACTGGCAATTGAACCGAGTATGATAAATAAAATGTTGATCATGGGATCAACGTAAAAATTATTAGCGTTTGAATCTGGAATTATGAACCTTGGACTCAAAACCCTAATTTGATCAATTGATGATTAACTGATGGTTTATTGAAAATTAACCACGGAGCGAAGGAGGGACCGGCTACATGGGATTATGGATCAACCATGTAGCGCCCATATGCTCTCGTGATCAAATATCAAGGTCTCCTGAAGACCAGTTGATTTGATGAAAGGATGATTAAATGCTGGTTTAATCATTTATTAAAATAATACTCGTCTGAACCTTAGGTAATAAAACCTAATTAATTATGAAGATGTGAGGGACCGACCAAGGGGTCATGAAACCGGCCCTGGGTAGTCACGGGATCGAATATTGATCGTCTTATGAAGTTCCAAGTTGTTTGGAAGAGTTTTGGACCTAATACGTGCAATTGCGCAAATTAGGTCAAAATTGTCAAAATACATGGGACCGGCCTCTTGCAAGCCAAAAATCCAACCCTGGTCGGTCAAGGTAACATGCTCACGTCACCCAAGTGTTCGTATCTCAGTTATGAGAATTTTGATATTTTCTGGTGTGCGTTTGAGCAACATTTTGAGAAAATATGGAGAAATCAGGGATTTTTGCTGAGACCGTGAAAACTTCATGAGATGAAGGAAAAATAATAAAATAATGAAGGAAACATAAAGTGTGGGACCGGCTATGGACAAGGCATGGCCACCGGCCAAGGGGCCGGTCCCATGGTATTTTTCCTTATTTTATTATGTTTTCATGATTTTAGGGAAATATCATAAAACCAAGGAGTTTGTTAAAACCAAAGAGTTTTGTTGAAATCAAGGAGTTTCCATGAGATGAGGAAAACATAAAAAATAATAATAATAAAATAAGGGACTGTGGGACCGTCTTGGGCATGGTTGGCCGGCTAGGGCCCGGTCCCGTGAGTTTTCCCTAATTTTATGTATTATTTCATGATTTGAAGGAATTTTCATAATTTGAAGGAAACATCATGAAATCAAGGAATTTCATGGGATTAAGGAAACATGAAAAATATAATAATCTACCAAAAAACCCATTTTACAATTCCAAAATCCGAGAAGAATGATTTACGACCAAGATTGGCAAGAAGCGATGGAAGAGGCAGGTACTTGGTGAAGCCACGGCAGTGGTACCTTCTACGTCATTGCATTGTCATCATGTCTCATGGTTATTTGGGGTTTCTACATGATAAGACACCTCTTTCACATAGAACTTTCATGCATAACCGACGATCTACAATAGACACCTTACTTACCAAGCGCCTCTTCCTAATTTGGAGAAAGAGACAAAAAAAGGAGAAGTTACAAAGAAAAGTAAACCATTACATATGTTTGCATTTGTTCCTATAGTTGAAGAAAGTTGATACATACGAAGAAAAGATCGTTCCGTGGTTGAAGAAAATTGATGTAGGAAAGATAAGTAGATGAAGTGAACACTTGCAACAAAAGTCATTACATCCAAACAAAAGAAGAAAGGTTAGTTTTCATTTATCATAATTGAATTTGAAATTTTTTCAGACTAATAATACAAAATCTATACAAGTTCAAAGTAGATTTTTCGGCGAATGTTGGCGGCCTATAGTATAGATTTTGTATGTGCGGTAGTTCAAGGTTTGTTTTCACGCAGGAGATTCAACTCATGTAGAATTTTGGGCGAATGTTGGCGGTCTATAGTAACAGTACAAGACCCTAACTATTTGATACAGTACGTATAAGGGATAAAGGAATTATCATTCCGCCATCATAAGGAAACCTACGGTAAATGTGTTGAAAACTAAGGTATATATATATTATGAGAAGAAGGAACTTTAGAAGAGAAGATACATTAATGTAATACAAGTGAAGTGCGGAATCCCGTATTCATCATAGATTGGCCAGGGTCTTCTTCGACTAATGAGACCGAAGCCTTCTGAGTATCTTTTTCATAGGGGCCTTTATCTCGTATGGGGAATTCGCTTCGAAAGATCCCGCCTGTTCCCTTCCTAGAAAAGGTTGAAAACTAATAAAAAGCTTCTTCTACTCATTTTCATGTCACCGCATTGTTATCATATCTCATTAGACCCGTCTCTTTGCATAAAACTTCCATAACATACAACTAACAGTCTAATAGAAAAGACGCCATATACTACCCAGGCCTCCCTTCAAATAATTATATATGGTTTGCTAAAATGGGTGGTGGCTGATCTAAAGTTGTACCATTAAACAAAGAAACGAAACTTATAAAGCAACGCCCACTTTAAGGTGACGAATGATGACATGCATGATATATCCTATGACACCATTCCCAAATAATCGTGTAAGTTCATTCCATTACAACATTTGACATTTGTAATATTATAAGATGACGCATCACGCATATACATCTGTATGTACGTGGTAGTGTATATAAGTTGATAAGCAAGACAATTTGATAGGATTGTATTAGAGTGCCAAGATATATAGCAGCGATTACAAGGTTGGAGTGGTTTCGATGTTCAAAACGCAGTTTTTGAAGGTAAAGATGGATAGTATTAACAAAATAAGGAGGGAGTTTAAGAAGGAACTGCCAGTCATCATCATCACTTGCTAGGAGTTAAATAAAACTTTTGCGGAATTAGCATGAACAACACAACAAAATGTCTAGCAATTTGTAGTTATTGTCAAAGATTAGAATTCGAAGTCGTATGATTAGTTCTCGGGTAATTACTGCCTAAACCCTAAAACAATTATCGATATAGTATTGTGATTTTACATCTAATTAAGGAGTATACATAGAATATGAGTTCAACCCCAATTAATTCAACTAGGAGATGAAATTTTTGAAACCAACTGAATTAGCTTCTTCCATGAAGAAAGATAAAAATATACTTTTCCTGATCATGATTGTGGACAAGATTTTCAATATTTAAAGTTTCATATGAATCTTTCACAACACCCTATGATCATACTACGTCTACCACCCCAATTTTGGCCGCCCACGATGTAGACACTTTGAAACAACCGTGCGTATGCACCGGGTTAGATGCTTGTAATAATAAAATAAGAAGTGTGGGGCCAGCTAGGGCATGACCGGACGGCTATGGCCCGGTCCCACGGGTTTCCCTAATTTTATATTATTTTTCATGGGATCAAGGAAATATCATGAGATTAAGGAGTTTTCATGAAATTAGGGAAATAATAATAAAATATTGAGGATTCATGAGGTGTGGGACCGGCCATGACTAAAGCATAGCCGGCCAGCTAGCAGACATGGTCCCGTGACACCTTTCCCAATTTTATATTATTTCCTTGATACGAAGGAAACACCATGAAACTGAGGAGTTTCCTTAAAACAAAGGATATTTGTTCAAATGAAAGGATTTTCATGAGATCAAGGAAAATGATAAAATATAGAATTTGGGCGTGGGACTGGTCACGGCATGACTGGCCAGCCGGTGATCCCAGTCCCCTAGCGCCTTTATTAATATTTTATTATTTATTATTTTCTTCCTATTTTGCATAGGTTCATCGTCTCGTCGTATTCTGAAGTACTCATTCGTGTGTTCAGGTGCTCGTTAGTGCATTATTGTTAAATACACTTGCACCGTTTTAATCGGGGCTTACTCAAAGGTAGCTCAGATGCCCGTGTATTGAATATTTATTATTAACCGTGGAATTCTGCCGGGAAGAACCATAAATTGAAGTAACGAAATATTATGAAAATATTGAATATTTTCCAGGGATTCAGTTAATGAATCTATTGATTTTGAGAATAATTAATTAATGGCTCTATACTAGTACGATCGTCTAGGAGCATTAATTATTCAGGAATCTAGTGTTATGAGCTTGTTGAAGCGTCATATTTCTTTCATATAGTCAGGGAAAACATTGTTACATCCTGAAGACGTTATTGCTCTATACTAGCAGCAAAGCCGTCTCAGAGCCGTCTAATCTTTCGATTCTATGTAGAAGTAGTTACTGAAATTGCTCAGTATTCATGAGATATGCCGTTACCTCAGCTGAGAGACTACATATCCATATATACTCTGAGAGACAGTATTCTCAGTCAGAGATTCTTGTGGCATGAGCTTTCATGCTTTCGATAAGAGACATGAGCCTCAATATTCATCTGATTGCTGGATCAGGAACACTTATAATTACGGGTTTACGATTTTACCCTTTGTCGAAAATCCACCATCTACAGTGGTTTCCTCGTTAACAAAATATTGCTGTGTCTTTTACTTTTCTATTTCCGCAATTATAATTGTTTTATTATAATTAGAAGTAAAATACACAAACTTTAATTCCTATTTAATTGATAGCAATCCTATTGTGTTTGGTTAAGTCCGAACCTATTATCAAGTAAACATACTTCGTTGTTGTATTGTCTCGATCTTGTATCCATAGTCAATCACACAAGTTATCTTGTTGTCGTATTGTCTCTATCTCGTATCCATAGACGATCACACGAAGTGTGAACCGATTAGTTATATTGTCTCGAATCAGTCCATAGACAATCACTTTCGGAGAAAGGACTTATAGGTGGAAAAGTTTTAGATTGAGGTATATTTGGGTACCCTCGTCTTTTAATTGTCGATTACTAAGTTGTAGAGCATCTTGAGTTTCAATCATGACCGATGCACATAGTGCCAAATCATCAAGAGATGAAGCTGCTTTCACCGATTTCTCCATTATTGTCAAGATAATCTTCTTTCGGACATGAAAGATATATAGAATGAAATAGGAGAAAATCAAATATATTTTGGTTTATGGAATATATAGCATCAAATATATTTTGGTTTATGGAAACCGAATATATTTTAACCCAAAAACAATGAAAGATATCGATCATGAGTTTATTGTTACCTACTAACTGAACAAATTTCCGAATCATGCCCAAGATTATGCCTCCTCACTTATAAGATTTTGGGCAAAAAGTGAGGATGCATTTTTCCAACACAATCATTGTATGTTGGGGTGAGAGTTAATCTCACCATAGGTAACGTAAACATCGTAAGGATGATCTATGAACACAGTGGATTGTGTTCTTTCTTTATGTTGTTCCTTTCTCTTGACTCTACAAGCGTCTGCAACTTCCCTTTTGGATATAGTAAACTTATTAAGATCATACTCCGACTTTTTCATGCCTTTATGAAGTTTCTTCATAAATTTATTATTCCTTTTGGAATCCCAACAGAAGTTTACATTGTGGACATTTCTTCCACAAAAGGAACAAATCATAAGATCAGAAGACTTTGAAAAAGTATCATCTTTTTCTTTACAAACTTCTGACAAAGCTGGTTGAGGTGGAACAAACTTATTGTTAACTGTACACGGTTGTAAATGCCTTTTTAGGATATCAATCTCTTTATATTTTGGAAAAATTGTGTAAACCAGTTTTTCTTGCTCAGATTTTGCCTCTTGAGTTTTATCAGACAAAGATTTTCTCAAGTTATCAAGTTCCCCTTTTAAGTTTTGATTTTCTTCAGTCACCAACTCAAGTTTTTCTAAATGGTCCTTTAGGAGTTGATTGGGCTCACTAAAATTATAACTGTTAGTTTTGGAAAGAAGTGCATCACAATTGGATATTCTTTCATAGGCCTTATCCTCATAAATATCATCCAGGGTAGTGTGATAAGCTTTATTGCACTTATGAGCTCTTTTGCCGAAACAAATTTTGGCCATATGTCCGAAATCACGACACTTGAAACATTTGATTTTTTTCATCATCCTTTTCACTGAATGATGTTTTGTCAAGAACCTGTTTATTTTTCAATAAAAGATCCTTAACCCATTGTGTTAGGAGTACAATTGCTGAGTCAATCTCTTTTTCAACAATTGTTGTATCCTCTTTACAACATTCTCATCCCAATTTTTACTCACTTCTTTCAAAGATTGGTTAGTATTATTTATGGCATTGAATCCAACATCCTTGTTCTTCAGCAAAATTTCTTTATCAAAGATATTTAACATTCCTACAAGACATCTTCGAGAAAATGTAGAAAGATCATTGGCTTCAATTATGGCATGTTTCTTAGACTCGTATCTGGAAGGTAGCGATATGAGAATCTTGCATACTATTTGTTTTTCATGTATTGTTTTTCCAAGTGAGAAAGAAGCATTGACAATCTCAGAAAGTTTAGTATTAAACTCCTCAAAGGTATCGTTATAATCCATTATAAGGTATTCCCATTTAGAAGAGAGAGATTGCAGTCTAGCTCCTCTTTCTGAGTTATTACCTTCGAAAACGGTCTCAAGAGTATCCCAAGCTTCCTTGGAAGTTTCACACGAGGAGACATGATGTTGAAGATCTTGACTCACTGCAGTTATTATGGGATTCAAACCATTAGAATACTGCTTGGCAAGAGCTTTTTCTTTATTAGTATAGAACACTAAGCGTTTAAACTCAGTTTCCGAATATTCCATCTTCGGTCGTTCATACCCTTCTTCGATTCATAACCAAGTATTAAAATCGCGTGATTGAAGAAAAAAGATCTCATAGCAGATTTCCACCACGGATAATTTGTGTCATCAAATTTTGGCGGTATGTTAACATAATCTCCCATAGATTCAAATATTATAGGTTGGATCGCACCAAACACAGATTACTAGATCGGTCTGTGTTTGAATGCTCTTATACCAATTGAAAAGACGAGGGTACCCAAATATACCACAATCTTTCGAATATCAACCTATAAGTCCGATACCAAGACTTTGTGTGATCGTCTATGGATAAGAGATCGAGACAATACAACAACAAAGTGTTCACTTGATAATAGGTACGGTATAAAACCGAAACACTATACGATCAATATCAAGTGACTAGGATTCACGTACAAGTGTTATTTACTTTAAATTATAATAAAAAATTATAATTGTGAAATAATAAAGTGAATGACACGGCAAGATTTTGTTAACGAGGAAACGGAAAATGCAGAAAAACCCCGGGACCTAGTCCAGTTTTGAATACTCTAAAAATTAAGTCGTTATATAAAATGAAAAAGTGGGGGTCTAACACCACACCTAATATTTCTCCTAGCAATCTGTATGGACAACTTCAATATAATTCCAAGAGAATCAACTAGACAGCCAAACTCAATCAATGGAAATATATCCAAGAGTTGTATCTCTGTTTCACAATGTAATCAGCAAATCAAACAGATAGAAATCCGCGAGCCTGATTATTTTGTGAAACAACTTGAACGGTACCAAAAACCAATGTTCAAGTGTCAATCAAATAATCAACAACCAAAGGTTGGATTCACAATTGATTGAACTTACGCACAACCTGTGATATTTCAATTATATAAACAAATATAATGCGGAAAAGAAATAACACAGACACCAAAATTTGTTAACGAGGAAACCGCAAATGCAGAAAAACCCCAGGACCCAGTCCATATTTGAACACCACACTGTATTAAGCCGCTACAGACACTAGCCTACTCCAAGTTAACTTCGGACTGGAATGTAGTTAAGACCTAACTAATCTCACACTAATCAAGGTACAGTTGCGCTCCTTACGTCTCTGAATCCCAGCAGGACTCTACGCACTTGATTCCCTTAGTTGATCTCACCCACAACTAAGAGTTGCTACGACCCAAAGTCGAAGACTTGATAAACAAATCTGTCTCACACAGAAAAGTATATTATATAGATAAATCTATCTCCCACAGATAAACCTATGAGTTTTGTTCCGTATTTTGATAAATCAAGGTGAACATGAACCAATTTATATACCGGACTTATATTCCCGAAGAACAGCCTAGAAATATCAATCACCTCACAATAATATTAATCGTATGGTAGCGAAACAAGATATTATGGAATCACAAACGATGAGACGAAGATATTTGTGACTACTTTTTATCTTTCCTATCGGAGATTAAATCTCGAGCAAATCTTAGAGAAGATAGTACTCAATACGATCGAAAAGAGTAAGATCAGAACACGCAACTGCATAGAAAATAGTTGGGTCTGGCTTCACAATCCTAATGAAGTCTTTAAGTCGTTAACCTACATGGTTTCGTGAAAAACCTAAGGTTAAAGGAGAATCGACTCTAGTCGCAACTAGTATCACACAAAAGGTGTGGGGATTAGGTTTCCTAGTTGCTAGAGTTCTCCTTTATATAGTCTTCACATCAGGGTTTGCAATCAATGTTATCTTGGTAACAAAGCATTCAATATTTATCGTTAGATGAAAACCTGATTAGACTCAAGCTAATATCTTTCAACCGTTAGATCGAACTTACCATGTTACACACAAATGAAAAGTGACTTCATTTAGATATGAGTAACTGTACCTAAACGTGTGCACCTTTGTTGGCTCAACAATAGTTAACCGAGGTTAGCCATATTGACACTCTCATATCAACCTTATGCATCTTAACCATAACTAGTTCAAATGACTCAAATGAATCTAGTTCTAGAGTTGTTCAATTGTTTATATTCTCATAGAAGTATACAAGACACAATTGAAACAAAATCGATTTTGATTCACTCGAATCAAATCATGAACATTATAGCCACGGTTTGCAAAAGATTGCCTTCCTTAATATATAAATGTATTAGTTCATGAACAAACCGATTTTAGAACATTATCCACTTAGGTATGCATACGGGTACGCGTACCTAAATAGATGGACTAAGTTTGGGTTCGCCAGTACGCGAACTGGTATGCATACCTTCCAAACTTAGCAGAAATTCCCGGAACTGAACCTCACACCAGTACGCGTACCGGTATGCGTACAATGTTCCCGGATTTTCACAAAACCAAACAGTACGCATACTGGTATGCATACCATGGTTCCCGGACTTGGATTACATATATGCAAGTACGCATACTATGCTTATATCCAATTGTTCTAAACTCTTATGTCAACCATTGAAACATTCTTGGAAGAAGACAATAGCTGTCTCACACAAACTATTAGCTTCAAAGAAATTTTCCAAGTGATTGAATGACCAATACGAAACATTCCGAGTCTACATCAAATGACTGTCTCACACAAATCATGTAAGATGTTACCAGGCGATTTTCACATGATCATCTTTTGAATTTCGTCAAGAATATAAGATGAACTTGGTTAAAGCGAAAGCTTACCAACACATATTTCGAGAAATATGAAAGCGAGTTAAACTTAGCTCGAAATGTCAGATGTGTATAATTGAAGTCTATATAGCTATACGACTTTTGTCTCCACATAACTTTTGTTGATGAAGTTCCACAAGCTCCCCTTAGTAGTTCTTCGTCTTCAATCGATGAACGCCGTGAATTCTAATGCTCAACTACACTTTTTATCCTAATCCGATACTTAGCTATAAGTAGACTAGAAATCAAGACTTATAGTTTTTGCAACTAAACTTGACAACAAGCTTGAGATAGCAACACTTGCGAGTTCGACCGAGCAGTGCTCTAACACGAAATCTAATATCAACTTCGTATAGTTGAGCCCAAGTATACTACCCCTAGCTACTTAGTTTCCTCAGTATCCCCGCGCCTTCGACTTCTATAATCACGCATGTGAATCACCAATACTTTTGATCGTATTCCAAACAGTAAAGGGTAAAGCTGTTTGGTAACCAATCTATTCAATCTTTTGTAATAAGATATTATGAGTCGTTGAGAAAGGCTCTTCCGTTTAATCTAATAAACTCCTTTGTCTGGTTAGATCAATCAAAACTTTGATTACTAAAATTTAGATTCAATCTTCGGTAATAAGATATTATGAGTCATTGACAAAAGGTCTTCCGTTTAATTTAATAAACTCCTTTGTCTGGTTAGATCAATCTAAACTTTGATTACCGAAATAACCAATTTCTAGATTTAAAATCAATCAATATAGAACTCAAGGAGTAACTATAAAGAAATGTAGATCTCACGCAACTAGCTAATCAAGTCTATCAAAGATAAACACGATTCTAGTTGGATCCCAACCGAACAAGGTTTGTGCACTAAATTTACAAAATACGAAAACTAATAAGAAAATCTTATTCGTCTTCAAATCTTCGTTTGTCTTCTTAATAACCTACACAACACAACTTGAATTCTCTTGTGATTAATCACACACAGAACGGAGTCTGCTAACAATGGATTATCACAAGATGTCTTTAGATCCGAAAATGTTTCTAAAGATCCCGTCGATACTTTAATCTAGTTTGAGTGAGCCTTATATCATAAGAGAACGTTCTAAAGAATAAACAAACTTGGTGCAATCAAAGTTTCAACAACTGTTAGTCAATCAAATCAACAACCGTTAGGAATAAGGAAAAGCAGTGATCATAATAAGGCACTTCTCATGAAAAGAATCTGGAATTTGCATGAACAACCTAACTCTATCTGCGGAAGTCTCTTCAGTGCAAAATACCTTAACCAACAACCAGTTCTACAAGGCATCGATTCCATTCCCTCTTCTTTCAGTCCTCAATGGAGACAACTTACGTCAATTGTCCCTACCATGAAAAATTTAATTTTCCATCATATTGGAAATGGGTTATCAACTACGATAGAAGCCAACTGGATTCCACACTCACCCAATCTGGACCTAACACATTGCTACCCAATCCAAATGGTAGCAGATATCATCGACCCAATCTCCCACTCCTGGAATCATGAAAAATTGAACACCCTTCCCAATCCTATAATTCAAAAAATCATAAACATCCACCTTCCCCAAAATAATCCCCCGAATAAAATTATCTGGCCACACTCAAAATCTGGAAACTACACTACCTCTTCGGGATACAAATGTCTAACCCATGGTCAACCAACTCACACCCCTCTACCACCTACCAAATTCCTATGGACTTTACCATGTCCACCAAAAATTCGGCTTTTCTCGTGGAAATTCATTAATGAGGGATTACCAACCTTCTCTCTCTTATATCGAATCCATTTGACCAACTCAGACATATACCCAAGATGTACTTCTGATACAGAATTAGCAATCCACCTATTAATTCATTGTCCAACGGCAGCTACTTCGTGGAACACCTTATTCAATCAACTTACAAATTCACCAAACTCCAACCCCACCCCCACCTTTACCTTAACTTCTAAAACAACCATATCCCAAATCCTTCAAAAACCAGCATCAACATCTGTAATATCCTCCTTTTGTTTTTTATTCTGGACCTTATGGCTAGCCAAGAATTATTTAATTTACCAACAATAGCAAACAACTTCGGAAGAAATCCTAGCATGGGCACAAAAGCTACAACAAGAATACTCCAGGGCACTGCACGCATTACCACCAATCATACCAGGAGATACACCAACATTCAACCACCCGACAACATATAAAAGGATATCAACAATATCGATAGGTTGGTCCATTCCGAACATCAACTGGATTAAGATTAACACAGATGGAGCGGCCAGGGGCCACCCGGGATTTGCGGGGGCAGGGTTCGTCTGCAGGGACTCTGAAGCACGAACTTTAATAACACTGGCCCAACCACTAGGAATTACGACTGCACTAACTGCAGAAACCTGGGCTCTGCTATTGGCTTTAAGAACAACAACAGAGAGACAATGGCCAAGAATTCTCTTTGAAACCGACTCAGAGAACCTCCTGCGTTTCATCACATCATCTGCCCCTCCACCTAGGAACATAGCAGGAATGATTGAAGAAATAAAAAGCACGCTTAGGCAGATTCCGCAACTTGCTATACAACACAATTACAGGGAAGGAAATCAAGCAGCCGACGGATTGGCAAATCATGCGGCAGATGGAAGCCAAACATGAAACTATTCAACCAAAATATGAGATCAGGCAATCCCATTTTTTATTAGTCACATTTTATTTCAAGACTATGTGGGTACCACATACCCACGATAAGTTGTAATCTAATATTTTCCTAATAAAATGCATGCTTCAAAAAACAAAAAAAATCGAAAACTAAAATAACAATGCAATTATCTAGTTTCCCACCAACGGTACCCGTAGAGATTCTTGATCCCACAGAAGTCTTTAAACGAGCGGTGGTAAGAGATTTCGCCTAATTAGGGTACTTTCCTCTCCAGATAGACGGCCCCCCCAGAAACAACACGAATGAAGTTTTCTTGGCTCTTAGGATAGGCCGTTTTGGACAATATAATAAATTGCAGTTATTGTTCTTAAAAAAATACATAATACTCCCTCTATGCAAACTCAAGTATTTATAAAACAAAGTTGTTTGGACAAACAAGGAAATTCCAAAACCAAAAATATTCTCAAGATATTCATTAAAGTACCTAATTTTGATTTTCCTATTTTCAATTAATTACCAAACCATATTTCCGAAAACTCCCTTAGAAAACTTCTATTATTAGTGTAACACATTAACTAATAACATTTTCCAGAGGATATGCTTTAATGGCTGGTAATTAAAACATATATTAAGAAAATCATAATTAAATGCTTTTCAATATTGTATCAAGGAATAACTTTGAACAATTAATGATAAGAGTTATGTACATGTCAAATAATATCTACATCTAGAAGTTTCTCAGCAAACCTTAATTCCAAGCCTCGCATAAAACATGAAGAGATATGTGAATATTGGAAATTTGGTTTTGCTTCTTGGGATCGGTTCTACCATGACTCATAATGTAAGTTGTGATCGGTTATACCATGCTTCCCAAACTAGGTTGTGACCAGTTACACCGTGCTTCCCAGCGGTAGCTTGTGATCGGTTACACCTTACTTCCCAAGTTAGCTTGTGATCGATTACACCTTTGTTCCCAAAGTAGCTTGTGACCGATTACAACTAACTTCCGAAATTAGCTTGTGATCGATTACACCTTACTTCCAAAAGTAGCTTGTGACTAATTACAACTAACTTCCCAATGTCGCTTGTGACCTGTTACACCATGCTTCACAAAGTAGCTTGTGACCGATTACAACATGCTACACAGTATAGGCTATGACTGGCTATACGTCAATTCTCAACATAAGTTAAGATAGGTTTTACCTTGTCATCTTTCATTTGTCATCCAAAAGATATTCAATAAAAAACCGGATCCATCATGGTTTCCTTTCGATTACGAAACAAGTTCGTATATGTACTTCATTAAAAAAAATGTTATAATATATTTTTTTCTAGGATGAAATCATACCTATATCTCAGTCAAGTAACTAAATGTAAGATTATGTTGATGTCGTATTTACGAAGTTCCAAAAGATAAGGGTTTATACTTCATAATTCAATAATTTTCTTGACACTTTGATCATAATGATATGACCAAGTCTAATGAGAAGCACGTAAATTCTACATTTTATACCCATATTTATACTAGCTAGGACTCGATATTTTGGCTAGTGACATTATTTTAGTGCTTTTGTAGAAGTACAAGCTATTCCGAAAGCTGGAGAATGTACGGCTTAAATAAGAGCTCAAATGATGTTTGCGAAAAAGACATTTGAAGAGATGCTCAAGGCACCAAAAAGACAAGGCGCAATTAATATTTTTTTTGTAGGTTACTACGTGCTTATATTTTGCTACGTGCTTATATTTGAAGAGATGTCTGACTGCATGAGCTCTCTGGAAATGATGAAAATGGACGCATGATTTCCCTGATTTGGTCGAGCACGTCCATTCCACTAATACCAAAGAAGCATGTGAAGCAACTAGGGTGTGAACGCAAGGAGGACATAGTGGTGCTGTGCATTTTTGTACACATATATTAAAGAGGGTTCAAGAAGTGGAAACGTGTCATTCTCCACCACATTTCTTCTATGGTGTGTTTAAAGCATCGAGACCATCGTCTTTTCTTTATCAAAACAGAAAAGAATTCTCATTTTCTTATCAAGCAGCTGCCGGTGTTCTCAGCCACAGAAAATGATTTTGAGCAGAGCAAAAATGGGCATTCAAGTGTTCGTCCAAGCTGTTGCGTCACCAACTCTTCTCGTCGATACAACAGTTCTTCATGGGTTTTTCTTTTCAGGTGCTATCGGTCGGTGTGAATGATCCGTACTGTGAGAACAACACGGCAACAAAGGAATGGTAGAAAGAAAGGATAACAAAGTGCAGATTGGGTTCCATTTGAATTGAACATCAATGGAATTCGCTGGTGATGATGATTAGATGCTTAGATGTTCAAACAGCAATCAAATCTAGGGGTTGTTTGATAGAATGGAGTTGAGTATGATTTATTTGGTAGGTGTTTGAGTTGGTTTTGCCGGTGAAGAAGGTTAGGAGATGGACTGTTTGGGTAATTCTGAGCAGTAAAGAAGACGAACTGAATGGAGAAGAAGATGGGTGTGACTGAGTTGAAAATGTCAATAGCTGATGGTGGTCTGTACACAGATCGTCGACGGGAATGAAGATGGAGCTGACTGTTTCCATTGTTTTTAGCGTGAATGAAGATGGAGATAAGTGGAGCCGAGGTTTCATGAGGTGCACTGTGAATGGGTGACTGCGAATTCAAGTTACAGAGAAGTCGAGATGCGTGTATTAGCAGGTTTGGTTTCATGAGGACCTGTGGGTGTCTTACACTCGAATGGAAGAAGATGGCAGAGATCGACGCTGGTGAGACAAGAGTTGATGGTTTCTTGGCATGAATCTGAGAAGGTGGCAGTAGAAGTCAATTGAATAATTGTACGAACAAGTTGGGTGCATCTTTTTTGAATGGTGGAGGCCGTCGTTGGCTCTATTTCCTTGTGTAAACGATTCAGTTCGATTTAAACTGGAGCTGGAAGTGGTGCAAGAATGGAGATGATATTGTGCAAATATTTCGCGTCAAGGGAGAAGCAGAAGGTCTACCAAGAACACAATCACATCATTTAACCATTTACAAGAAGTGAACAACTCTTGGACAGAAACAAAGGGTTGGCGGATTTTGAAAGATTATGGCTTTGTAAGCCTCTTAGGCCAGGAATCAAAAATACAATCACGAAAGCATTGCTGGGAAGTTGTTTCCATGACGAAGGCTTTTTAGATCATGTGCAAGAAGCTTATGGTGGACCAGAAGGCAAAATAACCGTGGAGGGCGGATCACGAATAGTATGGGGGAAATCGTTAAGATGCCTCCCTTGAATGCTAGCGTCCGAAAAGATTTGGGAAGCTATACTTGTGATGGAAAACGTACGTTGGAGCGTTGGAATGGAACCACCGCCAAGAGATAGAAGTCATGAGTTTTGTTCTTACCATCGCTTCCATGGACATCAAACAAGCGATTGTATTAAAAGAAATCATTTTAGGATGATTGATGGATGAATCACTTTCTAAAGGGAGAAAAAGCAGTCAAACATTACCACCACCACGAGAGATGCAGGCGATTACAGTTTTGTTATAGAAGTTGGAACAAAAGCTAGAAATTTGAACTGCAACTCTATTGTTCACTCCTATCGCACAATCGAAGATTTTCATGGTCAACGAACAAGTTGGGTGCATGCCGGTGGCTCATATAGTTCGATTTAAACTGGAGCTGGAAGTGGTGCTTGGTCATACTTGAGAACGAGTTTGGCAGTTGAACACGAGCCTGGAATGGAGAATATGAAGATGAGTCAGCGATGTGGCCTGAGTTTGCACGGTTATGGGGATTTGGCTGAAGCGTTATGGTGAAGATGGATTGAGTGAGCTTCCATACGGTGGTTAGATGGTCAGGCAACAGAAACTGCAGGCAGTCGGGCTTTGTTCTCTCCAACTGGTGGTGTTTGGTGATTCAATTTGATCTGACTTTCGAGGGTGCTGTTGTGTCCAAGTTAGGAGTGACGATATTCAGGAAGGCAGACGATGAAGTGAACACGGACAGAGATTTTGAAATTATGGCTTTGTAAGCCGGCCAGGGAAAGCATTGCTGGGAAGTTGTTTCCATGACGAAGGCTCAGTTGCAGCTAGTGGTGATCGAATTTCAATGGATCAACATATAAACCACGAACCTGGTGTTGTAGCCAGAGTTTCTAAGAGTTCGCAGAATGGGTTTGATTGTGAACTGGTGATACTGGTTCTTCTTAGCGGTTCTCTGTCGTTGATTGTGCTTGGAGGATGGTTGCAGCGAAGGTGCTTGGTTGATCTGGCAAAGGTGTTGTGGTCGGTACTGAATGGAGCTTGGATTTGGCAGTTAGAGCTGGTGATTGAATTGGGCCTGGACAGGGCTTATTGTTGATAGTTGGTGTTCGACCTAAGGGAAATGAGAGAGCTATATAATGCAACATAGAGAGACAGACTGAGGGGTTCCGCGAACGGAGAGCTGCGGCTGCAGAGCCATCTACAGCAGGATACGGAAGACTAGGGTTTGCGTTTTTGTTCTTCGTTCTTCATTTTGATTAGCTATTGATTTTATATATGTTTATGGCTTTTGAGAAAGCTATGGCTAGCTAATCCATGTTAGGGTGAAAGGATAAAGTTATAGGTTAATTTATTTTGTGTTCTAAATAATGGGTTTTTCATAATATGAGCTTAATGATAATTGATTTGTTTCTCTTTCAATGTTTTTATCTTCTAGCTATATTTTTCATGTTCTATGCCATGTATAGTCCATAGTTAGATTAGTAGAAGAACTCATTGAACCTTTGCGATAATTGAATTATGAATCTCATTTGACTATTTATGCCATGTATATCTAGTGCTTAAGAATTCTACATTAAGGTGAGAGCAAACTACCGTTTTGAGAATTCTTGTCAATGATTCTAAATAAAATATCTTCCGTGTACTAGTAGCTAGGTTTGCTATTTTACATGAGTAAATTAGAGATCCTTGTGATTGAATACAAATAAATTACCTACAACGGATTCCCGGAACCTTAACACCTTCACATCTTTGGTTACGTTTTATTATTTTTCTCTCATTATTCCATAAACTTCTAAAATATTGAATTTGGTTAGTTGATTCTTGATATTAATTAGTAGTAGTATTTTCACATTCCTCGTGGGAACGAACCACATTTGCTATTGTCTACAATTTCGACACCGTGCACTTGCGGTAAAACAAAGTCGGTTTTCCGACTCATCAAGTTTTTGGCGCCGCTGCCGAAGAGTGGTTGCATAATACTCTCTGATTGATATCTTTTTGTACATAATTTTATTTTGTTTTTCTTTTAGATTTCTTTTGGTTCTTTTTACGCATTTTATTTGATTTTTTTAGGTACCTTAGCCTGAAGTGCTGTGGGCGAAAACAAAGTCATGGTATTATTACTCCATTTGAGCCAACATACGTTCGTGTGTCCTATTTTGCTCAACTTGAACCAATATCAGCCATGAAAGTTATTTTCGCTGATTTAGAACCTGATTTAGGACGTGCACCTCAACTAGAAGTTATTGAATATTTTATACCTCTTTGTGTGAATGATTTACATATCCTGACAGTGCATGGATTGATTACTAAGGATTGTTTTGTATGGGGAATGGATTCACATATGTCTTCGGATGATTATAGTGTTTGCAGGTGCATATTTTCAGCTGACCGGATTGGTTGGGTTGATCCCCAACTTTTCAGACTCTATATATATGATAGGCAGCTTAATATGGGGTATCGACCTCATTTTGTTTGAGATTACATGCTATTGAAAGCAGGGAAACAAATACCTTTCGCTTCATGGGAGTCAACCCATCAGATTTGTTCCTTTACTCTATCTTTTATTTTATTTTTTATTTTATTTTTGCTTGTTGAATATTGCATTTTAAGATATCCCACCTCAATTTCTACGTTGGATGACTCAATTACATTGAAGACAATGTAACGTTTAAGTGTGGGGGTGTGGTTTATTTGAGCATATAAATTTTTGTAGCTTTTCGTTAAAAAAAAAGGAATCCTATGACCAGCTGTTTAGCGGGTCTTAAAAAAATTGCATTAAAAAAAAAAAAAAAAATTGCATGATATGATCAGCTGTTTAGCGGGTCTTTCTGTCTAGCTGTTTAGCAGACATCTCTATCCACTGTTTAGTGGATCTGTCTTGTTGTTTAGCAGACTTCTTTAAACCACTGTTTAGTGGTTCCGTCTTGCTGTTTAGCAGACATCGTCTCGCTGTTTAGCAGACATTTCTATATCCAGCATGTGGAGCGAATATATTTTCGTTCTGGTTTTGCTCGAGGACTAGAAAAATATAAGTGTGGGAGTATTGATAAGCACGTAAATGCTATATTTTATACCTATATTTATACTAGATAGGACTCGATAGTTTGGCTAGTGACATTATTTTAGTGTTTTCGTAAAAAGTACAAGCTATTCCGAAAGCCGGAGAATGGACGGATTAAATAAGAGCTCAAATGATGTTTGCGACAAAGACATTTGAAGAGATGCTCAAGGCACCAAAAAGACAAGGCGCAATTAATATTTTTTTTTGTAGGTTACTACGTGCTTATATTTTGCTACGTGCTTATATTTGAAGAGATGTCTGACTGCATGAGCTCTCTGGAAATGATGGAAATGGACGCATGATTTCCCTGATTTGGTCGAGCACGTCCATTCCACTAATACCAAACAAGCATGTGAAGCAACTAGGGTGAGAACGCAAGGAGGACATAGTGGTGCTGTGCATTTTTGTACACATATACTAAAGAGGGTTCAATAAGTGGAAACGTGTCATTCTCCACCACATTTCTTCTGTGGTGTGTTTAAAGCATCGATACCATCGTCTTTTCTTTATCAAAACAGAAAAGAATTCTCATTTTCTTATCAAGCAGCTGCCGGTGTTCTCAGCCACAGAAAATGATTTTGAGCAGAGCAAAAATGGGCGTTCAAGTGTTCGTTCAAGCTGTTACGTCACCAACTCTTCTCGTCGATACAACAGTTCTTCATGGGGTTTTCTTTTCAGGTGCTATCGGTCGGTGTGAATGATCCGTACTGTGAGAACAACACAGCAACAAAGGAATGGTAGAAAGAAAGGATAAAAAAGTGCAGATTGGGTTCCATTTGAATTGAACATCAATGGAATTCGCTGGTGATGATGATTAGATGGCTAAGATGTTCAAACAACAATCGAATCTGGGGGTTGTTTGATAGAATGAAGTTGAGTATGATTTGTTTGGTAGGTGTTTGAGTTGGTTTTGCCGGTGAAGAAGGTTGGGAGATGGACTGTTTGGGTAGTTCTGAGCAGTAAAGAAGACGAACTGAATGGAGAAGAAGATGGGTGTAACTGAGTTGAAAATGTCAATAGCTGATGGTGGTATGTACACAGATCGTCGACGGGAATGAAGATGGAGCTGACTATTTCCATTGTTTTTAGCGTGAATGAAGATGGAGATAAGTGGAGCTGAGGTTTCATGAGGTGCACTGTGAATGGGTGACTGCGAATTCAAGTTACAGAGAAGTCGAGATGCGTGTATTAGCAGGTTTGGTTTCATGAGGACCTGTGGGTGTCTTACACTCGAATGGAAGAAGATGGCAGAGATCGACGCTGGTGAGACAAGAGTTGATGGTTTCTTGGCATGAATCTGAGAAGGTGGCAGTAGCAAGAATGGAGATGATTTGGTCAGCGAACAAGTTGGGTGCATGCCGGTGGCTCATATGGTTCGATTTAAACTGGAGCTGGAAGTGGTGCTTGGTCAGACTTGAGAACGAGTTTGGCAGGTGAACATGAGCCTGGAATGGAGAATATGAAGATGAGTCAGCGATGTGGCCTGAGTTTGCACGGTTATGGGGATTTGGCTGAAGCGTTATGGTGAAGATGGATTGAGTGAGCTTCCATACGGTGGTTAGATGGTCAGGCAACAGAAACTGCAGGCAGTCGGGCTTTGTTCTCTCCAACTGGTGGTGTTCGGTGATTAATTTTGATCTGACTTTCGAGGGTGTTGTTGTGTTCAAGTTAGGAGTGACGAGATTCAGGAAGGCAGACGATGAAGTGAACACGGACAGAGATTTTGAAATTATGGCTTTGTAAGCCGGCCAGGGAAAGCATTGTAGGGAAGTTGTTTCCATGACGAAGGCTCAGTTGCAGCTAGTGGTGATCAAATTTCAATGGATCAACATATAAACCAAGAACCTGGTGTTGTAGCTAGAGTTTCTAAGAGTTCGCAGAATGGGTTCGATTGTAAACTGGTGATGCTGGTTCTTCTTAGCGGTTTTCTGTTGTTGATTGTGCTTGGAGGATGGTTACAGCTAAGGTGCTTGGTTGATCTGGCAAAGGTGTTGTGGTCGGTACTGAATGGAGCTTGGATTTGGCAGTTAGAGCTGGTGATTGAATTGGGCCTGGACTGGGCTTATTGTTGATAGTTGGTGTTCGACCTAAGGGAAATGAGAGAGCTATATAATGCAGTAGGAAATACCATTAGGTCCTAGGAATAATATATTAGAGAGAGTCTAGTCCATTTGACCCAGTCAAATGTCTGTTTGGTACTATTTGGTAATATAAATTATAAGTTGGTCCTAAAAATTATTGTTTGGTCCTAGGCTGATGTCATGGATGATGTAAATGTCACCTCAGAGTGGCGAAAATACCCTTTTGATAAGGACCATATATATAGTCAAAAAGTAATAGAGAATAAATCATTCTCAGATTTACTTTTTCTCTCTTATATTTTTAGATTTAGAATTTATCTCTTTTTTTCTTTCTTCTTATTTTTCCTCCTGTTAATGGTGTCTCCATTTTTTTTCTTCTCTTTTCTTCCTCCATTGTGTGAAACGATGGCGATGAAGGTGAAATCGAGTAGATATTTAGATCGGTAGTTGTAGATGATGAATACGATGATGTTGATAATGTTGAATACGATTTTTAAGGGTTTTTTTTTTCTTTTTTCTGCTGCTGTTGACGATGAAGATGATGAAAAAGATGAAGATATGTTGTTGCTGTTGCTGTTGACGATGGTGTTAATCGATTTAGATATTTTTTTAGGGTTTTTATATGGATTTCATTTCTGGAATGAAGTCTGTTTTTTTTTAGGTTTTTATATGGACTTCATTTCTGGAATGAAGTCTGTTTTTTTAGGTTTTTATATGGACTTCATTTCTGGAATGAAGTCTGTTCATTTCTGGAATGAAGTATGTTTTTTTTAGGTTTTTATATGGACTTCATTTCTGGAATGAAGTCTCCTGCTTTTTTTAGTTTTTATATGGACTTCATTTACGAATGAAGTGAAGTTTTATATGGACTTTTTTAATTTTTTTATATGGACTTCATTTCTTGAATGAAGTCCGTTTTTTTAGGTTTTTATATGGGGTATTTTTGCCAGTTTTAATATTTTTTAATAATTATGGACCAAACAGTAAAGGCGTTTGACCAAAGGACCAAACAGACATGGGCCCACCTAAAAAAGGACCAAACGATATTTTTCCCTATAATGCAACAGAGAGAGACAGACTGAGGGGTTCCGCGAACGGAGAGCTGCGGCTGCAGAGCCATCTACAGCAGGAAACGGAAGACTAGGGTTTGCGTTTTTGTTCTTCGTTCTTCATTTTGATTAGCTATTGATTTTATATATGTTTATGGCTTTTGAGAAAGCTATGGCTAGCTAATCCATGTTAGGGTGAAAGGATGAAGAGGTAGGTTAATTTATTTTGTGTTCTAAATAATGGGTTTTTCATAATATGAGCTTAATGATAATTGATTTGTTTGTCTTTTTTTATCTTCTAGCTACATTTTTCATGTTCTATGCCATGTATAGTCCATAGTTAGATTAGTAGAAGAACTCATTGAACCTTTGCGATAATTGAATTATGAATCTCATTTGACTATTTATGCCATGTAAATCTAGTGCTTAAGAATTCTACATTAAGGTGAGAGCAAACTACCGTTTTGATAATTCTTGTCAATGATTCTTAATGAAATATCTTCCGTGTACTAGTAGCTAGGTTTGCTATTTTACATGAGTAAATTAGAGATCCTTGTGATTGAATACAAATAAATTACCTACAACGGATTCCCGGAACCTTAACACCTTTACATCTTTGGTTACGTTTTATTATTTTGCTCTCATTATTCCATAAACTTCTAAAATATTGAATTTGGTTAGTTGATTCTTGATATTAATTAGTAGTAGTATTTTCACATTCCTCGTGGGAACGAACCACATTTGCTATTGTCTACAATTTCGACACCGTGCACTTGCGGTAAAACAAAGTCGGTTTTCCGACTCATCATCTAACCACTAGAGTATTATATATATACAGCTTCGCATGTTTTGTTTTCAATATAATCCTACTTAAAAGATATGTTAGGAATGGAAACAAGATCAGGTCAATATTACTAACCTCAAGTGGAAGGATGATGTATTCGCTGTAGTCCTTACTTCTTTTAATTCTTCAGGTCTTTGGATTAATACTTGTACGTCTCAACATTCCAATACTTTCTAGTCTAACCTAAACGAAGTTAACTCTAGTATTTAATCAAGTGACTTTAGATGAGTTTTGATACTACAATATTACAACCAAACTTGACATACCAACACTTGGTGGGTTCAACCGAGCTATGCTCTAACAGAAGAACTGAAGTCTTTAACTTCATCTTCTACCAGAGTTCTTTTCTTCTTCCTTTTTAACCAAATACTATTGCAGTTGTTATCAAGAGCTTCTTCCATGTTTTTGTGACATGGCATGGGAGACTTGCTTGAATGCGGGAGAAACCGAATGATAAAATTCAACTCAAATGAATGGTATTTATATTGGTGGTCATTTAGGTATTTCCAAAAAGGATGGTTCCGTGACCCTTTTTTTGGAATTTGAGTTTTAGTTTGGAAACAGTTCGTGAACTGTATTTCTTACTCAAGAGTTTCAAAAAAACATGGATTGTTCCAAGACTCACGAACTCAATTTCTATCCTTAGGAGAGATTGATTGCACTTTTCTTAAGATTTAAATAATCAACATGAATCTTGAAGATCAAGTTGATACTCAAACCAAATCATGGTCAAAATCATGAATAAAAACAACACCTAATTTTTGGAGCAGGGGTCAACAAGTAACTTGCATTGCCTTTAGCTTAAGCTGTAGATCGTTAATAATTACATTAATGTACAACAATTACCCCTAGAAATACAAGGAGTAAAAAGTCACATAGCAAAATTATTTGGGCTAAATTGAACACATGTTGTTTAAATCCTCATCTTACGGGATTTTTTGATGAGATGATAAGGATTGTTGTCTCGTTGCATACAAATCACCAGGATGAGTACTTTCATACTCATCATGAGAAACTTTTCTATGTTTTTTTTTTTACTTTACTTCTGTGTTTACTTTTTGGTTTAGAGAAGTTATCATAAAACTCACTGTCATCATGGAAGGAGGTGAAGTTGGAACCTTTACCTGAGTTCTTCTGCTTTTCCTTGAATGTATAAGATAACTTATCTACGAGATCATTGTAACCCGTTATCATCAAGTTCATGTTAGAAAGTTGAACAATGTCCTTAACCGGTTGCTCTTTAGATTCTCCATACCGAGTTCTTGTTGGAACCCATATCTTTAAGGAACCCTTCACGTTTTTCTTAAAAAAAATTCCAAAGCTCTTGCTCTTTGTTCTATTGGTGTAGTAAGTCGTGCTAACATTCTGGAAGGTGCCTTGGTCTGCGAACCAGTATCCTTCGGTTTCAAACACACTGGTTTCGACTTTCCAATGTCATTAATTCTTTTTAAGATGAGATTCAAGGTATATTGAAAGAGACCCAAATCGATTGTTTTCCGATCAAAGCTTCCACTTCTTCCAAACATGTCCTCTATATTACAGAAATAACATAGTTTCTGAGTTCTGATGGGATCAGTTGGAATGGACTTGGCACAATAATTTTTGACGAACTTTTCTTTCTGGGAGATACAGTTTTTTCTTGGTTAGAGAAACTTAACTGAGCATCCCTTGTCAAAGTAGTCACACTTTGATCCTGGTCTTCTAAAGGAGATTTTACTTGAGTTATCATGGGTGCCATTGGCGATCACATTCTTTAACTCCTTTATTTTTAGTGAAGCCATAGATAAAGATAACTTTTCCAATTCACGTACGTTACATGGAGTTGGAGGAGTGTCTAGTAAACGTTGTTGTTCAAGGGCATTTTTTTGTTAAGTTGATCCTCAAGTGAAATAATTTGCATATCCACTTCAGCCTTTTCTTCGAGAAGAATCATAATTCGTGAATCCTTTTCATTAACCTAACCAATAAGATTGTTGACTTTTTTTTCTTCAGCCTATTGACCTCGGAAGCCTGAATTCCAAGGAATTTGAGAATCTCAACACTTTCCTTGGATGCTTCCCTTTCCACTTTTGAGTCAGACTCATCGGTAAGATAGTAGGGATAAAAATTGTCAACAACGGACTATTTGATGGGAACAGAATGTTCATATAGTCCTGAAAGGGAAGAGGATTCGGTCTCATTGATAGAATCCATAAGAACAGTGCTTTCAAAAACTAGTGATACATTGTCAGAGATTGTACTCTTATCCAATTAGGTCTTATTAGGTCTAAAGGTGTTGTCTGCTCTGATACCAATTGAAAAGGAAAGGGTACCAAGTACACCACCAACTTTTTCGTTCGGCAACCTATATGGACAAAATCTAATAAAATTACAAGCAGACCAACTTAATGATCCTTGAGAATATGTATATAGAGTTTATATCTCTATCTTTTTTCAATTAGTAAATATACACTATAGAGTCTGTGAACTTGATTGTTAAGAAGAGTACTTATACGGTCTCAAATATCAATATCCAAGATCAATCTAGTCGTACCCAAATAATCCAATCGGAATTCTACCAAGTAGTTATCTGTCTTTCAAGATATGAATACAACTAGAAACAAGTCTCATAATCGATCACAATTAGATGGACATATTTACTAAGATTGAATACGTACTATTTGCGTAAATCCTATTATAAAGATAAACGATATAATTCGTAAAAGAAAAAAAACATAAGATACCATAAGTTTTGTTAACGAGGAAACTACAATTATAGAAAAACCCCGGGACCTCGTCCAGATTTGAACATAAAATTATATTAAGACTATAGTTGATCTATAGTTGAGACCGAATCCACCCTCCAAGCAATTCAGTTACAGTCGCACTCCTTACGTCTCTTGAACCTTGCAAGGATCTACTCAATTGATTCACTTAGCTGACATTTTTTACAGCCTAATAATTGCCTCTAACAGATAAGCGTATTTGATTTCCCTTTAGTTCAAAGAATAAGGCTTGGAAATCTGTTTGCAATAGACAAAGATAACAAATCTCATAATCCGGAACACTTACACTCACGTTGATGAGAATCTTGGATTCCTTACCACTTCTCTAGAATAATCTTCAACTTATCAATTAAGACTAGTTTTCAGATATCTATCTTGAGGAATTATAAAGCCTGAGACGAAGAGAACTTGCGATTTCTATCTATCTTTCCTAAAAGAGGTTATGAGAACCTCGATAACAGAAAAACAAGATCGATATACACGAACTATCAAGGTAAAGATAGTCATACTTGGCTTCACAAATCCCCAAAGTGAAGTCTTTCAGTTGTAGCTCTAATTATGTTTCTCAGAGGAAACCTATGCCAATAGAGGAAAACTCTAGAAATCAACTAGGATACAAAGTGTCATGGATTTTATTTTACAGTTGAAAGAGCATATATATAGTTTTTCTAGACCGAGGGTTGCTTATAATTAAAGATAAGAAAACTTAAGAATCAATCAAACATTTTCTCTGTTTAGATGAACTCTAGTTGGGTTTCAAGTAAGTATGTGAGAGTTAGGCTTGAAAATACAATAGAAAAAACATACACTATGAGAAGATGAGGGTACCCAAATACGCCACAATCTTTAAATTATCCACCTATAAGTCCTCTTACCGAAAGTGATTGTCTATGGACAAAGTCGAGACAATACGACAAATCGGTAGTTACACTTTGTGTGATCGTCTATGGATATGAGATCGAGACATTACAACAATCAAAATGTGATTACTTGATAATAGGTTCGGACTTAGCCAAACTCAATAGGATAACTATCAAGTAATACAGAGTTAACGTTTTTGTAATTTACTTTTAATTATAGTAAACAATTATAATTGCGGAAATAGAAAAGTAAAAGACACAGCAAGATTTTGTTAACGAGGAAACCGCAAATGCAGAAAAACCCCAGAACCTAGTCCAGAATTGAATACTCTCAGAATTAAGCCTCTATATAAAATCCAAAACAAAACTTCGTATAGTTGAGACCAAGCAACTAAACCTAGTTCACTTAGTTTCTTCAGTATCCCTGCGCTTCCGACATTCAATAAGTGCACGCACTGGAACAATTCCTTTGGATCGTATTCCAAACAGTAAAGGAACGACAAATCTATTTGGTAACAACTCTCTTGATTCTTTCATATGAAGATATCTCAAGTCATATGCAAAGGATCTTCCGTTTAAACTAATAAACTCCTTTGCCTGGTTAGATCAATATATCCAACAACTACCGAAGTAGCAGAGTTTAGATTTGCAATCAATCAATATAGATTCCAACAAGAAACTATAAGATGATGCCGATCTCACGCAACTAATCAATCGAATAAATCCAATTCTAGTTGGATCCCAGCCGATCAAGGTTTGTGCACACCCAAAATTATAGAAACCAAATAAGAAATCTTCGTTTTCTTGAAATCTTCTTTAATCTTCAATAAACACCTGCACAACACCACTTGAATCTCTTGTGATCAATCACGCACAGAACGGAGTCTGTTAACAATAGATTATCACAAGATGTCTTTAGATCTACAAACAGTTCTAAAGATCCCGTCGACACTTCGATCTAGTTTGAGTGAATCTTATATCAGAAGAGAATTCTTAAGAATAAACAAACTAGGTGCAATCAATGTTCAACAACCGTTAGTCAATCAAATCAATCGAAAACTAAAATAAACGACAATTATCTAGTTTCCTGTAGGATCGTAATATCGCAACAAACAAGGTTCGCAGGATTAATAAACGACAAAGATCGCGAAGGAGTCGCAGAGCTAAAATAAACGACGAATGAATAACGACATGTGCAAAACATAAAGAAGACGTGAGACTCGGCGAGGGTTAAGAAGTGTCATGAGAGCGAATGTTTGTGCATCTCGACACTTCATGGGACATTCTAAAAATAAAGGATAGCTTAGTCTGTCATCCACTATGTATTACCCTATATAAAGGGCTGAGTGAATGCGTGGGAGGGAGAGAGCTCTTTGGAATTGTTAAGCAAGTCAATAGGAGAGAGAAAGTTTAAGAGTGTTTTAATTTCTAAGTGTAATTCTATTTTCCTGTGTAAACATTTCATGGACTCAATCAATAAATATTCTTGATCTTACATCTTTCAATGGATTAATTAAGCAAAATTGAGTAAGGGGTGTAGTGTGGGATTTCCTGCTACTACATATGCGCTAGAAACAGGGAAAGAGCAGAGATTGACGTAGAAATTGGAAGGATTTTGGATTAACAGAGAAAAGACTTGGAGAAGATACTCAAGAATTCATTGGAAAAGAAAAATGCCTAGAAGAAGAAATGTACAAGGGCAACCAACGATTGTGAGAAGAAGTGGGAGACTTGCTGGAGAAAGGAGGAATGAAACAGGAGAATCGTCAAGGATGAATATGAGAAATGATGGAGAAGATCAAAATCAGCCACCAATCTCCCCAGTAGCGAACGCGGCTGTGGATTATGATAGAGTAAGTGTGCATACTTGGAGGTCTGATTCTGAAGACGAGAGGGAAGAGGAGCAAAGAACTGGTGAACAATGGACAAGGAGGAGGCGAGCAAGGAATGAATGGAGAAATGAATCCAGGAAACGAAGAAATCGCAGCGTTAGAAAGATTGAGACAAACAATACACGAAGAGAGACGACTAGAGGCAGAGGAACGAGCAAACTTGACAAGACAAAATCATGAATTGAGGATGGAAAATATGAGATTGCAAAATAGGAGATCAAGAAGTAGCGTGAGATCAAGTTCAAGATCGAATAGGGAAGAAAGAAGGAGAGTTTTACCAATGTAAAACCGAGGAAGAAAACCAACAAGAAACACAAAATCCAAGCACGAGCATGGCGAGAGAAGAGGGGAAATAGAAGATCGTTATATTCCTCACCCGAAAATCTTCAAAATGAGCGGAATAGGGAAAATCAAGGAAACATGCAACTCAAGGGCCGAATGACCCAAATGCCAAGGAGAATAATCTTGCACGGAGAGAAGAATTATGAAGAAACCTGGAGATCGAGGATGACATTGAGAGACACTACATTGAACAAGCGCGGCTAGCTCGCGAGAGAGAAAGGATAAGAGCAGAAATGGAAAATCAAGAGATGGAAGAGGCAATCCTAGCAGAATAACCATGACAACCGCGAAAGAAGGAGGGAACAAAATCGTACCAATAGAAATATTAACGAAGAATATGAGAGGGTGCGGATGAGAGCCGAGAGACAGCCAAGAAGAGAGAACAACCGATATAATGGCGTGCGAATGTGACGAAAGAAACGAAGAAGAGCGTCGCGAGGAAAGAAGAGGAGAAAATAACGAGCGGGAAGGTCAAAATAGGCACGAGCGAAGAAGGAGAGAGGGCAGAGCTAAAAGACCAGTAGAATCAAATTCGAGGCAAATGAACAAATCTTAAGAGAATCAAGCTGAAATGAGAGGATTATTGAATAGTAGAAGGGAAGGAGGAAGGAAACAATTAGACGAAGCCATCGCAGTAAGCCGCGAAGAATCCCTTCACGCTAGAAGTACAGATGGGAGGAATACCTCCTAAGTGTAATCTACCCGCATTAACCAACATCTTTGATGGAACAACCCGTGCGGTACAACATATCAAGGCTTATATGAGATGTATGTTACAATGGGAGAATCATGATGCTATACTATGCAAATATTTCGCATCAAGCCTAATAGAGAAGCACTAAAATGGTTTGAAGGTCTCGCCAAGGAACACAATCACATCATTTAACCATTTACAAGCCACATTCCTGGGAGCATACATAAGTAACAACTCTTCGCGACCATGTATTGAAGATGTATTCGGGTTGAAACAAAGGGTTGGCGAGAGCTTAAGGCAGTTGACAATAAGATGGAGGACCATGTGTAGCGAAATGGCATGACGGGTTGAGGAAAGATATCTCATCCTCTCATTTGTGAATGCTCTCTTCGCGACTAACTTGTTATACATTCAAATTTTTAGAATTAAAAATACAATCACGATGGCGAATCTGAGAGTTACAGAAGAATATATTGCCTTAGAAGAAAGACAGAATGAAATGAATTCTTATCCAAATGCGAACACAAGCTCGAATGTCGCGAACGCAAGCTTGTTGCCTCAATTCATAAATACAAAGGGGCGAGCACTTCGCAAGGACAAGCAGCAAGGAAAGGCGATGAGGGACAAGCAGAAGATAGTAGCCATGGGAAGCCACGATCAAGAAGAGTTTGAACGAGAAAGGAACTACTACAACCAGAATAACAGCAATAATAAGATTCAGAGGCTAGATCATGTGCAAGAAACTTATGGTGGACGAAGGCAAAATAACCGTGGAGGGCAGAGAAGTCGCAGAATAGTGTGGGAAGAGATTAAGATGCCTCCACTGAACGCTAGTGTGGAAAAGATCTGGGAAGCTATACTTGTGATGGAAAATGTACCAGCACCTTGGAACGTGGAATGGAACCACCGCCAAAGCGATATAAGTCATGAGTTTTGTTCTTACCATCGCTTCCATGGGCATCAAACAAACGATTGTAGAAACATAAAGAGAATTATTCTCGGGATGATTGATCGGGAAGTCAATCACTTTCTAAAGGGAGAAGAAGCAGCGACATTACCACCACCACCGAGAGATGCACGAACGGTGTCGGCGAAAGGAAAGGAAACATTTGTGATAGAAGTTGGAACAAAAGCTAGAAATTTGAACTGCAACTCTATCGTCCACTCCTATCGCACAATCGAAGATTTTCATGACAACGTGCTCAGTAGAGTCTTTGCGAGAGATGCTAATGATAAAGAAATAATGAGTCTAAGCGAGAACGACGCGAGTTAGAAAAGTGGCAAACAAGACTATTTCTTTTCTCTCGCAGATGAAGTGCCAAAAGGAAGAGAAACACATGATAGCCCGTTGGTTGTGAAACTAGAGATTAACCCAAAACCAGTTGATGGAGAAGATGATGAAGCGAGTAAGCTTGCCGGGCAATCAACCGAATCCTAATCGACACCTAAGTTCGGTGAATATTCTCTTTTACCATACTTACAAGACGATGGGAGGAAAGGATGAGGATTTGATCCCTCGACATACAAGATATATGGCTTTAATAGCACTGCAAACAAGCCAAAGGGAGAGGTTCACATGAGAATACCTCTACAAGGATTATCAACTGATGTTTTATTCTGTGTGGTTGATGTGGAATCCCCGTATAATGCACTGATTGGGAGGCCATGGCTTCATGAAATCTTGGGGATCGCCTCAACATACCATCAATGTATAAAATTTCCACATCCAAACGGCATTGGTATCATACAGGGAGATTGGAAGGAATCGCAACAGTGTCATGAGGTCGATGTAGAAAGTCACAAGAAAGAAATGCCAAAAGAAAAGGTTGGAAGCAACATGTGAGAGATGAGCAGAGAAAAGGAAAAACCGATGGTGGATGCTATAGAAGTAAGGATCGAACATACCTCATGAGGTGAATGCCTAGAGACAAAGTAAATATTATGATAATAAAGGAGCAAAGGATATGAGGAACAAAAGGCATAAGAAGTGAATAATCAACAAAAACAGAGAAAAAAGTAGCAAATGAAGTAATGATGTGCGAGAATCTTGCAGCCAAGAGTATATGGGAATTCGGTTAAGAAATGAAAAGGAAAATACCACAAATGAAACAATTATGCGAATACTTCGTAAACAAATATCAAAAATAATGAAACATGAATGATTGAATGATTTAACAAATATGAATGAGTAAAAGAATGGGACGAACCTTTATGGCGTACACCCTAGTTCGCGAATAACATTTCGTAAGAGGCAAATGTAAGACCTAAAGTGCGTCATATAAGGGGGTATCTCTCGACATGGCTCGGGGGAAGGTTACACCGCTCCCGAAGCCTGAGTCATGAAAATTTGGGGCCCATGAAAGCCTATCCTCCGGAGAGATACCTTGGATTCCCAACTATATAAGGTTATACCTCGGTTGGGCGACCGAGGGTCTCTTCCAAGGAGTCGAGTGTATGCTCAAGGCGCCGAGGTACACACGGTTGAGCTGAGTGCCCTGGATGGATGAACCTACCCCGGCCATTCTTGGCAAGTCTTGGCATATGTTGCACTCTTTCAAGAAAACTCCACTTAGGGTGCGGTCTCGTAACCATAAACCATATAGGTATAAGGGATAAGAGGCTGCGAAAACAACTGGTGGTTGTTAAGACCGGATGGGAGGAGCTAGTCTTGTATGGCCGATGTTTCGCCTCCTTGAAGGGGCAACCGGGGAGATGATAAGGGCGACGCTCTCCATTAGGGAGAGTGTCAAAACAGACGCAAATGTCATAAGGCTATGTTTTCGCAAGAAAATTTAGGCTCGTCATATTTGTGCAATGATCCCGCAGAGGCAATAATACTAACGCGAGGGTAAGGCGAGATCAATGGGTCTTTACACGAAAGTGTACGGACGTCCTGCGATTTCGTCGCACGACGGTAATGTCATGGGACTTTATGTTCGCAAGAATATCTAGGCCTGTCATATTGTCGCAACTAAAACATCTGCCAGAGCCAAAAATACTTGGAAAATGATAAGGCAAGATCAATGGGTCTTTACATGCAAGTGTAAAGACGTCCTGCGATTTTGTCGCGATAAAAGGTGGCAGGGGAAGACCTCTAATTAGGGAGGTCTAACTTGGAAGACCACACAAAAATTATAAGGCAAGGTCAATGGGCCATTGCATGAAAATGTAAAGGCGGCTGCGACCTTGTCGCAACAAGAAGAGATAGAATAAAGATTACCGACATAATAAATGGGATTCTTAACTTATGAAGATACTCGCGACCTCATCGCGACGATACATTTCGATAACAATAAAATTATTATCCAACAAAATACATGATGACAACTAAAATCTTCCATCCAAGATAAATAACAGAGGCAAGTATGGGAATGGAAAGGATGAAATATTGTTATTCATCTTCCGATGAAAGAGTTATACATCAATAATGCTAGTCAATTATATTACAAGGAAGAACTCGCTAAAAAGGGGAGTGAAGATTGAATTTATGGACAATGAGACCAAGAAGTACACTACAATAAAGAGATACGAAATGTACGGATATTACAGCGGCATAAAGAAAACAAAAGGAATTATCTCAATTATTTCTTTGGTGATTCTTCTCCTTCATCTCGATTCTTCAGTCTATTATTCTCATCGCTTTAATTTTCTTCTTTGCTAGCCTCACTATCGAAACGTCCGAGACAGCAGATTCTCGGGAACCTTTTCAAGAAGCCGGGGTATGAATGCGAGGGATATTGTGGTCCTTACAAACATACTCCATGGCTCTATTGCGAAAAACGAAACTGACATCATTGTTGAAGTTCTCCACTTTATCGTTAGAAATTGTTTCTTCAACTCGAAATATTTATTCTCACGAAGGAGAGACTCTTTCTGAAATGTTCTTTTCGATTTCAAGTTCTCCAATTCTCGTTGGAAAATTCCCGGCGAGTTGTTCTTTTTCGATTCAAGCTCTTCAATTCTAACTCGAAGCCTCTTCTCGATTCTCGCAAATAAGTAACAACAAGTTAATAATTTACAAGAAATACTACGTATAAGAAGCGAAGGTATAATAAGTAACCTTCTATCGAGATATCATATCTTTAATCAAGGAAGTATGCTCGGCATGAAGACTAACATCAACACCTAGGTTATTCCCCCGGCATTATCTAAAACTTTCGTGGCCCAAGGCGAATTCATCATCACTATTAATAACAAGAAGAGAAACGAACTTGCTCTTCTCGCCGCTTAAGCATGGTATTCGATGAAGGAGTTCATCTCGTTCAACTTGCACACCAAGAAGAGATTTGTGGAATTCTCCGCTAACGCCCGTGCACCTCTGTTAGTAATGCGATCGTTCTCATCTATGAGATCACTAATTTTCTTCCTTAAAGTCTTGATTTTCTTCTCGGAATCAAGGTACATTCGTTTAAAGCGATTAGTTAAATTTAAACTAGATCTCGTGTTCGATCTCTAAGAGATGATATTTGGATTGAAGATCCTTTAATGAAAGGAGGTTAGTTTTATCTCGAGGAACTACTTAGAGATTGATTGAGGTGAGCGAGAAGAAGATCATTATCCATAGGTTCAGAAATGTATGGAGAAGAATAGCCTCATCGGAGAGATTATATACATCTGCGAAGGTAATAAGTTAGGTAGCAATATGCGACCGATAAAATAGAAATAATAAAAGGAAGTAAAATCTTATACCATAAAGTTGTTGATTAGCGTTCTGAAGAGTGGACACCCTATCCCTTTGGGAGTCAAGTTCTTGTATTTAACTTTTTTGAATTCTTTCGTCTTTATCGCGAGATGACGCAGCCTTCAATTTCTAATTCTCGAATCTTCTTGTTCAATTGCGAATTCTTCTTTTCAAGATTGTTGCGTCTTCTCTCGAGATCTGAGGCAACTACAAAAGAAGTTCTTCCAACCTATAAAAGAAGATAGAAAAATCATTAATATATATATATATATATATATATATATATATTTTAAAATTTAAAATTAACAGGGAAATATGACTGCATGCGTACCAAAGATCCAAGTGCATTCAAGAAGTCAGGAGACACAATTCTAGAGGCTCCATTGAAAGAATTATTGCCCTCTAGTAAAGTAGCATTACACACGTTTGCGAGAGCCCCGCAAAGGGAAGCTAGGGGAGCATCTCCCATTCCTTGGAAAGAGTCCGAGAAGATGCTAGATAACCGATCCATAGGAGAACCGGGGTCGACGGAATCTTCTTAGCGAGAGAAGGATTCGAATCATGGTTATCCTCGTCGAAGATTCGTGAGCTTGAGCTAAGGCGAGAAGAAGACTGAGTCTTACGCTTCTTAGATAATGGAACAGAAGATTTATCTTTGCGAACGACGGTTTTACCTTTACTTCTAATCTTCGCGGCTACAGCTTCTTCAACTCCAACCTTCGCATACGCATAAAGATAAGAAACAGAGGCAACAATATTGTTTCAAATAACAAAGGAAATGTTTCTTACTTCACCCGTAGCGATCGAAGCAATGACAGAGTATTTTCCGACGGATCATTCTTGTAGCTTCTTCTCAATCCTGTTATCCGAAAGATTTCACAAACTCAAAGAATTATAAAAAGAAAGTTGCGAAGGCAAGATTTGGAGTGGGAAACATACCTCTTTTGCCTTCTCGTGCCATTTGAATTCCCAAGGATGGTATCTGCGAGATTCGCAGGAAGAATATGCGAGCCCATGATGTAAGGGCCATTTAAGATCAAGGGTACAACCCACCATTTCTCATCTTTGGAATGGCGAGAGTAGTATTATTGCCTGGGTGCCGGTCAATATCTTGCATGAGTAATTTATCTTCAGGGGACATTATCCTTTTCTTCTTGGCGAATGCCCCAACGAGATTTCACATTCCTCATGTTTATCACCGCATAATTTTCAACAAAGTTTTCTACTGGTGTACTTCTCAAAGCAGCTATTTCCAAGTCTCATGAAATTGGGGTTTCCGGACGTATTAGGGTATAAAGATCCTTTGCCAAACCGCGGTTCGCGAACTCAAGCATTAGGCGAATGCAATCGCCACTTAATTGATAAACAGCCCGAGAGAATTTTTCATGGGCCAAGATTTCATAAAATAAAGGCATCTCAGATTGTATAAGGGGATGGGAAGTCCTGCGAGAAGTTGACCAAATGGAGACTATAATTTTTTGATCATCACAATGATGATCGTAAAACAATTTTTGAGAAAGAATAGATGAAGGTTCTTGATCGGGGAATGGTTGATAGGGTAAAACCTGTCTCGAGCAACTTCGTTGAACTTCATCAAAAGAAGATTTGTATGCACGACTAATGAAAGCCATTATCGGTATGGGAATGGATGGGAGGTTAAAGATTAGGATCGGCGTTAGAAGGGACGAAGAAAAGATTTGCAAGAGCGGGAGCGCAAATTGCGGAAGGAGAGAGTCAAAGAAAAGTTGCGAGAGAGAAACTAAAGGATGAAAAGGAGGGAAAAGAAAACTATATATAGGGAAAAAGATCCTCGAGAAAACGAGGTCATTTAATGCGAGAAGAGACATGAACGGTCAAGAATAAGCGGTTGAAAGAGACGTGTCAAGAAAAGACATTAATAATCAAAATCCGTGTAAAAGTACAAAATCAAAATGTATAAAGATAAGCAATCAAGCAAATCAAAAGAATCACTCTCATGATACTCTTCCCTTCAGAGAAATATGAGGAGAGACAGAGACGATACTTCGTATATATCTCAAAGAAGCTTCTAACTTCGCAAAAGAATAGAGGCAAGTACGTACTTTTCAAGGAAAGTATTCTTTTGCTCTGCTCCTTCATCAACAAAAATCAAAGATCGCTACCACAATAGATTTTCCTTAAAGATCGCTTGTCAAGCAATATTCAAGGAAAAAGAGGCAAGATGTAGGATCGTAATATCGCAACAAACAAGGTTCGCAGGATTAATAAACGACAAAGATCGTGAAGGAGTCGCAGGAGCTAAAATAAACGACGAATGAATAACGACACAAAACATAAAGAAGACGTGAGACTGGCAGAGGTTAAGAAGTGTCGCGAGAGCGAATGTTTGTGCATCTCACGACACTTCATGGGACATTCCCAAAAATAAAGGATAGCTTAGCTGTCATCCACTATGTATTACCCTATATAAAGGGGGTGTGAATCTGTGGGAGGGGAGATCTCTTTGGAATTGTTAAGCAAGTCAATAGAGAGAGAAAGTTTTAGAGTGTTTTAATTTCTAAGTGTAATTCTATTTTCCGTGTAAACATTTCATGGACTCAATCAATAAATATTCTTGATCTTACATCTTTCAATGGATTAATTAAGCAAAATTGAGTAAGGGGTGTAGTGTGGATTTCCTGCACAACACCACTTGAATCTCTTGTGATCAATCACGCATGAACGGAGTCTCATTAACAATAGATTATCACAAGATGTCTTTAGATCTACAAACAGTTCTAAAGATCCCGTCGACACTTCGATCTAGTTTGAGTGAATCTTATATCAGAAGAGAATTCTTAAGAATAAACAAACTAGGTGCAATCAATGTTCAACAACCGTTAGTCAATCAAATCAATCGAAAACTAAAATAAACGACAATTATCTAGTTTCCCACCATCGTTACTCGTAGAGCTTCTTGATCCCACAGAAGTCTTTAAACGAGCGGTCGTTAGAGGTTTCGCCTAATTAGGTACTTTCCTCTCGGGATAGACGGCTCCACCGAAACAAAAAAAAGATGAAGTTTGCTCTGCTCATAGGATAGTTTGCTAGAAATGCAAACTTGGGTATTTATAGACCAAGGATGTTTGGACACCAAGGAATTTCCAAAACCGAATATTCTCAATATATGTAATAAATTCCCAAATCGGTTTTCATAATTCCTGGAAATGCTTTGTCCAATATTTTTCGAAATCTCTCAAAAGAAAATCTCCAATTAGTAAATGCACATAACCAATTTTTATTTTCTAGAGATATTCATTTAATTGCTGGTAACTAAAGCATATAAAACTAACATCCTTAATTAAAAGATTCTTAATTTATTTCGGACCGGGATCTCCTTGAGTAATTAAGGAATGAAACAGTTCAAGTCAATGTTTTCAATATAGCACGACTTGAAAGATACGTTAGGAATGAAACAGTTCAAGTCAAAATTACTAACCTCAAGAGGAAGGATGATGTCTTCGTTGTAGCTTGTTACTTCTTCACATTCTTCAGGTCTTCAAGTAATACTTGTATGTCTCATAATCCTAGACTTTCTAGTCTAACCTATATGAAGCTGTCTCTAGTTACATAATCAAGCGACTCTTAGATGAGTTTTGATTCACTAAAATACGACAACCAAACTTGACATACCAATGCTTGGTGGGTTCAACCGAGTTATGCTCTAACAATCTCCCCCTTTGTCAATTTTAGTGACAAAAATCTTAATACATATGGATAAACAAATTACAAGAATTCATTACACATAAGCTTGATTCCAAGTTTCAACAACACAATAACCTGCATATATTCAATCCATAAATGCCGTTGTTGACATTTGAGTAACTGATCGGTTGTCAGCCGACACAAATATAATTACACTTTCTTACTACTCAAAATATATAATGAAGCAAGGGCAAGAAAGGATCGATCCCACAGAGAGGTCTAGGTTGTCAAATTGTTTCGGTATCTTATAAGTAACACGGGGGATTTTCTGATTGTGTAAATAAAAATAAACAAAAAGCAAACAATAAAAAGTAAACACGCAAATCAAGAATGAGAAAGTATTGGTCAAGGATTTCGTCTTCATTCACAAACATGTTTTCAACACAATAACTAGAATTGATATTTTAATCTCAACTTTTATCAAAGACCCTAGAATACCTTGATCGCAAGTATATCCCGCAAATCTCCTCATGTCATCAACAAACACATTAAAAGATGCGAATATGAATTCTATCTAAAGGAACAACCTAACGTGTAAAAGCACTCATCAAGTTTAATTCCCTAGATGCATTAGGCTCTATGAAATCAGGCCAATCAAAGCAATCGAACGTGGAAAGCGCACTAATCCGATTTAACAAAGGTTATGACTCACATATGATCATAAGAATATATCACTACAAACTATAATCATATTTATGCTACTTGTAATCAGGAATCTATCACTTTTGCGTATAATAAATCCTAATCTAGCAAGAGAGATGAAAACAAACTCAATCGATTCGCAACTCGATTAAATAGCATTCAAATCATGTAACAATATTGATGGTGAATCATAAACGATAATATGGAGACAAAACTAATTTATTGAATTAAAACCCATATTAGGAAATCAAACTTATTCCATAACCAATAATAAAACTCTAGCTCATATTCATGGAGTTCATAACAAGAAGAAAGAGAAGTTTCATGTTTCTAAACCCTAGAAAACAAAATAGAGGCAAAAGAATATAATAGATATAAAAGATATCCCACATTAGGTAAAAGTCCTCTCTTTTCCATAAAGGATACTCCTTCCAATATTAGGTCTTCTCAAAACCCATCTCCAAGTGGTCCACCAAGCCCATGTGTGAGAAATACCCATGTGAAAATTCTGCCCAAAAACGGTCGCCGGAAAACTGGGATTGTGGCCGGAACTGGGCCGGAAAGGTCGCCGGAAAACATCTCAGGTGACCAGCAAAGTCCGCCCGGTCACCGGTCAACGGGTCGGATCGGTCAACTAGTCAGCTCGGCGGGTCAACTCGGTCAGACCGAGTCAAACCGGGTTAAACACCGAGTCAGATGACTCAACTCAGGAGTCATACCTGAGTCAGTCAACTCAGCTGAGTTAGTCATGTGAGTCAGGTTCTAACTAGCCTAGGCCTAGGCCATGTTGCACAGGCCAGTTCTGTTGCACTATCATTGAGCTTCACCAGCTCATATCCAGCCATGATGGCTATCCTTCTCATTGCACAACTGCACCATCTGTGTAGCTTTATCAACCAACACAACCCATATATATTCTCAATTCAGTCCCAGTTCTAACCATTATAGCCATCACTGCACCACACTACACTTCCTTCCATTTCAGCTTCCATTTGCACAAACCACCAGTTGAACTAAACACAGTTGCAACACACTTGTCTTCTCTCTGTAGTGCTCAGCTGCTTCTTAAGCCACTGTTCCAGCTCAAACCGCCTGCAATTCCTACCACGAGTTTGCAGCTCCAAGTACATCTCCAAAGTTTCCACCAACAATACTAGCTGCAACCTGTTCATTGCCTGCAAGTGCACAAGCCTCATTCCTCTACTTGCAATATCACCAGCGCTTCCCTGAATTGGTCCACAACCTGAGCCATCTCCTAAAATGCCCACTGCCATTCACCAGCAGCTTAGCTCAAAACCAATTCTAACTCAGAACCAAAACATCCAAACATCACAGTTTCAGCTGCACCATCTTAGCTATACCACAGTTCACTCCCTTGTCAGCTCAAGGTTAACACAGCCTCATTACCATCACCATCCTGCAACCATCTGAGCCATAAACCACCTGACTCATGTGCACAACCTCCAGCCATTGCCAGAGCCTTCCATTCCATAACACTATCACCTGCAATTCCAGTGGCCAATTGTACCACCAAGCATTGACAAAATTACCAGCTCCATCAGAACCACTTCATAGCTCTGCCTCATACCACCACCATCAATTGCTCAAGACCACCTTCAAACACCACCAGCAACACCAGACCAAACCACCAACTTCACAGCATAACCGCACTAATCCTGCAATCTTCTGTAACTTCATAAGCACCTAACTCAGGCCACAGCTATGCAATTGCACCTAAGACAATTCCATCTGAGCTGCAACTGCCATTTCACCTTGTAGCTCAACTGAATCTCCACCAACACAGAACCCATTTCAATCTCAGAATTAGAACCATTACAAACCCTAGCTCTAGTTTTATCCATCTGAGACAATCTATAGAACCCATCTTCATTTCCAATCAAGGCTCAGAAATACCCTCACTTCGATTTCCATCTTAGCCCTGAAGTCTTCATCATTCAATCACTAACTCAAACCCGTAAACCCATCTGGAATTTCAACCCCAACTGAGAACCCCATCGATCTCAAAGAACCATGAATCTCCACCATTTTCTTCCAAAGAACAATCATCAAACCCTAATTTCACATTCATCCGATATCTTCTTCAAAACCTCTTGTAAACACCACCGATCTTCATCACCTTCTGAATCACCATCTTCTTCTACTCTGGTTCTCTACAGATCGAACCCTGTGAAACGGCAACAACCAATCCCTTGATGTCGATTTCAATTTCCTCCATCACTGTCTGGCTGCATCTCTATTTCTGTTCTTGGCAGTATCAAGATATCTTCTCATCAATTCCCGCACCATCAGCAGCTCACGAGTTAGCAACATCATCTTCTCGATCTCTCCATTTTGAACGATCTCGGAAAGCGGCAATGCTTTTTTGTTTCTCAATTTCGGGATGTATTTCTCTCGGTTTCAATTCGGGTGAAATGATGAATGAGAGAAATTTCTCTCAAATTCAGGTCATAATTAGGGTAGGATTTATGCAAAGGCACCACATGTTATAAGGGCTATCCTGATTGGCAACCCCTTAGCCTCAGCTGGTCTGTGTCTAAAATTCCTCCAAATGGAGTTACCCCTTAACCTTGATTGAGCTCCAGATAATGTTCGCCCATGAGATGACAATTTTGTCCTTTTGGTTCAAATAGAGTAATCTCTTCTTCTTTTCCTCCGTGCGACTCCAGAGTAGCTATAAACTCAAAACAAGCGTAAAATACATAATTCACAAGAAAAATAGCAAAAAAAGCGTAACTACTAGATAGTAAATTAGGTGTTTTAGACACCTATCAGATTCCCCCACACTTAGACTTTGCTAGTCCTCGAGCAAATCAAACAAAACAATAAAATACAACAACTCCGTGTCGTCGAGGCTACGGTCACTTTTAGCATAAATAACAAGCCTTTAAACCCCTAGGTGTCCCTAGTGGACGAGTTATAGTCTCGTGAGGGTTTACTAGAGATTTACCCACAAAACCTATTTTTCCAACTTACTAGTTCTCCGAAATAATAGTATCCAACGCGCTAAGAAGACATAGAGATTCTGCACACTAGTCATAAGAAGTTAGACACATAAATGAACACAATCTCATTCTTAAAAGTTGAGAGAGAAATAACCATCCCTTCTCGACTAAAATTCGGGTTCGGAGTGATCAAAAGTCTCGACTCTCGCCTCACAAGAAAGGGTTTTATGATATTGCTCTCAATAATAAACACTTTTTATGGGTCACACATCTGTCCGAGTGTTGGAATGAAGAGAGAATCCTGCGACACGTTGAATGGTAGGAAGGCAAAACCCTCCGAATGTTTTGAAAACCCACATCTTTTATAATTTTGAAAACCCATTTTTCTGACGATCTCTACGAAAAGAAATCAACCACTTAACGAAGGTGGGAATATGCTTACTTACCTTGTATCCGTTCGGCGTGCAGCTAGCACCACTCTCACAGCATCCATAGAAACGTCTTCGGTCTTCTATCGGTGTCTTCATCTTCGTCTTCGGTCTTCAACTCTTGAACTTCGTAGTATCTTGACAATGTAACTTTTTTCCTCTAAATCCTTATTGCTTGAAACTTCTTTGTAGATATTCCTTCTTCCATTGGCTTTATTGAAATAATACAAAACTAAAAACAAACTATACAAACCCAAAATATTTTTTTTTTCTTTTTCCGTTTTTTTTTTTTTTTTTTTTTTTTTGAAATACAAAATAAAAAAATACAAAATAAAAATAAAAAAAAATAATAAAAACTATTAACAAACCTAAAAATTTTATTTTTTTTTTTTTTTTTTTCTCTTTTTTTTTTTTTTTTAATTTTCGTTTTTTTTTTTTTTTTTTTTTTTTTTTTCGAGACAAGAGAAAGTAAAATACAAATAAAATAAAAACGTAAGTACAAAGGCCATGGTGTAAGTACTTTACCACTTGATTCTTCACAACTTATATGTCTTGATATCATAAACTTCTCGAACTCTCATCTTGATAATTTTCACTCTTTTTTGTATTGTTGCCTCAAACGTCTTCAACTTTCCTTGTAGATTTGTGATGCTCCTTGATAGGGTGTAGAATACATCCTATTTACTATCTATTGTTTATGCTTTCTTTGCTATTTTTCTTGTAAATTATGTATTTTACGCTTGTTTTGAGTTTTATAGCTACTATGGAGTCACACGGAGGAAAAGGGGAAGAAATCACCATATTTTAGCAAAAGGGTAAAATTGTCATTTCACCAAGGAGGGAATACTATATGGAGCCCAGCCAAGGTTAAGGGGAGGTCAAAGAGGTGTCCCTTATCCAAAAGAAGGGAGTGAGAATAGCACAATTGGGGTGTACTTATGGTGGGTGTTTGAATCCACCCACACCCTAAACTCTGACCCATACCCAAGCCCACATGTCTGAATCCACCCATACCCTAACCTAAGCCCATCCATCCATACCCTAACCTAAGCCCATCCATCCATACCCTAACCTAAGCCCATCCATCCATACCCTAACCGAAGCCTGATCCATCTGACCCGACCCGGATCCGTGTAATTATAACCTGACCTAAAATTGAGAATTGATTTCTCAATCATTTGAAAGAAAAGAGAGAGCAGCCATTGCTGCTGGTTAAACCGAGAGATGGAAGTGAGAATCGACCTGAGATGATGCAGCAAACGAGTGATGAAGGAGATGAACTCGCTGCTGTTAGTTCATGAGAGATGCATCCGAAATCGAGAGAAATTCATGGGATCGATTGCTGCTGACAGAGATCGATGTTGGAGAGGAAGGAACTTAGGGTTTGCTGAAATCAATTGAGATCGCTGAAACAGGGAGATTTGCTGATGCTGTGAGATGGGTATGGTGGCGATTTGAAGACACAGAGAAATTGGCAGTGGTGTTGAGAAGATGTGGATAAAGAATGGGTAATCGGAGAAGACTCTCATGGGTTGAAATTGCAGACACAGGGAATTGTTGGTCGCTGTAATTGATGAGATGAGCTCTCTGAGAAGAATAGAAAAATGGGTTTTAGGAGAAGGAGATGTTGTTGTTATCAGAATTAAAATGGGTCTGTGATTGATAAGATGCCGCTGTGACTTGTGAGTTAGATGAAGAACAAAGAGTGGGTTGAGTTGGATCTGTGATGGAGAGATCGATGTTGCTATTGGATGAATGGTCCGAGCTTGGCATTCTGGGGTGGAGTTGTGAATTGTGTGCACAATGGATGAAGTGCAATTGTTGCACAGGAGATGCGGTTGTGTAGAGTGGAGGGTATGGCACAGTGGTCCGAGTTTGCTAAAGAGATGGAAAGCTCTCGGATGTGTTGGTTTGCCTTGGAACTAAGGTCGCTTTATTATTGTCTATTCTGTTGTGATGTTGAGATGCAGAAATGTTGAAGCCCGGGAATGACTAAATGGCTCATGGTGGTGCTGGTGCTTTGGTGAAGAGGGGTTGTTGAGGCTATGATTTATGGGCTCTGGTGGTGATCAAATGGGTTCGAAGACTAGGTGGGTATGAGTGAGTTGAGTTGATGTTGTGCGGTGATGGAAGGGTTTCATGGCTGAAAAGAAGCAAAGGGTCCAATGGTGTTGGTGGAACTGTTGAAGATACTATAGAAGTGGCGCTGCAATGAAGCCGAGATGGAGGTGTTATTGTATTGGCAAGTGAAATAGAGCAAAATAAGAAGTGTTGCAGCTGAAATGGTGAACGGTTTGCGGGTTATGGAGTTGTGTATGTGGAGTTTTAGGCAAGAATTGACAGAGTCTTTGGTGAATTTGTGAAGTTGTGATCTGCAGTAATGAAAGTGCTAGTGACTCGCAAGCAAAGAGGCTTTGTGTATGTTGCTTCTCACTGGGTTGAGCTAAACATGAAATCATGGCCTGGATTGAGCCGGAGTGAGTCAAGAGTCTTGGATTCGAAAGAAGTTCGGAGCTCATGTCTACAAAGGAAGTGGTTCGATTGTGTTTCTATGGAGTTGTGCAAAGTGAGTCGTAGGTGATGGGATTGGAAGGTTTGAGTATGCGGCAGTGATGCGAGAATGAATGACTTGAAATGGCTTGATTAAATGTGCGGGAAGAGCCGAATGGTCGGAATTGCTGGATGATGCACCATCCTGGTGCATGACTGACATAAAGATGTGTTATGGCTCGAGCCAAGATGACTCGGCTCGGTCGAGCTACTCACACTCTCGATTCAGTCGACTGGAAGTTGAGTCATCCGACACCCGACTCTTCCCGACCCGAGTTGACTCACCGATTTGCCTTGACCGAGTTTGACCCCGTTGACCCGAACGTTTGACCCTGTTGACCGATGACCGGGTGGACTTTGCCGGTCACCTGAGCTACTTTCCGGCGACTATTCCGGTCGGATTCCGGCCATAATACCAGTTTTCCGGCGAGCAAAAAATCCAGAATTTTCTATGGATTTCTCTCATGGGTATGAAGACTTGGACTAGGAATTTGATGGAGAATTGGACTCAAATTTGGAAAGAGAAGATGGAAGGAGAGAAAGACTTGAATTTGGAAATTGAATTGCAAAAGGAAAAGGGTTCTATTCCTTGGAAGATTTGGAGAATATTGAAGCCTATAAATATAGAAGTTTTCTACATCTTTTACACACCTCTCTACACACACAAGACTTTTCTTTTCTTATTCTTTGTGTGAACTCTTTAGCATGAGTAACTAAATTGATTGAGGATGAATTCCTAGTTCTTAATATATGTTTTGAGTTTTGTTTCAATTCTTTCTTGAAGTTTTTCACATGATTATCGTTTGTTTTTACTAATAGGAATGATCTTAAAGACATTCATGATTGATTGATAGATTGTTTGGGTGGCCAACTAAATTGATTTGTCGATTTAATCTAATGCTAGTGAAAGTTAGGGGATAAGTAATCGTTTCTTGACTCTTTACATAAGTAGCAAACACGAGACCTTGCGGAGGGATTCCGTGGAGCGATTGTGTGTAAAAACAACGCTAGAAAGTGGACCAAGCGAACCGAGTTTAACTACTAGTACTAAACCTAAATTCATAAATCTTAATGCATTCAGGGAATTACATCTTGTAAGCGAACCTCAGGGTGGTTCTTTTGAATAGAATCTGATAACTAAGCGGACCTGCTTACTGGTGAAATTAGGGATTTTGGGGCTAGCTAAGCGGACCTGCTATCCTACGGTTGGTGATAATCATGACTAATAACAAGTAGAAAAGAACATAACTTGATTCATTGTTTTGCAACGAAGAAGGATTCCTTGATCTTGTCTCTCTTATTGTTTTCAACTTTATCTTTTAATTGCTTTGCTTATTTTCCTTTGCGTTTTACACCCCCCTTTCGTGAAAATTTTTACAACTAGAATCTCTTGCTCCTCGTGGGAACGAACTTGACTTCCATTATATTATTTTTAATTGAGTGGAAATATTGATTAATTTGATTGCACCTACGACACGCATCAAATTTTGGCATACGCCAAGCCATGTTTGAGCAAGTGGATGATTTTAGTTGTTTTTATTTTTCTTTTTTGCTTTAATCTTGCTTTGTTGGATTCTATTTTGTATCTAACTTAAGTCTTTGAATCTTATTTCAGGTATCGGTTTTCCATGTACGGTGGACAAGAGCAAGCATATTACAACAATCAATACGGTTTTCAACCTCAACATTATGGCAACTTCCAACCATCCTTAGGATACAATCAAAACCAATCTTTTGGCTATGATCAAATTCCTACGTAACCTTATGGATATTCTCATACATATCAACAACCTTATGACGGGTATGTAAGTGGACAATCACAAGGATGGGAGGATAGTTTTGTTTATGATCGTAAATTCTCTAGTTTTGCGAGATAAGATGACTGCCATGATTGGGGATCTTCAACAAAAGTTGCAAGAATCACATCGAAAAATTCAAAGGAATTCGGAGAAATTATACGAACAAATTAACCAACCTTTGGAGACTTTTGATGACGCTAGTGTAGATTACTTGAGCCTTGATCTTAATAATGATCAATCACCTATTCAAAAGGAAGAGCTTGAGGAAGATGCATTTATTGCTTGGAAAAAATTTCTTAGGGAAAGATATGAGTCCGCTGAAGTGTATGAACGTTGCAACAATGAGGAAGTTATTCCAACTCCGGATCATAATAACGATCCTTCACCTATTCAAAAGGAGGAGATTGGGTGTGACTTACCTATTTTTATAAACGGTGTAACACCCGCACATGAAGATCTTACAATCTATACCGACGAGAATCATTTTAGTGAATGGCCCGATTCCGATGATGAGAATGTTGAAGAGATGATGCTAGAGGATGAAACCAAATTAATTGATTTTGTGGAAGACCCAATTGAACTTGCCAATGATTTTAATGATGCCAAGACTTTGGTTAAGGTAGAAAACGACGAAGAATGGTTGCAAAGTTTAATAGAGGACCACGATATACAAGAGGTAAGTAATTCACTCGAATTTTTTAAGGATGAAGAGGATTCTATAATACAAGAAATTGTGCAAGGTTTGTCTAACCCTTTGCCTATTGATTCTTCTCCTTTACCTCTTATTGGTTTGAATGTATGTGCTTCGAAAGTATTTTTGGATGATTTTGTTTCTAGATATCCACCATTGGAAACACTTGATTCTAACACTATGCAGGTTTGCCAAGAGGAATACATGGAAGTTCCCAAATTCTATGTTCTTTATACACTTCCGAGTGTGGAAAAGAATAAGTGTGGGGGAAATTTCTATCGGGCGATAACATCATTATTATTTTCTTGTGCTAACATTTGTATGGAGTTATTGTTTGCAAAACAGGTATTATGGGTGGATCCCCAAATTTTCCGATTGTTAGTATATGGGGAATGAATCTTACAAGAGCTAAGTCGGGCCGTCGACTTTAAAAACAAGCGCTTAATGGGAGGCAACCCATAGGTTTTGTATTTCTTATCCTTTTGCTTTTTATTTTTTTGTTATTTCTTTTTCTTGTTCCTTATCATGTTAAAATTTCCCACCTTGACTTTACTAGAGGATTCAATTACATTGAGGACAATGTAAGGTTTAAGTGTGGGGGAGTGGTTAAGCATGTTTTTAAAACAAAAATTACAAAAAAAAAATTTAAAACTTTAAAAAAAAAAAAAAAAAAAAGTTTTACTTAAAAATTCCAACTTTTAAAGATTTTAGAGTCACTAGCATACTTCTAGGTATGTTTACATAGAGATTTTGACCGACATAATTGAACTTGGAAATGTTAGAGAACTACATTCGGATTTCTTGTTTGTTAGAGTGTTAAATAATGGATTTAATCATGCCGGTGATGCGAATTTGGTGCAGGGAGAAATGCGTTATTAGAGTTGCTTGATCAATCATTAGTGGAGACTACCCGTATTCATATCATGTGAGGCACCACCAGAAATTTTTCCATCTACTAAAGAGCATTCTTTTGAGTGTGTGTCACCGTACGTTAATTCCGGTAGAATGGTGAGCTACCCAACCTCCCACCAATAGAAGCACTACTCTTTGATCTCTTGAGTGCTAATTTTGTCAATCATGAGGGTGACGTCTATAGATGAAAGCTTCCTTCTTGTAGTTCGATTTGCAGTTAGCACCATTCTCTCTCACGACAACAACGGATCCATAGAAACATTCTCATCATCAACAAGGAGCGACATCAAAATCTACAAGGAAAGTTGGAAAAGTTTAAGGTTTATAAGCAACGGAACAAGAAAAAGAGCAAATTTCAAATACAAGTAAAGCAACATACAAATGAGCGGATTTTTACATATATGTTGAAGACTTACACTACAATGAGGTAATTTTATATCCAAGTATGAAGACTTATTCATGAAAGCGAAGAAAATTAAAAGGTGAGAATTTTTGAAGTTTATGATTTCAAGACGATACAAGTTGTGAAGAATCAAGCGGTAAAATACTTCTCCCACGGCCATGGTTGTATTTTAGTTCTTAATAAAAAAAAAAAAAAATTTTGAAAAAAAAAATTGAAAAAAGAAAAGAAAAGGAAAAAAAAAAAAAAAAAAAAAAAGAGAAAAACAAGAGAAATATTTGTTCTTATTTTTATTTAATGAGCCGTGGGGAAGGAAAATTTATAAGGAAGTTTCAAGCGACAAGGATTTAAGGTAAAAAGGTTACAAATTGTCAAGGATTTATGAAATTCGAGGGTTTATCACCAATAGTTGAAACCGAAGACCAAGGAGATCAAGACGAGGAGCGGAAGACGTTTCTATTGGATGCCGTGAGAGTGGTGTTATCATAATTGGCGATCGGATGTGAAGGTGAGTAAGTAATCTCATCCTCGATAATAATGGTTGATTTCCTTTCGTAGAGATCGTCAGAAAAATGGTTTTTCAAAATATTAAAAGATGTGGGTTTTTAAAAATATTTCGGAAGTTGTCCTTCCCACCATTCAACGTGTTGCGAGAATTCTCTCTTCATTCCTACCGCACACATGTGAGAACCATAAAAAGCCGTCTTTTTGAGTGCAATTATCATAAAATCCTTTTTGGTGAGGCGAAGTCGAGGCGAAATGCTTATTGATCGTTTCTCAAACACGCGTTCTCTCATTATGGTGTGGTTATTTCTCACTCAACATTTAAGAATGAGAATATGTTCTTTAGTATTTCTAACTTCTTATTACTAGCATGCAGAAACTCTATGTCCTCATAACTCTTTGATGCTTGGGACGCTTGAACGCTTTGAAGTTGTGAGTTTTTAGTTTGATTTGCTCGAGGACTAGCAAAGTCTAAGTGTGGGGAATTTGATAGGGTGTAGAATACATCCTATTTACTATCTATTGTTTATGCTTTCTTTGCTATTTTTCTTGTAAATTATGTATTTTACGCTTGTTTTGAGTTTTATAGCTACTATGGAGTCACACGGAGGAAAAGGGGAAGAAATCACCATATTTTAGCAAAAGGGTAAAATTGTCATTTCACCAAGGAGGGAATACTATATGGAGCCCAGCCAAGGTTAAGGGGAGGTCAAAGAGGTGTCCCTTATCCAAAAGAAGGGAGTGAGAATAGCACAATTGGGGTGTACTTCTGGTGGGTGTTTGAATCCACCCACACCCTAAACTCGACCCATACCCAAGCCCACATGTCCCCACCCATACCCTAACCTAAGCCCATCCATCCATACCCTAACCTAAGCCCATCCATCCATACCCTAACCTAAGCCCATCCATCCATACCCTAACCGGCCTGATCCATCTGACCCGACCCGGATCCGTGTAATTATAACCTCGACCTAAAATTGAGAATTGATTTCTCAATCATTTGAAAGAAAAGAGAGAGCAGACCATTGCTTTGCACTGGTTAAACCGAGAGATGGAAGTGAGAATCGACTGAGATGATGCAACAAACGAGTGATGAAGGAGATGAACTCGCTCTTGTTAGTTCATGAGAGATGCATCCGAAATCGAGAGAAATTCATGGGATCGATTGCTGGTGACAGAGATCGATGTTGGAGAGGAAGGAACTTAGGGTTTCTTTGAAATCAATTGAGATCACGAAAACAGGGGAGATTTGGTCGATGCCTTTGTGAGATGGGTATGGTGGCGATTTGAAGACACGGAGAAATTGGCAAAGGTGTTGATAAGATGTGGATAAAGAATGGGTAATCGGAGAAGACTCTCATGGGTTGAAATTGCAGACACAGGGGAATTGTTGGTCAGTAATTGATGAGATGAGCTCTCCGAGAAGAATAGAAAAATGGGTTTTAGGAGAAGGAGATGTTGTTGTTATCAGAATTAAAATGGGTCTGTGATTGATAAGATGCCGCTGTGACTTGTGATTTAGATGAAGAACAAAGAATGGGTTGAGTTGGATCTGTGATGGAGAGATCGATATTGCTATTGGATGAATGGTCTGAGCTTGGCATTACCGGTGGAGTTGTGAATTGTGTGCACAATGGATGAAGTGCAATTGTTGCACAGGGAGATGGCGGTTGTGTAGAGTCGGAGGGTATGGCACAGTGGTCTCGAGCTGCTAAAGAGATGGAAAGCTCTCGGATGTGTTGGTTTGCCTTGGAACTAAGGTCGCTTTATTATTGTCTATTCTGTTGTGATGTTGAGATGCGGAAATGTTGAAGCCTGGGAATGACTAAATGGCTCATGGTCTTGGTCTTTGGTGAAGAGGGGTTGTTGAGGCTATGATTTATGGGCTCGGTGGTGATCAAATGGGTTCGAGAAGACTAGGTGGGTATGAGTCAGTAGTTGATGTTGTGCGGTGATGGAAGGGTTTCATGGCCGAAAAGAAGCAAAGGGTCTGTGGTGTTGGTGGAACTGTTGAAGATACTATAGAAGTGGCGCTGCAATGAAGCCGAGATGGAGGTGTTATTGTATTGGCAAGTGAAATAGAGCAAAATAAGAAGTGTTGCAGCTGAAATGGTGAACGGTTTGCGGGTTATGGAGTTGTGTATGTGGAGTTTTAGGCAAGAATTGACAGAGTCTCATTGGTGAATTTGTGAAGTTGTGATCTGCAGGTAATGGAAGTGCTAGTGATGCAAGCAAAGAGGCTTTGTGTATGTTGCTTCTCTTGGGTTGAGCTAAACATGAAATCATGGGTCTGGATTGAGCTGGAGTGAGTTTATTAGCCGAGTCTTTGGATTCGAAAGAAGTTCTGGAGCTCAGGTCTACAAAGGAAGTGGTTCGAATTGTGTTGCTATGGAGTTGTGCAGTGAGCTGTAGGTGATGGGATTGGAAGGTTTGAGTATGCGGCAGTGATGCAGAATGAATGACTTGAAATGGCTTGATTAAATGTGCAGGGAAGAGCCAGAATGGCTGGAATTGCTTGGATGATGCACCATCCTGGTGCATGACCGACTGACATGTGTTATGGCTCGAGCCAAGATGACTCAGGCTCGGTCGAAGCTACTCACACTCGATTCAGTCGACTGCGAGTTGAGTCATCTGACAGCTGACTCTTCCTGACCCGAGTTGACTCACCGATTCGCCTTGACCGAGTTGACCCGTTGACCCGAACGTTTTGACCCGGTTGACCGATGACCGGGTGGACTTTGCCGGTCACCTGAGCTACTTTCCGGCGACTATTCCGGTCGGATTCCGGCCATAATACCAGTTTTCCGGCGAGCAAAAATTCCAGAATTTTCTATGGATTTCTCTCATGGGTATGAAGACTTGGACTAGGAATTGGATGGAGAATTGGACTCAAATTTGGAAAGAGAAGATGGAAGGAGAGAAAGACTTGAATTTGGAAATTGAATTGCAAAAGGAAAAGGGTTCTATTCCTTGGAAGATTTGGAGAATATTGAAGCCTATAAATAGAGAAGTTTTCTACATCTTTTACACACCTCTCTACACACACAACACTTTTCTTTTCTTATTCTTTGTGTGAACTCTTTAGCATGAGTAACTAAATTGATTGAGGATGAATTCCTAGTTCTTAATATATGTTTTGAGTTTTGTTTCAATTCTTTCTTGAAGTTTTTCACATGATTATCGTTTGTTTTTACTAATAGGAATGATCTTAAAGACATTCATGATTGATTGATAGATTGTTTGGGTGGCCAACTAAATTGATTTGTCGATTTAATCTAATGCTAGTGAAAGTTAGGGGATAAGTAATCGTTTCTTGACTCTTTACATAAGTAGCAAACACGGGACCTTGCGGAGGGATTCCGTGGAGCGATTGTGTGTAAAAACAACGCTAGAAAGTGGACCAAGCGAACCGAGTTTAACTACTAGTACTAAACCTAAATTCATAAATCTTAATGCATTCAGGGAATTACATCTTGTAAGCGAACCTCTGGGTGGTTCTTTTGAATAGAATCTGATAACTAAGCGAACCTGTTACTCAGTGAAATTAGGGATTTTGGGGCTAGCTAAGCGGACCCGCTATCCTACGGTTGGTGATAATCATGACTAATAACAAGTAGAAAAGAACATAACTTGATTCATTGTTTTGCAACGAAGAAGGATTCCTTGATCTTGTCTCTCTTATTGTTTTCAACTTTATCTTTTAATTGCTTTGCTTATTTTCCTTTGCATTTTATACCCTCCTTTCGTGACAATTTTTACAACTAGAATCTCTTGCTCCTCGTGGGAACGAACTTGACTTCCATTATATTATTTTTAATTGAGTGGAAATATTGATTAATTTGATTGCACCTACGACACGCATCACTCCTCTTGTTGATGATGATGGTGTTTCTATGGACCTGTTGGTGTAGAGAGAGATAAGGTGGATGGTGCTAACTGCGAACAAGATTACAAGTGGTATGTAAGTTAGCAATTCGATGTCACCAACATGGTTGATAAAAATAGCACTCAAGAGATCAAAATAGTGCTTCTATGGTGGGAGGTTGGGCAGCTCACCATTCTGCCCGGAATTTACGTACGGTGACACACACTCTAAAAGCACAAATTTAGACAGGTACAAAGAATTGAAGGTCGGTGCCTCACATTATGTAACATGGGTAGTCTCCACTATAGAGGATCACTACTCTAATACCGAATTCAGTATGCACCTTATTTGCCACTGGCATGGTTAAATCCAACTTTAACTCTCATACAATTAAGAAACCCGATCATGTTCTCTGTCATCTCTAAGTTCAGTCACTCTTATGAGATTCTCGATGTAATCTTAGCGACATGTATACTATGTGACTCTAAACTAACTACAAGTTGGAGTTCTTTATTCAAATATATACAAAAAAAAATTAAAAATTTTGACTCAAAAAGGCTAAAAACTCTATATGCAAAAGACTCCCCCACACTTAAACTTCACATTGTCCTCAATGTGTAAAACCGAAAATTCTGAATTCTGACGTAACAGCAGATAAAACGCAAAAACTGTACAAATTGGTAAGGAATTTGGAAAAACTCCATTTCACAAAAGTTGTTCATCTACGTGTTTTCTACAAAGTGTCAAAAGGGCACAGTGTTTCGATAAACGGTCTGACAGTTATGGTCTCTGGACTGAACTACGTGCAGTCTGAATTTTTCTGACGAAAAGGTATTCGTCCTAATTCTCTTCTAAGATAGATTCCGGATTCAATGAAATTAAACATGGGGATGCAAATATGATATGAAAACTATAAAAATAAATAAATACAAGGGTTTAAGATACAAAACCTATGGGTTGCCTCCCATTTAGCGCTTGGTTTAAAGTCGTCAGCCCGACTCTTTTGTTATCGTCCATATACCAACAATCTGAAAATCTGGTAGTCTGCCTGAAAACAATCTGCAATTCTAGTAACAACTTCACACAATGATTAGCATAATATATGAATAATGAAATTGTTATAGCTTGAAAGTTTCCCCACACTTAGTCCTTTTTACACTCGGAAGTGGATAAAGAACATAAAAGTCGGGTACTTCCACGGTTTCTTGTTCCAAAACCTGCATAGTATGAGAATCAAGTTTCTCTAATGGCGGAAAACGAGAAACAAAGTCATTCAACAATACTCTTGAAGCACATACATTCAAACCAATAAGAGGTAAAGGAGAAGAAACAATAGGCAACGGGTTAGACAAACCTTGCACAATCTCTTGTATTACGGAATCCTCTTCATCCTTGAAAAACTCAAGTGAATTATTCACCTCTTTTATATCATGGTCCTCTATTAAACCTTGCAACCATTCTTCGTCCGTTTCTGCCGTAACCAAAGTGTCGACATAAACATCATCATTACAATCCTTTGCAAGCTCAATTGGGTCTTCCACAATATTGGTTAAACCGGTTTCATTCTCAACATACTCCTCCTTTTTGTTGTAAGGCACATACTCTTTTGCGGATCCAAATTTTATTGTAAGAAACTTTTTTAGAACACTCGAAAATGCATCCTCCTCAAGCTCCGCCCTTTGAATAGGCTCTTGATCATTATTAAGATCAATGCTTGAGTAATCTACACAAGTGTCGACATATTCCTCTTCGTCTTCATCTTGATCCCAAAAAGACTCCTCGGAAATGTCACCATGAGTTGTTTCAAGCAATATATCATAATCACCGTCACTATCATAGTCAACATAAGATGGGTCCTCGCTGAATTTAGTGTTGCTAATCTCGAACTCATCCTTTTGAATAGGTGAATGATCATTATTAAGATCAAGAGTTGAGTTAACTACACAATTATCAACGAAAGTGCCCAAGGATTGGCCTTTTTCCACATTAGCATCAATCAAATATTCATCACAAACCATATGCACATTAGAATTATCCATATCTTGCTTGCATTGATCAATGCCTCTTCGCAAGCTAGCAATACCTTCGCGAAGTTCTTGGAGTTGCTAGTTTGTAGTCTCTTTAGCTTTTTGAAATTCCTCTTGTAAAAAGTTGGAAACTTTGTCTATAAAATTAGAGACTTTTTGTTCACGAGCATAAGAATCCTCCCATATTTGTGGTTGTTCCCCGCCATAAGGTTGTTGAGGAAAACCATAAGGTTCCATGGAGCATTGGTCATAACCAATAAATTGGTTTTGATTATACCCCTGGAATTGGTAGTTGTCGTATTGTTGAGGTTGTTGAAAACCGTATCCATCCATGTAGTATGCTCCTTCCATGAGAAACAAGCACCTGAAATAAAATTCTCAAACCAAGGTTAAAACCCAGAAAATAAGAAAAATTAAAAAAAAAAAATATATTAAAAACAAAAATAAGAAACCAAAACCAAGTGACAACCGCTGCCTCCCCGGCAACGGCGCCAAAATTTGACCGGTTGTCAGCCGACACAAATATAATTACACTTTCTTACTACTCAAAATATATAATGAAGCAAGGGCAAGAAAGGATCGATCCCACAGAGAGGTCTAGGTTGTCAAATTGTTTCAGTATCTTATAAGTAACACGGGGGATTTTCTGATTGTGTAAATAAAAATAAACAAAAAGCAAACAATAAAAAGTAAACACGCAAATCAAGAATGAGAAAGTATTGGTCAAGGATTTCGTCTTCATTCACAAACATGTTTTCAACACAATAACTAGAATTGATATTTTAATCTCAACTTTTATCAAAGACCCTAGAATACCTTGATCGCAAGTATATCCCGCAAATCTCCTCATGTCATCAACAAACACATTAAAAGATGCGAATATGAATTCTATCTAAAGGAACAACCTAACGTGTAAAAGCACTAATCAAGTTTAATTCCCTAGATGCATTAGGCTCTATGAAATCAGGCCAATCAAAGCAATCGAACGTGGAAAGCGCACTAATCCGATTTAACAAAGGTTATGACTCACGTATGATCATAAGAATATATCACTACAAACTATAATCATATTTATGCTACTTGTAATCAGGAATCTATCACTTTTGCGTATAATAAATCCTAATCTAGCAAGAGAGATGAAAACAAACTCAATCGATTCGCGACTCGATTAAATAGCATTCAAATCATGTAACAATATTGATGGTGAATCATAAACGATAATATGGAGACAAAACTAATTTATTGAATTAAAACCCATATTAGGAAATCAAACTTATTCCATAACCAATAATAAAACTCTAGCTCATATTCATGGAGTTCATAACAAGAAGAAAGAGAAGTTTCATGTTTCTAAACCCTAGAAAACAAAATAGAGGCAAAAGAATATAATAGATATAAAAGATATCCCACATTAGGTAAAAGTCCTCTCTTTTATATGTTTCTCTATTTCCATAAAGGATACTCCTTCCAATATTAGGTCTTCTCAAAACCCATCTCCAAGTGGTCCACCAAGCCCATGTGTGAGAAATACCCATGTGAAAACTCTGCCCAAAAACGGTCGCCGGAAAACTGGGATTGTGGTCGGAACTGGGCCGAAAAGGTCGCCGGAAAACATCTCAGGTGACCAGCAAAGTCCGCCGGCCACCGGGGTCAACGGGTCGGATCGGTCAACTAGTCAGCTCGGCGGGTCAACTCGGTCAGACCGAGTCAAACCGGGTTAAACACCGAGTCAGATGACTCAACTCAGGAGTCATACCTGAGTCAGTCAACTCAGCTGAGTTAGTCATGTGAGTCAGGTTCTAACTAGCCTAGGCCTAGGCCATGTTGCACAGGCCAGTTCTGTTGCACTATCATTGAGCTTCACCAGCTCATATCCAGCCATGATGGCTATCCTTCTCATTGCACAACTGCACCATCTGTGTAGCTTTATCAACCAACACAACCCATATATATTCTCAATTCAGTCCCAGTTCTAACCATTATAGCCATCACTGCACCACACTGCACTTCCTTCCATTTCAGCTTCCATTTGCACAAACCACCAGTTGAACTAAACACAGTTGCAACACACTTGGCTTCTCTCTGTAGTGCTCAGCTGCTTCTTAAGCCACTGTTCCAGCTCAAACCGCCTGCAATTCCTACCACGAGTTTGCAGCTCCAAGTACATCTCCAAAGTTTCCACCAACAATACTAGCTGCAACCTGTTCATTGCTGCAAGTGCACAAGCATCATTCCTCTACTTGCAATATCACCGTTAACCCAAATTGGTCCACAACCTGAGCCATCTCCTAAAATGCCCACTGCCATTCACCAGCAGCTCAGCTCAAAACCAATTCTAACTCAGAACCAAAACATCCAAACATCACAGTTTCAGCTGCACCATCTTAGCTATACCACAGTTCACTCCCTTGTCAGCTCAAGGTTAACACAGCCTCAGTACCATCACCATCCTGCAACCATCTGAGCCATAAACCACCTGACTCATGTGCACAACCTCCAGCCATTGCCAGAGCCTTCCATTCCATAACACTATCACCTGCAATTCCAGTGGCCAATTGTACCACCAAGCATTGACAAAATTACCAGCTCCATCAGAACCACTTCATAGCTCTGCCTCATACCACCACCATCAATTGATCAAGACCACCTTCAAACACCACCAGCAACACCAGACCAAACCACCAACTTCACAGCATAACCGCACTAATCCTGCAATCTTCTGTAACTTCATAAGCACCTAACTCAGGCCACAGCTATGCAATTGCACCTAAGACAATTCCATCTGAGCTGCAACTGCCATTTCACCTTGTAGCTCAACTGAATCTCCACCAACACAGAACCCATTTCAATCTCAGAATTAGAACCATTACAAACCCTAGCTCTAGTTTTATCCATCTGAGACAATCTATAGAACCCATCTTCATTTCCAATCAAGGCTCAGAAATACCCTCACTTCGATTTCCATCTTAGCCCTGAAGTCTTCATCATTCAATCACTAACTCAAACCCGTAAACCCATCTGGAATTTCAACCCCAACTGCAGAACCCCATCGATCTCAAAGAACCATGAATCTCCACCATTTTCTTCCAACAACAATCATCAAACCCTAATTTCACATTCATCCGATATCTTCCTTCAAAACCTCTTGTAAACACCACCGAGCTTCATCACCTTCTGAATCACCATCTTCTTCTCTACTCTGGTTCTCTACAGATCGAACCCTGTGAAACGGCAACAACCAATCCCTTGATGTCGATTTCAATTTCTTCCATCACTGTCTGGCTGCATCTCTATTTCTGTTCTTGGCAGTATCAAGATATCTTCTCATCAATTCCCGCACCATCAGCAGCTCACGAGTTAGCAACATCATCTTCTCGATCTCTCCATTTTGAACGATCTCAGAAGCAGCAGCTGCTGGTTTTTGTTTCTCAATTTCAGATGTATTTCTCTCGGTTTCAATTCAGTTGAAAATGATGAATGAGAGAAATTTCTCTCAAATTTAGGTCATAATTAGGGTAGGATTTATGCAGTGGCACCACATGTTATAAGGGCTATCCTGATTGGCAGCCCCTTAGCCTCAGCTGGTCTGTGTCTAAAATTCCTCCAAATGGAGTTACCCCTTAACCTTGATTGAGCTCCAGATAATGTTCGCCCATGAGATGACAATTTTGTCCTTTTGGTTCAAATAGAGTAATCTCTTCTTCTTTTCCTCCGTGCGACTCCAGAGTAGCTATAAACTCAAAACAAGCGTAAAATACATAATTCACAAGAAAAATAGCAAAGAAAGCGTAACTACTAGATAGTAAATTAGGTGTTTTAGACACCTATCAGTAACAAAGCTAATACTCCCCCTATTGGAAATATAGGTGGATTTTCAATCCGAACATCTTTGTTATTCCCTTTTTATAGTCAAGATAACTACAATAGCAATATGATATGTTGCTCCCCCTTAGTCAATGCTTTACTCTTTCGTTAGATATAACGTCTAAGCACAATTTTCCTTTCCTTAGTGATTACAAATCACTTGTTTACTCCACATATGTCTCCCCCTTTTTGTCACAAAGTGACAAAGGTTCGAGCAAATAAAGGTCAAACCGAAAGGATCTTACAAATGTAAAAGACTTGTATAACCTATAAGAGTTAAGCACGAAAGTTTCACATACCATTTTAGATAACCAATATCAAAACCGAAAGTACAAGTAATTTGGTTTTAATATGTTATCAAGGAAACAATTGCCCGAAGCAATTTTCCCTGATAGTTTAACAAATTGACTAAGAAACTTAGTTTCGTTTCTAAACCGATTGCACAAATACAATCGCTTATTTCGATAAGACCAAAATAAAGATCAGAATTAACTTTATTTTTCTCATCAGGTTCTAATTATTCAGACAATAACTTAGACCTTTCACTTTAGACAAGACAAGTACTAGGTTAGTTAACTAGTATTTTTTGTCAAGGCATTCGATTAGACTTGAATAACCGAATCCTTCAATTTGATAAGTCTAACTAAGATCGGAATTAACTTAGTTTCTCTTATCCAGAATCGAATTGGACTAAAAAAATGAATATGTATTTTGTTAAGCCATAAACAGTACATACAAACCAAATAAATTGACTTGCACAATTATTTCTCTTAACCGGAAGCAATTGAAACAGACATAGACATTATAGCACCGCAATTGCACCGAAATTTCGTTAAGCAAAAACACTTGATATCAAACAATAAAGAAGATATCAAACAATAAGCCAAATAAATTGACATAGTTTTTCTTAACAAGAAACAATTGAATCACACACACACAACCATACACACATAATGGAATAAATATCAATTGTACCAAAATTTTGTTAAGCAAAAGCAAAATATATGCAATTAAATCAGGCTTTTCTTAAACAAGAAAACGATTAACTAACAAATTCGTTACCTCAGACTCCGCATCCTCTTCTCCCCAGAAAGATATATCATTAAGCACAAGTTCAAGTTAGAACTCTTCCCCAGTATGTTTTCATCCTCTCGCAAGAAAAAAAAGGACAACAACAAAGAGCAACCTTTACCAGAGAATGGTTAAATCGGTTTTAACTAATGCGTGCTTGGTAGGCCTGGAAGATGGGTAAATAAATTGGCCTACGGGTTATACACGTTAAGTGCACGGCGTCTATTGGAGACGCGGAAAGTACGGGTCGATCCCACAAGGACTAGGGGTGCTCTTGAATGATCTAAGGCTGCTTAACTGAGTTCTAAGTGAAGGTAATGTAACACAGATGTTTTTGTGCCGAAACGGCTGATGTTGAGATGTGATATAAACCTAAACTAAGGTAAACAAATAGTGACAGGGGATGCTAAGGTCTCAATTCCACCACTCACTCCTACTGTGTGCTCAACTGAGTTGAGACTTTCTTGCCTTGTGACTGATAAGGGCAGGGTGTCAAACCCACCACTTATCTCTCCCTGTAATGCTTCAAAGAACAACTAAAGTGCTGACCCAGAGCACTAGTTGTCTAATTAAGTACAACTAGTCAAAGGGATCAGCATTTGGGTCTAAAGTATGAGTTGCAGTAACCTCAATGTAGTTGTAACCTAACTACAATGGATGCAAGGCATCCATTGTGAGAGAAAAACACTGGATACTTGTATTGAAGACATTTGATGATATTAAGTACTCAAGATAGTTCACGAGTTAAAACAAAGTAGAGAATGAGGGTTTCAATGAAACCCTTGCAACTAAACTAGAACATGATAAAATAACAATTTAAGCAAAATAAACCTAATTGACACTCCTGCTAATCCGTGCGTGTCTTCTACACTCACCCTTCACCGATATTTATACATGCACAAAGAAACCCTAAAACTACCAAACCCTAATTCAATTAAAAATAGAAATTAAATCATACCCATACCCTCTACTCTCTCGAACCGCCTCCAGAATCGTGCTATTATCCCGTCAAATTGGCTCGAGAACGCCATGCATCGACCGAGTTGATGTATGAGAAACCCTAGTCCCCAATTATCTTTAATTTAGCTTCTAGGGTTGATAGAAGCTATAAGAAAGATAACTAGACCTAGAGAGGAGCCGAGGTGGTTGATGGTGCGGTTGTTGAGGTGAAAGAAGATGGGGATGGTGATGATAGAGACAGGAGACGGAGAGGGAGGTATGGAGATGCAGAGCAGAGCTCTGTCTGTCGGGTGAAGAGGTATGGGGGAGGAGAAGAGAATAGGGTTAGGTTTCTGTGTTAGGGGCTTATATAGGTGGTGTGATGTGAAGCGGGTGCATCAGGATTTGATGTGAAGGTCGGAGCGAGCGTCGGATGTAGCAGGTAAGATCTGAACGGTCGAGGATGGTAAGCGGTTTTGGAGCGATCTGGTGTTGCACGGAGCATCAAGAGATGATGTATAGTGATGGAGCGACCGTAGGATGCAGCTGGGAGAGATATGGACGGCTCGTGGTGGACGGGCCCTGGATCCTGTCGCGGGTTGGGTCTAGCTCAAGCCCATGTCTTGAGATGAGTTGCTACTTGTTGGGTTGCAACTGTTGCGCGCGGGCTTTGGCTATCTGCTCCATAGATGCTCGACTCCAATTCTTCGCTCTTTTGGCTCCTCAGTTTCTCTGAGCTTTATTTATTACCTAAAAACACAAAATTAATTAGTACAAATATTTATTCTTGAAAACAAGGAAAACACAGAATCTGGGATAATATATGATTTATAAGCGCAAAAGATGAGTAAAATGCCAATAAAAAGGTGTATAAATATGCACTATTTAGCACTCATCAAATACCCCCAAACCTGAATTTTACTTGTCCTCAAGTGAAACAGAAATTAGGAAATCCTAACTATACCACTGTCGTAGGTCTCTCGAATGCATTTAGCGTATGCACTAAGCCTTTAAACCCCTAGGTGTCCCTAGTGGACGAGTTGTAGTCTCGTGAGGGTTTACCGAGGTGTGCCCACAAAACCTTCTCCAACTTCGTAGTGTAAAAGAGTCTCAAGCCTCCAAGAAGCTATGAGGACATAGAGTTTCGCATGCTAGTAACGAGAAGTTAGAACTATCGAAGAACGCATTCTCATCCTTAAGTCTTTGCGAGAAGTAACCATACCATATGAAAGAATTCGGATTCGATTGTGATCATAAGCCTCGACTTCGCCTCACCATTAGGATTTTATGATAATTGCACTCAAAAAGATCGCTTTTTTAGTCTCTCATGTGTGCAGGCGGGAATAAAGAGAGAAATCCTGCACACGTTGTAGGTAAGAAGGATAACCTTCCGAAATAAAATCTGAGACTCCACGAAGTGTGGAAAAAAATCTTTTTCTGATGATCTCTAAGAAAGGAAATCAACCATTAGCAAGGGGTGGGAGTACTCACTCACTTCTCACCCGATCGGCAATTAATATCACTCTCTCATAAGAAACCATAGAAACGTCTTCAATCTTCGGTCTTCGGTCTTCAAATGTTGATGACGAACTTCTAAACTTCACAAAACTTGACAATTTTTAACTTTTCTACTCAAATTCCTTGTTGTTTGGATTTTTCTTTTTAAACTCTTCTTTACCATGGTGGTAGCAAAAAGTAAGAAAATAAACTACAATATTTTTTTGATTTTTGATTTTTTTTTTTTTTTTTTTAATAAGTGAAAATAAAAATACAAATACAAATAGTGAAACAACTAACTCCATGGACAAAGGACTTTATCACTCAATTTTTCCACAACTTGTATTGTCTTGATTTTATAAATTTTATTAATTCTCATCCTATTTTCTTTTCTTTGTTGCACATAAACCTTGGACTATATCAATTTTTCTTTCCATATTCTCGATTCTGCTCCGCTTTGCCGACGATGATGTGTTTCTATGGGTCTTGCTTTGATTGAGAAAGAGAATGATGCTAACTGCAAATCGGTATTTAGAAGGAGTTTTCATCTTTAGACGTCACCCTCATGATTGACAAAAACTAGCACTCAAGAGATCAAAAGTAGTGCTGAAATTGGTGCGAAGTTGGGTAGCTCACCATTCCTACCCGGAATTTACGTAAGGTGACACACACTCTAACAAACTTTTCTAGAAAGTTGCAAAAATTTGAAGGTTGGTGCCTCACTTGATGTAAATTGGGTAGTCTCCACTATGGGTGATCACAATTCTACTACCGAATATCTAAACAAAGACCTAATTCGCCCCTCAGGTATGGTTAAATCCAACTTTAACGCTCTAATCAACTAAGGAACCCGATTGTGTTCTCCTAAGACTTCCAAGTTCCGTTATTTCGGTCAGAATCTCTATGTAAACATAGCTAGAAGCATGCTAGTGACTCTAAAATCTCTAAGAGTTGGAGGTTTTTACAAAAAGAGTTTTTTGAATATATATATATATATTTTTTTTTTTTTTTTTAAATAAAAGATTAAAAAGACTAAAAACTCTAAATGCAAATGCACCCCCAAACCTAAATCAAACATTGTCCTCAATGTGTCAACAGATAGAATATTTAAACAGTCACATACCATGAGAACTATGCTGAAAAGAGAAAAGGGAAGAGATTACCGGAAATGTCGGCGGAAGCAAGGTTGGAGCTTCACTAGTCAAGGCTAGAATCCAATATTCTCAACGGAGATCATATCGGATTAGCATAATATATGTGCAAGAAGACTCAACCGATTCAAGAAAAGAAAAATTTAACAAGTCCTACTGGATATATACAATGAAAATTCACCATAAACCAACAGTCTAAAGAGTTGAGGATCAACCCAAAAGACGATATGTACAACCCAAAAGACGATATGTACAACCATCAACAATCTTACACAAATATAACATGAGAGTGCAAGTAAGATCAGAGATGTGAAGGAGTTTCCCCAAACCTAAACTTGTGAACAGGTGTGTTTGTGAGAACAAAATCTTGCAATTTTAAAGGTACATCATGCAAAAGGTCTAACTCAAAATGAGTTTTGCTAATTACAGTGGAGACATATACATTCCAACTGTGGCTCCTTAAGAGTGTTATACTTTGATGCAAAATAGTCCAAGAGGACTTGGGAAGCACAAAGCTCTAGGCCTAAGTTAGGCATTTTCGAGAAAAGTTGGTTTTGCAATTTTGTGACAAACTACACCTAGGTTGGGTGAAGGAGTTTCAATTTGTGACTCGGGAGAGGTTAGGTACATCTACGTTATTTTCATGTATAAAATCATTTGTACCATCACACACTTTCCTAAAGTCAAAAGAGGGTAAATCATGTTCATTTCACAGGATAATTGCACAGGTTCCACATCAATATCACATGCATGAATATCGGAGAAGCATCATTCATGGGGTTCACGTAAGAGACGCCTAACGTCTCTCGAACCAAAAGATTCTACTACATTTTCAGTGTAAACATGCTCTTCTAACATATCATATTCATCCTCATCATCATCATAGCACAAATGCATTTCCCTAACATTCATTTCATCTTGAAATTCCTCCCTTTCCTCATTTAGTGCATCACAGATTTGACTCAATTTGAGTTCTAAGCTCGCAAACCTTTGGTCAGTTGACTTTTGATATTGCTCAAGGTTTTGCTCAAGGTTTTGACTAAATTCAAGAAGTTCATTATGTTGTTCAATGAAAGGAGAGTTTTCACTAGTGGGTATGCATTCCTCATATGGATATTCATTGTATGGTTGTGCATGAGGTTCACTAGAGAAGGAAATTCGGACATGTTGCTATATGGATGGTCATGCATTGCATTCATTTCAAGCCTAGCATTTTGCTCCATGAGTGTTTCCATTGCTGATTGCAAACTAGGAGTTGGGGGAGTATAAAATTGTTCATCTCCCCACTGTGGTGAATGATGCATGTGTGCAAAGTTGATTATGGTCCCAATAGTCACTTCTAGACACTTCGTACATTGGATGGTTTTCTCTAGATCTGTCTATAAGCATGCAAAATATAACAAGAATCATCGGGGTGGTCTAAGCCACCACATAAGGTGCAAGCATAAATATATTGCCTAGAGGAATTAGATTCGACAATGATTGCCTTTCTAAGGCGATTGTCCGACTAAAAGCGGAATAGTCGAACTTCTAATTGATCTAGAAGTGATGACTGGGTATGAGGAGAGTGTTCATTCTCAACTTTTGTGATGGATGATACATGTGCTCATAGTGATTAGGGTATGTGAGGTCGGGGGCCACGAGAAGGCGCATAAAATTCCCTAAAATCACTATGGTATGTGGGGGTTCATCATGTGAAGCGTGCCCGTAAGAACGCTCTCTAAGGGATTTGTTTGAATCCCCAGATGCGGACCAAAATCCTGACATGGTCTAGCTCTCAAATTGAACTCAAAGCCCAATTGTAATGGACTTAATTTGGTTCATTGGGTTTTTTGGTTTGTTGGGTTTCATTTGGTTTGTTGGAAAAGTTTGGTTTATGTGGGCTTGTTGTTTGGTTTTTGTGGGAAGCCCCGTAGTTGTGTGCACAGCCTAGGTTGTGTGGGCTCAATTTGGTTTAAGAGGGAAAACGATGTCACTGGACGGTGATTTGATTGTGAGCAGCCCAGCAGTAGAGGTTCTAGCCTAGATGGTCCTGGCCCGTAAATGAATTGAGTTGAGGCTGAGTTTTGCAGCCTAACCAAAAGGATGCGAGAGCCCCGACAGAGAGGCTTATGGTTTAGTTATGTGGGCTGTGTGTACAGCCCAACAGATATGGGCTTATTCTTTTGCAGACCAGTTTGATTTCAGTGAGCCCAGCTGATGTGGTCAGTCAGCCCAGATTAGGTTGAGTTGGGATCGGTTTGGTGTAAGCCCCGAAGTCGATTGAGTTTAGTTAGCCCGGTGGAACCGGGTTTCGATTATAAATAACCCGATTCAACTCGGTAAATCGGCGAGTTAGGATTGACTCGGCCTATTCAGGAGTCAACTCAACTCTGCCCGGTTTAACTCGGTGAACGATGTGACCAGTTCACTCACTTAGCTTAGTCGACTTTTTACTCGGGTTTGAGTCAAAGTTTTCTATTCAAATTCCTCACTTAGCTCTGGCCCAGAGCTTCGGTTGCTCAAATCTGGCAGGCTAATGGCATACAAGGCAAGTACGGGCTAAGCATAGATTTGTCACGGGTTTGCAACTATTGACAGGGGTCTTGCTCGGGTGAGACAGGTTATGCTCAAATGATGGTAGCAGGGTTTGCAACCTGGCGCAAACAAATTCTCAAGGTGACACAGGTGCACAGATTATGCAAAGTTTCAGGCAAAAACAAGCTACAGACCAAAGACTCAATCTAAACACAGTTCAAACTAAGTCTAATCACAATTTGCAACTTAGAGCAAATTCTAACCAAGCTACGGTTTAAGTACAAACTGCAATCAACTCGGATCATGCAAACATGGCAACTTAGCATTCAAAAATTTCAGTGGAGTTACCAACCCATGCAGCCAAGATGGTTGTCTTCGTTAACTATGCTCAAGATTTCGGGGCGGGTGACTTACTAGGTTCGGCGCAAGTGGATGCTCATGATCTGCACTTTTCCTTGTGCCGCCTTGGGTTGGCTCGGATAATCGAGGCACATCAAGCACATCAAGCACTGTTAACTCGGAGAGAAATCTCGGTTCTCAAAAGTGTGCGGGCTTTAGGCAACGGAATATGCAATCTGGGAATAACTTGGCTCAACAAACAATAGATCAATGGGTGCAAAGACAGAGTAAAGAGGCGGAGTTCAAGTTGTGGCTTACAACTTGGGTTTCTAAGTCGTGGCTTACAACACGATTCAGGGCTTATGGTCATGAAGTTTAAAAGGCTAATAACACCGATGAGTTACTTGGGTTTGGTAAATGCAAATGCAAGAATTAAGCTAAAAGTTAAGCTACGGATGCTATGCGATCAGTCTGCAAAGAGTTCGATTTGTAAAGCATATATACAATGGAAGACCGAACTAAAAGGAAAGACACAGAGTGAGAATGTACGGGGTTGAGACACAAGAAAACGATGATGAACTCGAGAACAACTAAATTAACACAAGAGGATGCAAACAAGAGAGAATAATTAAATTACACTAACACAAGGTTAAAAATTAACAATGCAAACAATTAAACTTACAATGCTAAGTTACGGATGCAATACTACAAGTTACTGAGATGCAATTTATAAGAAAATTAAACTAAGTTATACTACAAGGAAACTAAGTTACACTAGATATGTACAGGGATGAATTGCAACTCAGTGAAGTAAGCAAAAGATCACAGGGCACGCGCCAAGTCCCCGGCAACGGCGCCAAAAAAACTTGGTAGGCCTGGAAGATGGGTAAATAAATTGGCCTACGGGTTATACCGCAAGTGCACGGCGTCTATTGGAGACGCAACAAGTACGGGTCGATCCCACAAGGACTAGGGGTGCTCTTGAATGATCTAAGGCTGCTTAACCGAGTTCTAAGTGAAGGTAATGTAACACAGATGTTTTTGTGCCGAAACTAGCTGATGTTGAGATGTGATATAAACCTAAACTAAAGTAAACAAATAGTGACAGGGGATGCTAAGGTCTCAATTCCACCACTCACTCCTACCGTGTGCTCAACGAGTTGAGACTTTCTTGCCTTGTGACTGATAAGGGCGGGGTGTCAAACCCACCACTTATCTCTCCCCTGTAATGCTTCAAAGAACAACTAAAGTGTTGACCCCGAGCACTAGTTGTCTAATTAAGTACAACTAGTCAAAGGGATCAACATTTGGGTCTAAAGTATGAGTTGCGGTAACCTCAATGTAGTTGTAACCTAACTACAATGGATGCAAGGCATCCATTGTGAGAGAAAAACACTTGGATACTTGTATTGAAGACATTTGATGATATTAAGTACTCAAGATAGTTCAACGAGTTAAAACAAAGTAGAGAATGAGGGTTTCAATGAAACCCTTGCAACTAAACTAGAACATGATAAAATAACAATTTAAGCAAAATAAACCTAATTGACAGCACTGGCTAATCCAGGCGTGTCTTCTACACTCACCCTTCACTGATATTTATACATGCACAGCAAACCCTAAAACTACCAAACCCTAATTCAATTAAAAATAGAAATTAAATCATACCCATACCCTCTACTCTCTGAACCGCCTCTCGAATCGTGCTATTCTCCGTCAAATTGGCTCGAGAACGCCATGCATCGACCGAGTTGATGTATGAGAAACCCTAGTCCCCAATTATCTTTAATTTAGCTTCTAGGGTTGATAGAAGCTATAAGAAAGATAACTAGACCTAGAGAGGGAGCTGAGGTGGTTGATGGTGCGGTTGTTGAGGTGAAAGAAGATGGGGATGGTGATGATAGAGACAGGAGACGGAGAGGGAGGTATGGAGATGCAGAGCAGAGCTCTGTCTGTCGGGTGAAGAGGTATGGGGAGGAGAAGAGAATAGGGTTAGGTTTCTGTGTTAGGGGCTTATATAGGTGGTGTGATGTGAAGCGGGTGCATCAGGATTTGATGTGAAGGTCGGAGCGAGCGTCGGATGTAGCAGGTAAGATCTGAACGGTCGAGGATGGTAAGCGGTTTTGGAGCGATCTGGTGTTGCACGGAGCATCAAGAGATGATGTATAGTGATGGAGCGACCGTAGGATGCAGTGGGAGAGATCTCGGACGGCTCGTGGTGGACGGCCCGATCCGGTCGCGGGTTGGGTCTAGCTCAAGCCCATGTCTTGAGATGAGTTGCTACTTGTTGGGTTGCAACCTGTTGCGCGCGGCTTTGGCTATCTCGCTCCATAGATGCTCGACTCCAATTCTTCGCTCTTTTGGCTCCTCGGTTTCTCGAGCTTTATTTATTACCTAAAAACACAAAATTAATTAGTACAAATATTTATTCTTGAAAACAAGGAAAACACGAGAATGCTGGGATAATATATGATTTATAAGCGCAAAAGATGAGTAACATGCCAATAAAAAGGTGTATAAATATGCACTATTTAGCACTCATCACGTGCCAAAAGCAAAAGTTGAAAACCCGAAACACATATGTTTATGCTAAACACAAAATTGATTCAACACATTGTGACTTTTTACATATGACTTTCAATCGGAACAACTTATGATCCTTTGATAAATCCTACCAACATGGGATAGAACTTAATCCCGCTAAATCAAAAAGCCACACAAACCATAAGGGTTCACATCATATGAGATCGAATATTAACGTTATGAAAACTGAAATTAGACATCCCATAAACACATAGCAATAATGTAAAACATTCAAGCACATGCTATGTAATTGGAAAAACTATCACAAGAAAAATTATAAAATAATAACTTTATTCATTAATAATAGATAGTTTTATTCAAAAATATACCTTATACAATAATTGAAATAAATCAAAAATTGATGTCTATTTTCTTGGATTAAGTATTACAACATATAACTTAATCCATAGAAGTGCTCTTATTATTCACCGAAGATTCTTCAATATTCTGATTCTTGAGTCTTCTCTTTTCTTTCAGATGATTGAGTCTCCGTTTCAAAAGATTCACTTCCACAATCAACTTCAAAAGATTTGACTCGAGCCACTTATCATTCTTTACAGAAGCTTCCAATTGTTCTTGAGCAATCTCAAAAGCTCTCATTAAATAGAACATGAGATCAAGTGATATGTGATTCCTCTTATGTTCCCTTGAGTAGTAGCACTTAATCTCAGTGGGAGGACATGTTTCAAGCTTCTGTAACTGAGAATCAATATCAATTGTATTTTCACCCATCTTGAACCGCAGACTAAACGTGAAGAAAAGAATCAGTTCTTTTTTTATATTTCAAATAAAACATGGTTTCCCAGTTTTAGAATATAAGATATTTTATTTGAAAAATATTTGTAAAAATATACACATTCGGAAATAAAATAATAAAAGATTTTTCCGAACCATTATTTTCAAGAGAGTCCGAAATTTTTTGAACAATATTATCATGAGCTTTCCCAAGATCGAAAGTATTCTTCTAAAATAGAATGAAATTCCAGAAAAAGAAAAAAAAAAAACTTAAGGTGTTCATGATACAGATAGATCAAGTATGAATTTATACTTTCTTCATGTTCTTGTGCTCTTTTAAGAACTTCCCATGTATTTAAATCGAGCACATCATATGGAAATTCCGATCACAAATCTTAATTGTTGAAGTCTTGATGGCTCAATTTTTGTGTAACATGATATATCGTGAAATTTTCGGATATCTTCCTTTTTGGAACTATTCCAAGAATAGACTTCCTTCATTGAGTCACAACTTGAGTGATCTGATTTAACAGAAAGATCAGTTCGACGAACAGGATCATAATGTGACATGAACTATTTTGAGTCGTGAATTGAGCAGAACTCTTATATTGACCCAAAAATTTCTTGGAATATGACACCATCATTTGATGTGATTGTTTCCTAGATTCCTTTTTAGACAGTTGATCAACAACAAAATAGCATGATCTGAAATCATTTGTTTTAGTGCATTTGTGCTGATCTTCGCCTCTGTCTAAGAGATAATCATTGTCATAATGGATGACTGATTATCTTGACCGGATACTAGTCATAGGATTATCCCTTGAGCCACATATCTTTTGATTCTTTCAAGTGGTTAGACTATTAGAATCATGATGTTGTATATTAGTTAAGAGATTATGGGGATTAGAATCACATATCCTTGTCTTAACTAATAGATCTTTTCTGACTTGATCATTGTCAAATTCTTCAGATTCAGTTTCAAGAGAAAAAGGATCTGTGTTTTCATCTTGATATAGACCAGATGTGGTTACCATCATGTCCGGAAGTTCATGAATTCCAAAAATTTCTTGAGACACGGATTTTTCATGAAACCTAGTTTTTATCAAAGATTCTCTTATAAGTCTCTCGACATATGGATAATATATATTATCTTTTAGATTATATTTTTCAGCAAGTTTTATGAAAAATTTAATCTCATCACTGTCATCTGACTCTGACTTGTTTGTCACAAGTATTTGTTTTCTTATTAACACATCATGGTTAATATTTCCTGAGTTATGTTCAATCAGTGAACTAACAGTATTAAGCTGTTTATCAGGTTTTGAAAACAAAGAGCTCCTCTGAAGCAAGGTATTGAAAGCGTGAAGCATTTTTTATTTTTACGAAGCGATGCGTATGTTGAAGCGTGAAGCGTCGCTTCATGATTGATGTTTGAAGCGGATTTTTTCCTATAAATAATAGTTGTTTATTATTAATAATTTAATATTTATGAAGATAATAATTGTATAAATTTAGTTTCAAAAACAGTAGCGTGGCACAGTGGTTCACTTTAGTTTAAGTCGGAGGTTCGAAACCCCCTAAAAATGACTTGACTAAGTCAAAAAGTGCATCAATTAAAGGAATCTTCCGCTTCATGGTAGTTTCGCTTTGGAGCGAATTGGAAAAATCTGGAGCGAAGCGTACGAAACGTAGCGTGAAGCGGCGCTTCATGGTAGATTCGCTTCATAACTACGCTTCGGAGCGAATTGGAAAAATCTAGAGCGAAGCGTAGCGTGAAGCGGCGCTTTTAAAAACCATGCTCTGAAGTATATCATCTTCTTGCTCTTCGTTAACTGAATCATACATAGATTGAAATCTCTTATAGGTTGGATTGCACCAAACACAGATTGTTAGATCTTTTCGTGTTTGCCTGCTCTGATACCAATTGAGAAGACGAGGGTACCCAAATACACCACAATCTTTAAATTATCCACCTATAAGTCCTCTTACCGAAAGTGATTGTCTATGGAAAAAGTCTAGAGAATACGACAAATCGGTAGTAACACTTTATGTGATCGTCTATGGATACGAGATCGAGACAATACAACAATCAAAGTGTGATTACTTTATAATAGGTTCAGACTTAACCAAACTTTATAGGATCACTATCAAGTAATATAGAGTTAACGTTTTTGTAATTTACTTTTAATTATAATAAACAATTATAATTGCGGAAATAGAAAAGTAAAAGACACAACAATATTTTGTTAACGAGGAAACCGCAAATGCAGAAAACCCCGGGACCTAGTCCAGAATTAAATACTCTCAGAATTAAGCCGCTATACAAAATCTAAAACAAAACTTTGTAAAGTTGAGACCAAGCAACTAAACCTAGTTTTCTTAGTTTCTTCAGTATCCCTGCGCTTTCGACATTCAATAAGTGTACGCACTGGAACAATTCCTTTGGATCGTATTCCAAACAATTAAGGAACAACAAATCTGTTTGGTAATAACTCTCTTGATTCTTTCAGATGAAGATATCTCAAGTTATATGCAAAGGCTCTTCCGTTTAAACTAATAAACTTCTTTGCCTGGTTAGATCAATCTATCCAACAACTAACGAAGTAGCAGAGTTTAGATTTGCAATCAATCAATATAGATTCCAACAAGAAACTATAAGATAATGCCGATCTCACGCAACTTATCAATCGAATAAATCCGATTCTAGTTGGATCCCAGCCGATCAAGGTTTGTGCACACCCAAAGATATAGAAACAAAATAAGAAATCTTCTTTATCTTCAAATCTTCTTTAATCTTCAATAAACACATGCACAACACCACTTGAATCTTTTGTGATCAATCACGCACAGAACGGAGTCTGTTAACAATGGATTATCACAAGATGTCTTTATATCTACAAACAGTTCTAAAAATCCCGTCGACACTTCGATCTAGTTTGAGTGAATCTTATATCAGAAGAGAATTCTTAAGAATAAACAAACTAGGTGCAATCAATGTTCAACAACCGTTAGTCAATCAAATCAATCGAAAACTAAAATAAACGACAATTATCTAGTTTCCCACCATCGTTACTCGTAGAGCTTCTTGATCCCACAGAAGTATTTAAACGAGCGGTCGTTAGAGGTTTCGCCTAATTAGGGTACTTTCCTCTCCGGATAGACGGCTCCACCTGAAACAACAAAAAGATGAAGTTTGCCTAGCTCTTAGCATAGTTTGCTAGAAATGCAAACTTGGGTATTTATAGACCAAGGATGTTTGGACACCAAGGAATTTCCAAAACCTAATATTCTCAAGATATGCAATAAATGCCCAAATCAGTTTTCATAATTCCTGAAAATGCTTTGTCCACTATTTTCCGAAATCTCTCAATAGAAAATCTCCAATTAGTAAATGCACATTACCAATTTTTACTTCTAGAGATATGCATTTAATTGCTGGTAATTAAAGCATATAAAACTAACAACCTTAATTAAAAGATTCTTAATTTATTTCGGACCGGAATCTCCTTGAGTAATTAAGGAATATCTTTGAACAATAAAAGATAAGAGTTATTGTTCATGTTCAAAGTATGTTGACATATTTTCTTTGTAAATCCTCTTTCATATTTACAATCTTGGAATCGACTATACCACACTTCCAAACAAGTTTAGAATTGGTTCATTTGTATTCCAAGACAACTATGTGATTGATCAAATATCAAATCACTAACATGGGTTCACGGTTCTACCAAACATAAGGATCAAACACACAAGTTACCAGGACCGGTTACGTCAGTTACCAGGATCGGTTACGTCAATTATCAGGATCGGTTACGTCAATTACCAGGACCGGTTACCATATACTCATGGTATTACCTGTGATCGGTTACACAAGTCACTAGGATCGGTTACACCAATTACCAAGATAGGTTATATCAATTACTAGAACCGGTAACACCAATTACAAGGATCGATTACACAACTCTTTTGTGATCGGTCACACCAATTACTAGGATCGGTCATACCATCTCAGGTGATTACTTAGGATCGGTTACACTAATTAAGTCATACCAAATCATAAGTCAAGCACTGTGATTAGTTATACCAAGATAAATAACAAGTTATGATCGGTTCTACTAACTCACACATATTGGTAATCCAAAGATATGCAATGAATAACAATACCAATAAGCCTAGCGATTTCCCTTTCGATTCATAAAACAAGTTCATGAATGTACTTCCTTTAAACAAATGTAAACATTGTTTCCTAGGATGAAATCTTGACCTTTACCCATACACATAATCACAATAGCATTCATACGATTATGTCGATGTCATATATACGAAGTTAAAAAGATAAGCGTTATACTTCGTATTCTAATTCCTTAACACTACGATCATGTGATCATGTCTCACTACTAGAGTATAATCATTCACAGCTTCGCAATTAAGTTTTTAATATAGCATGACTTGAAAGATACATTAGGAATGAAACAGTTCAAGTCAAAATTACTAACCTCAAGAGGAAGGATGATGTCGTCGTTGTAGCTTGTTACTTCTTCACATTGAAGAGGTCTTCAAGTAATACTTGTATGTCTCATAATCCTAGACTTTCTAGTCTAACCTATACGAAGTTGTCTTTAGTTACATAATCAAGCGACTCTTAGATGAGTTTTGATTCACTAAAATATGACAACCAAACTTGACATACCAACACTTGGTGGGTTCAACCGAACTCTGCTCTAACACACTATGTTCCAGTAACGGAACCGTGTATAATGACTGTTCTGTTTGGAAAATATGCCTTATGAACAATAAGCAAATTGATGTTCATTTAAACACTTAATAATTTAGTCATGATGCACATACATAAGTGTTTCAATGATCAATGAAGTCTTAGAGGTGTTTAATAGAGTCATGGCAATGCTAAACATATTCAAAAAGTAAGTCTTTGAGCATCTGCTAAATTCTCTACTGGGACCATTGGTGGAACGGTTCGTTTACCGTAAGGAAATTTCACGAGTTAGGGTGATACGGTTCGTGAACCCGGTTCTCCAACCCTACTCGGCTCGAGAACTTGGGTGGCTACGGTTCGTGAACCGGATTCCCCAACTGTTAGCCTTTTACACCAACATGAAAAATTTAGATTACCACGGTTCGTGAACTGTCCCCAAATGAACTTATAACCTCTCCTGTATTTTTGAAATGCATATATCTATGGTTTGCGAAGTGGTTCGCCGACCTACACTGAGCAGAAGTTCTGAATTTCCTTCTTTTGATGTTTGAAATATTCTCAAGTGATAAAATCATTTGAATGGACTATTTTAAATTGATCCACAAATTAATTTTGAACAATAAATTGTTTCAAATTAATATTGTTAAAGACCTTTGAACATCTATGCTTGAGTCATATTTAGGCCAAGCACAATAGCAATGCATTTCCCTTAGGTATAACTTATTTGAAGTTAAGCGAAATGGGTATGAGGTGCACCTCACTATGGGTGATAGAAATCCCTTAGCTTAATCAAACGGAAAAACAATTGCCATGTAAATTTTTCGTTTGTTTTTTCCACACCGATAAATATTATTTATTTGTAGGTAAAAAGGGTTTAAAGAGAAAAAATGGAAGTATAATAGGAAAAAAGGCGTTTTAGTAAAATAAAAGAGTTAAAAGTGAAAATTAGGAGCAAAATTGAAAACTCGGAAACAGAAAAGTATCTGTTAAAAATCACACCGAGACTAAATTTTCGTAAAATAATTTTTTCAAAGTTTCCGTTTAATTTCGCTTAGCTAAAGTCAACATCAGATATGATTAAGTTTTAAAAGTAGCTAAGAAATTTCGTTATATTAAAGCGATATAGAAGACCATAGTAGTTGGATTTCGCTACAATTAAGCTATATCCAAGAATCCTATTATTGGGGCTGTAGGGGGCTGGGACTTTGGGGGCTTAAAATACTAATTGCAACCAAAACATGTTAGGGGGAAACCTCATCCATGTATAATATCAAAAATACCCTTAACCTTAAATAAATCAAAATCTAAATTTTTTAATCAATTATCTTCTCCTCCTCTTCTTAATCATATATCATGATGAACATGATGATCATAATATCATCATGATGAAGATGATAATCATAAAAAAAAACTTAGATCTATTACTCTTTTTCCTCTTTTCTTCTTCTCCATCGCATCACGATGTCATAAAAACAAAAAACTAAGAAAACCCACCATCTATCTTTGCTTTTGATTGTCAAAATGCTTTGATTCGACTAAATTAGAGTTTAAAAAAATAAATTTTTGAAACTGTTTACGGTTGGGAGTTCTTAATTTTCCAACCATAAGTCATACTTTACGTCTTAGAAAATAGGATTTCCTAGTCGTAATTTGGTTTACGGTTTGGACAATTAAAATTCACGGACGTAAAATGTTGTTTACGGTTAGGAAATCCTAACCGTCAGTGATTCTGATAATCACGAAAAGAAAATAAAAACAGAGGTTAGGTTTCAGTTAGGATTTCTTAACCGTAAAGCAGAAATACGGTTGGGAAAATTAAAATTTTCAGTCGTAGATGTCGTTTACGGTTAGAATTTCCTAAACGTAAGTTGACAAAAAATTCCAGAATGAAAATATTAGCATTTTAATTTTACTCGATATTGGAACGAGTACTAGTTTATTAATGAGTAACTTTATACTCGATTTCTAAAAGAATATCAGATCATACTCGATTCTATCAGATCATGCTCGATTCTAGAATTTTATACTCAATTTCAAAGAGTATAAATTCATACCCGATTTCAAAATGTATATAACTTTATACGCGATTTCAAAATGTGTATATAACTTTATACTCGATTTCAGAACGAGTACAACTTTATACTCGATTCCGAAAAGAGTATAAGTTCATACTTAGTTTAGGACCGAGTATAAAGTGATAAAATGACTAAGTTCATTCTCTCTAGTCATGAAATGAGTGCAAGTATATATTCAATCTAAAAATAGTTCAACTATATACTCATTTCATATGGAGTAGAGCTCATTACGGCTGAGAAATGTTAAAGTTTTAGCCGTAAATAAGATACACGGTTCGGAAACTTCCTAGCCGTAAATGTATGTTTACGGTTAGGATATTCTAGCCGAATATACCACACCACTTGTAGGTTTTTTGTGTTATGGCTTGGTCGACCTATCAATTTCCTAGACGTAATGGGAAAGCGGTTAGGAAACCCATACGTATATTTTTACGGTTGGGAAGTACATAGCCGTATATTACTCTGATAACCAAAAAAGTAATGGATTCCTAGTTACGACTAGGTGTTATGTATGTAACCCAGCCGTAATAGACTCAGGTGATTCTGGGCAATATAACGGCCAGAAGTTCTTCACTTCCCATCCGTTATTTGTATCTACGGATGGGAGTTCCTCAGTTTCCAACCGTGACTATCTATTTACGGCTGGTTCGACACATTTTCCTAGCCGTAACAGGTAAAAAACTCAGATTTTGCTTTGATTTTTAACGGATTTGAATCGATAAAATTGCTATTGGGAGTTGATTATAAGGCTTCCCTGAGTATTGTGACAAAGGGTTTCATCACTTTTCTTCAAAGTTTTTCAAAAAAATTTCACCAAAATCACCCTTTTTCCTTCTTCAAAATCCAAGAAAATCAAATTTTAATTTGCAAAAGATTAATGATTTGATTAGCTTAATCCATTCACTAATACTGATTAGTTAGCTTAATCATTTAATCAATTGAGGGTAGATTAATCCATTCACTAATACTGATTAGTTAGCTTAATCATTTAATCAACTGAGGGTAGATTAGGCATTACTAAAGAAATAAGATAAGGGGTTCTATGAATTACTATTTCATGACCCCATGAAGCCCCAAAAAGCTCACCCATTTAGTAAAATAAAAGAGTTAAAAGTGAAAATTATGAGCAAAATTGAAAACTCGGAAACATAAAAGTATCCGTTAAAAATCACACCGAGATTAAATTTCCGTAAAATAATTTTTTCAACGGAAACCGGCTAAAGTCAACATCAGATATGATCAAGTTTTAAAAGTAGCTAAGAAATTTCGTTATATTAAAGCGATATAGAAGACCATAGTACTTGGATTTCGCTACAATTAAGCTACATCCAAGCTGAACCGGTTCCCATTGTGCTCGGCCCGAAAACATAGATCCAAAAGTTGGGTTTAGATATAAAATTCATTTCCTTCTTTGGCCACTATTTTCTAATTTTAGGGCTGACCGAAATGAGACTTTAGTCACAAGAATCACAACCACAGCTGTTTTGATTTTTGACACCTCACCGTCATTTATCCGCACGCTATTATGCGCCTCTTATCCAATTTACCCCTCGTGTGTATTTTACGAGTTTCACTTTTACCACTCGGTCCACTCTTCCTGCCTCCTCCAACTCCCCCGAAGGAAAGAAAATGCCATAACCCTAAAACAGGCTTCCCTATCTCTATCTACGTGACACGTGGCTATAGTCCACGAACCCGCCATAGATTTCCTTCTCCCTTAAAGGAAAACACCAAACATAGTTTAACCCAATTGTTTGACACACCCACAGCCACGCTGCTGCTTCTCTGATCTTTCTTCATCTTCTTCTCTGAAATCAATAACCAGATGCTGGCGAGAATGAAACAGAGGACATCCAGTAATAGCAACAATGGCGGCTATTCAGATTTTTCTCAGAAGGAATATGAAATTGCAGACATCTTGATTCAACTTCCTCAACTTATCTTAAACTCAGAGTTGAATTATCTTATACAGTTGTCATGGGGTGCTAAGAGAAATAGAACTGATATCTTTAGAACACCATCGTCATCTACTGTTTCACCTACTTCTCCATCAACTCATCTTAGTCACTTGTATAATCGTAATCAGTCATTGCCGCCACCACCATTTTCTAAGGTCGATGTTATCAGTAGCCCTAATACCCCTCTTTCATTCCTTCCTCAAAGTGATTCAGATTCAAAACCTAATAAATCTCTCAAGAAAAAAGTTCCCAAAAAAAAGGTAATTCCTTTCTAATCTTCTTCTTCCCAAATGTTTTTAATTAATTTCGTGTGTTTCTTAATCTGAAATCTTTTAGGGTTATTTGATTTCCCCTTGTTTTTTCATTAATTAAGCGTTTTTTTTTCCTTCAAATTTTTGTTATAACGTAGACGGTTGAAGAATGGAGAGACAAGTTAGCGGAGGTTCAAGACGGGAATCATGCGCTTAAGAAGGTAAGTTTCTGGAAAAACACTACTTATTTAAGGATTTTTTTGCTTCTTTCTCTCTTGATTGGATTTGATTAATTTTTTGGGGAACATTTTGTAATCAGGGAGTTGAAACCGTGAGGGAACATTTCAATACACTTAAAGCTCAAAACTCGAGATTGAAATCAATCTTAAGCAAGAGGAGTAATGGTTTACAAGAACTGGATCTTTTTGTTAAAGAAGAACCAATTACAGCACCAGCGCAACAACAAGAGCATCAAGTTTTTGGAGTGGGGGTAGAACCAAGATTTGTCTATCCACAACAAGAAACACCATTTCAATTCATTGATTTAAAACCCCAATTTGGGGCTGAAAGTTTAAGATATCTACAACCCCAAATTACAATGGGTCAACAACATCTGGGTCCATCGGGTATACCTGATTTAAATTTTGTTGCAAATCTCGATGAACATGAGATGGTAGGTGATGATATTAGGTATATTAACAATACAATGGGTGGAATGTATCAGCCGTTTGATGATTTAAGGAAGAAAGAACTAACAGGTGCAGCGAGAAAGAGAAGGTATGAAAAGGGTAAAATTAAGAAGTCTGCTAAGCCACGTCTGGAGTTTAGACTGTAGCTCGCTTTCTATCTTTTTCTTCTTCTTATTTTTTCACCATTATTTTTAGTCAGGATGAGATAAGAGATGTGTTGAGGGCCTTGTGGCTGTTTTTCAATTTTGTTCATTTTTAGGGTTTTATCTTTACTGGATCTCTGTAATAAGTGTAAAAAGGCAGCTATTGTGGAGATGCATGGATAGATTTTAATGAGAGATTTTTTAATCGGTAATTTTTATTTTGGTAATTTTTTCTAAAGCTGGAAAGTAAAGTAATCGACTATGGGGTGTTTGACAGAGTGATGACTCGGGCTTCTGTTTCTGACTGGGTCAATCATATCATGCTGTTTGCCTCTTAACTTGATCTAGGTTTGGAGTGGGGTTGAGTTGCCTCAAGGTTTACCGGGTGGAGTTTCAAAATGTAGATACCTTTATTTTTTCTTCTAAGGCTAGCTCTAGTGGGATCCAAGATCCCACTTTAGGCACTGTAGATGTGTCGTAAATCCGTGAACACTCGCCCACATCCAGAACGAGTGCTGCGTTCAGCTTGGATCCAAGTTGGAAGTATCCAAGGTACGCAGTTTCAAACTGCGTATGGAAAAAGCATAAAACGCAGTTACAAACTGCGTTTGATAAAAAAATCCACGGAATATTCTTCTGCACGCAGTTTGAACCTGCGTGGCACGCATATTGAATCTGCGTATTTATAAACGCGGTTACAAACTGCGTGGGTTGTTAAATATTTGTTTGACCTTTTTTCCTACACTTTTTTTTGGTTTACCTTTGTAATGTTAAACGCCGAGTTATTTTCGTATACTTTCTCAAATAGAGCTCGGTTTAACATAGCCGATTATGTAGATAAAAACACTCGTACTACTCGGTTTATGCGATTTGCCATTAAGTCATCCAGGACAACTTTGTTTTGGATAACGATACTTGATAGAAATCTTGTTATCCTTATCAACACACTATAACGACAAGATTTTTTAAGGGGGATTTCATTTATAAATAATAATTATTTTTTCCTATAAATACACTCAAAGAAACACACCATCAAACATAAAACGCTTCTTCGAATTTAGCCGGATAAAAATGAATTCTAATCGCAAGGAAAACAAATTGTGTGTGTAGAAGCAAACCAAATTTGTCCGCTCTGTTTCCTTGAAGACCATTCGGCCATGCAATGCCCTTGGATGTATTCCAAGTGCCCGCAGAGAGGTTGTCCTGGAATCAAATTGTTATTAGAAGCGGAACTGGAAAAAGTAGGTACCTTCGATGCCGATTCGATAATTGTCGTGAAGAGGCTCAATGGTTAGAAGATGCAATCAAGTCCAAAGATGATAAAAATATTAACGTACTCTGCAAAAACTTCAAAGAGAAAGGTATGATTAGGGTTGAACATGAAAAGGGGCGTCATGTCCTGTGCCTGATGTAGGTTTTTTATGAAACTACATCGTTCTAAAGATAACAACACCTATGGTAAACAATTAAACAATGTCCTGGGTGTAATTTGGTGGAATGGGCCGAATAATTAAACAGTCTGTTGCTCTTTAATAGGTTGTGTTATGTTATGTGTTTATGATGTAATGTTTAATCCCGTGTTTAATTCTCGGTCAATGAAGCGCGATTCGATGTAATGTTTATGTTTTATGTATTGTGTATTTTTTATGTTGTTTATGTATGTTAACGTTTATTTGGGTTTTTTATGTATGAATGTTTTAGGACCTCAAGTTAAGATATGGCATTTTTCTTGGAAAACTCCCATTCGTGAATATTTCAACTTAAGTCGGTAAACTCCCCAATCACCAGATCCCAAACCCCCTTATTCCAGTCCACGTGTATGATAATAAATCAAAAGGGAAAGCTGCATAATTCAATGCCTATCTTTACACTTTTGTCTGACATACAAGTGTTGGACAACTCAATGGGGCGTGTTATGAAAACACAATGTGACGAGTGATAATTGTAGATGTCAGAGACTACTATTACACATCTAATCTGTAATAGTGTACAACAGTCTTTAGCTGTCTCCTCTTTCAAAGGTCATTTTCTATTTAACCATTACCCAGATTACAAAATCATATCAAGCTACAGAAGATGACATGCAAAATAATGCCCGACCAATGATACGTACTCATGCAGCAAAGTTGCCAATATTAATAATTTATTCCTTTGAAGAATTTCAAAATTACATTTAAACCCATCCGAGAGTTTTAGTATAAATTTGTGATAAACGCCTCACAAATCAATTATCTGCGATGGTGTAATGCTCTGTAAACTCAACCAAAAGATAAAGTTTTTTCAATCCCAAATTATAAAAGTTTCATATCTTATTTCCACGACATTAATCACTCACGATGCCTCGTTTTTCGATGCATGAAGATACCGCTCTTGTGATTAGTTATTGTAAGGTTTCGGATATGGATCATGATACAGAAAATCCTCCGGCGAGTATGGCGTTTTGGATTCGAGTGAGGGAATACTTTTTGATTCAAATTGGCACTGGAAGCGTTAGGTATTCCGCCATACGTATCCAACACCGTGTTAGCATGCTGAAAAGGATTTGTGGTCGTTTTAGGCAGTATCGCGTTCTTGCAAATGGTAATCGTGCTCAGGCGATGGCAATGTATGAAGCGGCACAAGGGAAGCCTTTCAGGCATTTCGTGGCCAATTATTTTTTTGGCCGTCGCATATGCAATTGAATGTTGTTCTCGTGAGATGTTTATGAGTGGTTAATATTGTTCGTTTGAAATCGTTGGATTTTTATGATGTAACGTGTTTTCTTACTTATTGCAATGACGTAACAGACAACTTTTAAAATAACGACTTTCATGTTTAACATCGTATTACATTAGAACAACGTAATTAATAACCTAACTCACTTTCGTAGGAATCACGGTTACACTTAGCACGTGAAACAAGCCTTTAAACCCTTAGGTGACCCTAACGGACGAGTTTAGTCTCGTGAGGGTTGATAATGATGACTAACCCACAAAGTAGTTACAAACATAGATTCCGAGTTTTAGACTTCACTCGATGAAGTCGATGAATTGCCCTATGATCCATACTCGGGATTTTGGATACCATGAAATTATTGCATTCATCGAATGTGAATGCCTCACCTTTTTCCTCTAAATACCCCGCTTTAACCAATTCGTGCTACAAAAACACAGTTAAAATATACTCAGCAAATTTAGAACCAATCAATTAACCAATGCACGGAATAAATTAAACAACACTTACAAAATGTCGGGATGACATTCTAATACGGCCGTGCTTGGTGAGTCGTTGTTGAATAGCTATAAAATCGCAAATGGCTTTTTGTATAATCTGGTACCTATCATGAATCATTGAAGACTTCTTCATTTGGATTCCCATAATCTCGTATATATTGGTTGTATATTTTCGCCCAAAAGGTTTCGGGCTCCGGCATTACCGACGAGCGGTCGGCTACTCGAGATTCTTTGTACCATGTTTTTGTGATTTGCAAATCTTCAAACGAATCAAATGATCCCATTGTTGTGTACGTACAATGAGTTAATTGAGGGGTAGAAAGCCGTGAGAAGTTTTCCCAGGTCTATGTTGTTTGGAGGCAGATAATCCGATTTCCAAGTACTCGGTGGGTGAGAAGTACCTTTGGGTAAACCTGGATATTTATAGGATCCAAATTAATAATCTGCGTGGAAATTGTTAAAACACATCCAATTCACTTGTAATAAAAGAAAAACTGTTTACACACACTAGTTGCTTTTCACCGACAAGCCTTCTCAATTTAAAACACACTTTTCATGTTCACATACGCCCTTTACTGTTTAAAACACCTTTTGGAGGACAAGGAAAGACCTATCTCGGGCAAGAAGAGATGGTACAATGACCCTTGTTGGGGTTAAATCAACTTGTACATATGTTGTCATAGTACAGGGTTGGAAACAGAAGAAGACTGTGAATCATGATTTGATCACTCAAAATAATGCATCAACACATATGACAATTCATGGTGGAAATGAATCCAGAGATAATAATAAAGACAGTACTCAAATTATTAACCACCCACGAATCTTTATCCAAAAGTCCTTTACTTTTACCAAGGGACACTTACTGTTTATATAGCGACCCTTACTATTTATCGATAACCCCTACATTGCATCGACCCAAATTCGTGTCTTCCCAAATTATCAATTATCTGACTGAAAAGAAGTTTGTGTGGTGAAACCAAACATAGGGGGACCCATGATGATATTTATTACGAAAGATATCATTATGAATAAATTGATAAACAAATACCATTATGAATAAATTGATGCTGTTACATTGATGGAATGGTTAGAGATCGCTAAAAGATTTTTCAAAAGTAAATTTAGCTAACTTTTACCAAAGATATCTAGCATTTAAACCGTTATGTGGCCATAACGTACGAGTTTTGTCTCGTGAGGGTTTACAAAGAGGTTTGCCCACAAAACCATTAAATTAATATCATGGTGTTGATGCGGTTTTGTTAATCTTCGTCCCCATGTTGCGGAGGATTCGGTGGCGGTTGTATCGTGTTCAGTTGGGGGATGTTATCCTTCATGATTAAGTAGCATTGGTAAAACATGAAATCTTTTCCTGTATCACGAGCGTATTTCCAATTTGCATATCGCTCCTTTAGATAAATGGTTCATAACTAATTTAGTGCTCATGTTGAAGATTAAAAAAAAAAGTGGTATGAGTAAAAAGATAAACTACTTACCAGCCTCTGAACTGTCCATAGAGGAGATTGGTTATGTGCCATATAAATTTCTTTCTGGTATCGAACGTAAACCCTCACCCCCTTTTTTATTACTCCGAGCCTAGCCTTTACAACAACTGCTGTTCTTTGATGAATATTTGGGAATAGTTGTGTGTAATTTTCAAATACGCTGTTCCAAACCGTATTAGCCGGAACCCGGTGATGGTCCACCTCGGGAAGGGTAACAACACTTGCCCAAGCATTAGTGATAGCAACATCCTCTTCGACGGTATACCTAGCCATAATAATATTGTTGTAGGTTTTGGATAAAAGCGACGAGATGAAACAATATTACAGGAGAAGTTGTAACTGGATGGATTTGAATACCTTATGTTTTGCACCCTCTTCTTGATGGCTGTAAAAGTTATTTTATAGAGGACCTTGTAACATTCCTTTCATGTAGCGATGAAAAAGACACCCAACTGTCAGAGACTTTAGTTATTTCCCCTTAATTCATGGTAAAATAATAGTAATACTAAATATGATGGTACTTCTGTGTATTCCCAAAACATATATTTTGGATACAATGACTGGTAAGAATTAAATCTATTCGAAACATACTTTAATTTTCCTCATTAATTTAAAATTATAACACGTACGTCGATATGATTAAAAAATACAACGATAATAAATGGCCTACGAGCATTCAAACTGGTCGGTGACCTTATAGGCCGAGTAGTCTCCCGGTAGTGTTTACAAGAGGTATACCAACAAAAGCATGAAGCATAGTGATGTTACATTAACCGATGTGCCTTGTTATCCACGATGGGTTGAACTCCTCCACGGCCTCCTTCAAAGTAAGGTAGCACTCATAATACTCAAATATAATATCGTTTTCTTTTTGGAAGCGTACTTTCGTCATCCATTCCTACATACGTTCAACAATAAAACCGTTAAATACCTCCTCAAAAATAAGGTATTACAAATATGGGACGAAATCATAATACAACTTACGATATTATTTGTACTGGAACCGGGTGTCATCCTTCTAAGCAGCTTGGCTTGGATGATAGCATACATCCTAACATGCCTCAGTATTTTTTTGACATGACATCTTAGATCAAAAATTGTTCTTTGCTTTGGATTCATAAAGTTTGCAACAAAATGGGCATGTACCCGTGGCCAAAAGTTATGTTCATCCTTTTCAATTCCTTCTACAGCTGGAAAAGACCTTACTGCGATCCATGAAGCTATGAATGAATTTCTCTCCTCGATGGTAGATGTATAATCCATCTTGTTGAATATAATTTCAATATTAGATGTAGAGATTAAATTGGATGTGGGGAGTTGTGGTCAATAATTATCTATACAGAGGACTCCTTTTATAGGATATTAATGGATGAGTCCTCCTTACTACCCACTCTAGAAAAAAAAACTCACCAGGCGAATAGTATGTCACTGTCATACACACAGGTTTCAAAATTTCCGTCTTTTACTTGATTAGTCTCTCTACTAGGGTTTGTCGGTGACATGTAATTTCCCATCATCCAAGGCGTGTTTCAAACAGTAGAGGGTGTTTATGAACATTAATTGACGAGTTTAGAAATTTTTTGTGTCGCCCCCATAATATGGAAAACCCTAAAAATGTATTGGTTTCCTTTACCCTCTCTGGATCCTAATCTGCAATGACTGAATTTGATTTCACCAAAGATCGGGCAATAAGGAAGTTTATAATAAAACTCGTCATTCTTAATTGGGTTCGTGACCTAATTGCAAGAAAGATGAAACACACAATAAGTAATACCATGGTTAACATCATAAACATATGTTAACCAAACTAAAACAAACGATACAACGCGTTTACTCAACGGGACATCTGCAACTTCAGCTTCGTTTAACTGTTGCGATTACGAGATCTATTATGGTGCAAACGTATATAACGTCGTCGGATTGTACTCGTTGAAGGCGTCCTTCATAAGTAAGTAGCATTCGTAATATCTGAAAGGACGTCCGTTTCTTTCAAGGAAATATGCTTTGGTCATCGTTTCCTGCATTTAAGCATTCAAATTATCATATGCTATATTATGTTTGTTAAAATTGGGTATTTTATAACGCAAAATCGCTTACAATATCCATATCCCCGTAAGGATCGGGCGGTGGAACGCATATCATTAGTCTACCTTGCAGGGCAACATATAATTTTACGTCTCTTTTTATGCTCCCAATCCTGTATCTTAATGCTTGGCTCGATCTACGTATTTGACCTTCAAATCTTTCGACAAACTTGGTATGTACCTGATGCCATATGCTCCGGGTGGGTCTATTAACACCTTCAACCACCGGCACTGCCAATACAACAATCCATGCTGAAACAACTGCAACGTCTTCCTCAACGGTGAATTCGGCATCCATATAGAAAGAATAGTATAAAATAGTAGAGGGAAAATTCTAATGATGTGTTAAAGATTGTGTATTCCATCTTGGTTCAACTGCATCCATTTATAGGGAAATGTCATACTGTAGGAGTCATGCGATACAATTTTTGCCCGGGCTAGCAACGTTATTCAATGATGGTGTTGAACAAAAGGTGGTACATGTCTCCCAACAAAATTAGTGTTGTAGACCATTTTTTCGCCTTAAATGTTGAGAACTCAATGTCCATATGAAATTAATTTATTATTCATAAGATGTGGACCACACTATATAACTAGCAAGAATTTAATTGACCCCAGATACAAATACCCCCTGCAGTAACCAAACTCACCAAAAATACAGAAACCTATTAAATATATGTCATTGTCGTGTGACACGCGATTACACTTAGCCCGTGTAACAAGCCTTTCAACCACTAGGCGGCCCTACTGGACGAGTTTTGTCTCGTGAGGGTTTTCATACGGGTTTACCCACAAAGCCTTCGGACAATGTGTCGTTGTCTTAATCATGCATAGCATCCCGAGGAGGAGGAATCTGAATCGGTTTGTACATAGATCTCAGGATCATACTCAGCCGGAAATTGTGATTTCATCACTTCAAAGACTGCATGTAGACGCCATCTCTGGGAGAATTGTCCTTGTCCTTCGTAAGCCCTTTTACCCTCCTCATACTGGATATAAAATTATAAGATGTGTTAGTACGAGGGATTCATTAAAAGGTTTTAAATTTAAAATAAATTTAAATTTTACTCACACATCGTGCATTGTTCCATCGATTAGGTACGTTCATCAAATAACGCCGAACACAAACAACATATCTTGTAACTTCCCTTACCAACCACCTAACCCTGTTCCGCAACACGTGATCGGTCCTTATTACCGTCCCATTCTCCCATGAGGTTAGGTATCCGACTCTAACCCGGGACCAAAATTCAACGCTTTCTTGGTCGTGGCCAATTTCTGGATCTAATCTAACAGAACACCATGCACCAATTAGAGCGACGTCCTCGTTGCATGAAAAACTAGCCATTCTTTTAAAACTGTTGAAGACTTGATAATTGGAAGACGATATATACTGGATGAGATAAAGAAGAAGGTTTGTTTCTGCGTTTTATTTTAGATGAGTGATACTATATTTATATAGTTCTCAATAAATGGCGTTGCTGGGGAATTAGGGTAATGTAGGGGACGCCTATGTGGTCACTTAGGAGACGCCAATATTCAAGAAAATAAAGTGATAATAATTATGACAAGTCACCATCACTCGTAAATGAAAAATGAAAATATATTTATATCCACCACAATACCAATTCACCACCAAATTTTGTTGGAAACCACAACAATTTATTATTAAATCTAAAAGGATGTCATTGTCGTGTGACACGCGATTACACTTAGCCCGTGTAACAAGCCTTTGAACCACTAGGCGGCCCTACTGGACGAGTTTAGTCTCGTGAGGGTTTACATACAGGTTTAACCCACAAAACCTTTAAACGTTTTTTTTCATGTCTTATGCTTCTTCCCCATATTGAATTCCTTGTAACGGAGGAGGAACGAACTCAGGATCAAAGATCTCACCAAATGTATCCTTGAGTATTTCAAAAACCGTTCCGTGCGTCCATAATCTACCCTCCGCCTCATATGCAGTTTGTCCCAGGCGGTACTATGCGAAATTCATTTATGGTGTTAGTCTACGGATAATGTGTCATAAAATAACGTAAATGATACAATTTTAATAAAACTTACACTAGTTCTTAGGTCATACCCCTCTTGACCATTCCCGTACACTCTCTCTCACAAAACCGACGTATCTCTTAATATGTTTTTTCAACATTGAGACTCGACACTGGATTGACTTTGTTGATCTTGCATTGTCGTTGTGGATCACCGATCTATATTCTCCAAGGATTCGCTCCCAAAAACTCCTAGTATCCATGTCTCTCCCAATAATAGGATCACTGGCAACGCGACAATAAACGCGAATTAACGCGACATCCTCTTCGTTTGAATATCCGGCCATTTATTTTTTGGAAAAAACTAAAATACTTGGTATGTTATAATAGAAAAGGAGATAATGAAAGTAAGAGTAGTTGAGGGTGTTTGTGATTGACATAACACATACCCTCATTATATAATTTCTAAAAAGTGGTTGGTGACTATCATTTATCCTACGCCCTGGGGGAAAAGAAACCCTTCATTGATGGAAAGGACAAACAATGGTCCAAAAAAACCCCATCGTTTCTCAAGGGATGATTTCTTTTTTGCACAAAATATATATAGGGACAATACTCAAATAAGGTGGTTCCTTGATTCACGGGGGTAGGGATATGAATAAAAGAAAATCATTATGTATCTCCAAAAGTATGAAGATTCTTATGAAAATGTATGGGTTCAGTATTAAAATAACCATCTTTTAACCAAAAAAGAAAAGACAAATCCACAAACTGTAAATAATGCATGGAAAAATACAATTATAATATGTCCTTCTCACATGACACATCAACATATATTAACCCACCTAAATGGTGAGTCACTATTACCACACGCATTCTTTGATTAAAAACCACGAGGATTGGACCCAAAAAAAGGAGGAAAATATTAAAACATTAAAAATTGATGTCATTTTCGTGTGACACGCGATTACACTTAGCCCGTGTAACAAGCCTTTAAACCACTAGGCGGCCATACTGGACGAGTTTAGTCTCGTGAGGGTTTTCATGCTGGTTTACCCACAAAACCCGAATTTATGATGTCGTCATGCTTCACGACGGGCTAAAACTTGGGGGTTCATATACGAAAAGTGATGGCTCATGCTGAGGTAGCAATTGAAATACATGAATCTCTTTCCCTTCCTTTGTAGGTACAACTGGCGCGCATCAGTCTCCTGCAGTTCATTAGAATATATAGTTATGATAAGTGTTATTTAAGGAAACAAATATATTCAAACACATGTTTGCAATAACAAAGGGAAACCTACAATCTTATCTCATGGACCACCCATCTAGAACACTTTGAGATACGGTGGAATCTGGATGGCAACAAAAAAATTAACCTCGTTCTTTATTGTGAAGAGACGTGATTTTAAGGATTTCCAAGTACGAAGGTTGTGATTTCCAATTATATCGGTAAACTCATGCGCAAAAGACATCCAAAACTCGTTTGATTTCTCGTCGGTTAATACGTCGGGATCATTAGAAACATTGCAGTAAGCCCTAGTTAGAGCTTCATCTTCCTGTGGTGTGTATTTGGTGGCCATTTGTTGGTTGATACCAGTATAAATGTTGAACCACAAAGATATTATATAGTTTGTAGGGGCAATTTTTTACACTGGTTCAAAGGGGGTGTATTTATAGGCTCAATTGGACGGATCCGACAACTTTGAAAACCCATATTAATGCATTCAATTTATGACATTTTCCCCACTGGTGACGACGTACCGTAGTTACAACTAATAATGAAATAAAGGACAAAAGTAAGTGACCTTTACTTTTATGAGAGGGTATTATCGCTGTTTACAAATGACCCCCAGGAGGGAATAAAATCCAAAAGTTATATTCAAAGGCCATCCCTGTTCATAAACGTCCCTTTTGATGTTAACTACAATTTTAATAATCACCCGATTAATAAATTGTTCTTAGGACATCATACACATTAAATAAATAACCTAACTCACTTTCGTAGGAATCACGGTTACACTTAGCACGTGTAACAAGCCTTTAAACCCTTAGGTGACCCTAACGGACGAGTTTAGTCTCGTGAGGGCTTACATAGAGGTACACCCACAAAACCTTTTATTATACTAACACACTGGAAAAGTTAAGAAAATAAAACATTATACTACGGGGATCTTGGATATTATATGCGAGGACCGAATAAACCGTCCTCAACTAAATGTCTAAAAGGATGTTGTTGTTCAGCTCATACATTGAAATTGCCGTTGCATGAACACCGTTTGCAAGAATAAGGTACTGCCTAAAACGAATACAATACCGCTTAATGGTGGTTATGCGTAGTTGGATACTCTTACTTGAATACACCTTGTTACCGCTGCTCATTTGGATACTAAAATCGGCAAGAATCTGAGACCAAAAATGTCTTCCCATTTCGTGGTTTTCTTGAATTTGATTCAAATCATATACCCTACAATAACTTGTTACTAGGGCGTTATCTTCTTCCATTGAAAATCTTCCCATCCTCCCTGTTTATTAAGGTAGGAAAAAATTTGTAAATAATAATATTTTGTTTTTGCTTTGAGATCTGCATATGGTTGTCTGATATATATAGTAATTGTTTATTTGATATGTCGGTAACTGGGACCAAGATTGAATTTGTTATCATTACATGATAATAAACTCGATTTGTTGAAAAAAGGATAAAGAGGATTCCCACAATTAATAAAAATATCGGGGAACATGTCAGAAGCGTAGGGGACGCCTAGTGAGGTACTTTGGAAGCTTGTAATTATATATCGAATGTCATTGTCCAACACAAGTGGATGTTAAAATATCACCATACGCAAGTGGGCTGTTGTTTACCTCACTTTTTGTTGGTTTATATAAACCAACACTAGTTTACATAATATCCTTCAAACTTGCTTCAGACAACAATAGCCAACTAAATTAGTATCCAATTTTTTAAACATAATAATCATCCACAAATGGTCGATGATGAGCACGAAAGTGCGACGCATTTTCACCCATAAATACATTAGCTGGGCCTCATTTTATCACTAATAAACTTGTTTGTAGGTGTTTTTGTCAAATAAGCTCTTATGGAAAAAGTTGCTCGAAAAGTGGTTTTTGTACCCCGGAGGACACATGTTATTCGGACTCTCAATTTTGGATAAGGGGCACCCAATTACTAAGGGGCACCCTAATTGCTATTCACACTTCCGTTCTGGCTAAGGGGCAACCATCTTCCTCTCCGTTTGAATTAACTTGTTGGCGGGAAAATGTTGCAGCACACGGGAAAATTTAGGGTTCGATTTTTGATCGGGTTATAGAGAGACTCAATAGCTGAAACTCTCTGTGATGAGTTTATGTGGCTTAACAGGCGTGGTATGATCATCAGAATCAACAGATTTTGGCTGGAAAATCGTGTGGAAGAAAAACAAGGCAGCGCAGCTTTTAAAACCCGTGTATCTCTGTTTTGGATTCGGAGGATTTCTAAGAAGATTTAAGTGCTACAATAGATCGTATTGGGCCTGTTTCAGTTAAACAGGACCGGTAACTACATCAAATTCGAAGAAATTGGGTTGGAGAAACGTATTTGAGTAAAACAGAGTATTGTTTATTTTCGGGATACTCTGTGCAGGATTGGTGTTTGTTTACAGCGTGTTCGATGCAATCTGAGACGTGTAGACAACTTTCTAGTGCGTGATTGAATGATTGTTGACAGCTGCAGGCACAAACGCGTGCGAGAAGGGAAAGAAAATATTCCGAGAATATTTTTCATTACTGCCGAATATTGGAAGAATATTGTGGAGTGATTACAAAGATTTTTGAAGTCATGTGATTATAAATAGAGTTGCCTGAGAGAAGAGAAGGATATTGAGTGATTGGGGAGGCTACAGAGTGGAGAAAATCGCTGCAGAGAAATCTGCAGCAGCAGCAGAAAAAGATTGAAGAACGCGAAGAACAGACCTACAATGGCAGTCGTAAAACAATTGTCGTTTATGCGTCAGAGATAAGACTGTTGTTTGCGACAGTTTACAGTTATTCTTTGTAACAGTGGGTTTGCAACGATTATATCCGTTGCAAATTTCCGGTTTAATTTGATTTTCTCATTTTCTCTTCTTTGTAAACACTATTTGGGCAATAAAAATGAATTTTGAGCGTGTCTACATCATGAGTAGCTAAGCCCCTACACCGGGTCGACGGAGGAAGCCGAATTTCATACGTGGGTAATTTTAATTAATTCTTTATTTGACTTTTGCACTAATTAAAATAGAATTATGATTTGATTAAATTGGTTGTTATTCAATTAGATAGGTTATGCTTTGTTTAGATAATCTATGCTTAGGGATACAATTAATCTTTTGAGAGTCTACCTTGGCAAAAATAAGAGTCGGTGTTATTTTGTTTATTGACCTTTAATTGTTGAGAATAAATAAATTGAACCTATTGATATGAATTCAGTGGAATCCTAGGCCCAGTAACTCTCGCCTTTGTTTATTGTTTTCATTAAACCTTTAAATTTAATCTTCGCAAGTCTGAGAGAACGAATCTTAATTACTACTACGAAAAGAAAGAAAAATCTTAAATCATTTTGGCGCCGTTGCCGGTGATTTGTTTTTAGATTAATTTTTAGGTTTTTTTTTTTTTTTTGTACAGTATTTTCTTTTTCCTTTTTATGCGTTTCTTTTTGTATTTATTTTCAGGGAATTTTTGAGGATGATGACTTCTTCTGAGGAGACGTCACCTACGATGACGCTGGCAAAATATATGCGTAGAAAGTCAAATTATCAGGAAAACTCATCTGAGATGACGCTTGCTGAATATATGCGTAGGCAATGGTATGGAGTTTCTGCTCCACATGAGGTAAGTGAAGAATCACATGAAACTATTTATGAGAAGTATTACAAACACACACCGCCTAGTTTGGAACAAAGATTGAGAATTCTAGAATGCCAAAGATTATTTAATGATGATGATGATGATGATCATTCTTATAGTGACTCTCTGTTCCAAACAGAACGTATAGATGACCATGTGGATGATTGTGTGGATGATTCGCCTAATTCCATAGATGAATCTACCTCACAAGATCATTTACCCGACTTAGAGGTTGTTTCTAAACCACTAGACTTCCAAAAGTTGCCTAATTTAGGGTTAGAATTGTGTGCTTCTAAAGTATTGTTGGATTACTTTGCATCTAAGTACCCAGACGATTTGCCTATTTCTAATACCATGCATGAGCCAGTTGAAATTGTCCCAGAATCCCCATACTTTGTTCTTTACGCACTTCCATGTGCAGTAAAAACTTGGTTTAGGGGTAAATTTTGTTTTCTGACGGTTTCAGTGTCCCCATTTTTTCATAAAATAATTATGAAGCTGTCATTTGTATATATTGTATTTTGGGTCGATCCCCAAGTTTTCAGGTTATTAGTGTATGGGGATCCGTTTTTGTACAGTCCAATAGGTATAATTATTTATTTATGTTTGTTTACTTTTGTTTATTTTATTTTTAATTTCCCATCTTAATTTTTACGTTGGATGACTCAATTACATTGAGGACAATGTAATATTTAAGTGTGGGGGAGTAGTTATTAACTTTTTCTTTTAATTTTTTCAGGAATTTTCTTGCGTTTTGTGACCAGCTCTTGAGCGGGTCTAAAAAGATAATAAAAATATAAATATTATGACCAGCTGTGTAGCGGGTCTAAAAAAAATAAAAAATAAAAAAAAAAAATTATTATAGTTGTTAAGCTTATGACCAGCTGTGTAGCGGGTCTATTTTTATGTATTTCCTTATTATGACCAGCTATGTAGCGGGTCTCGAAAAAAAAAAAAAAAAAAAAGGGTCGCGTCTTATGTTTGGCTTTTGTCATGACCAGCTGTGTAGCGGGTCTAACTCTCTTTTATTTTATGACCAGCTGTGTAGCGGGTCAATTTCTGTTTTGCTCGAGGACTAGCAAAATGTAAGTGTGGGGGAATTTGATGAGCACGAAAGTGCGACGCATTTTCACCCATAAATACATTAGTCAATTCATTTTATCACTAATAAACTTGTTTGTAGGTGTTTTTGTCAAATAAGCTCTTATGGAAAAAGTTGCTCGAAAAGTGGTTTTTGTACCCCGGAGGACACATGTTATTCGGACTCTCAATTTTGGATAAGGGGCACCCTAATTGCTATTCGCACTTCCGTTCTGGTTAAGGGGCAACCATCTTCCTCTCCGTTTGAATTAACTTGTTGGCGGGAAAATGTTGCAGCACACGGGAAAATTTAGGGTTCGATTTTTGATCGGGTTATAGAGAGACTCAATAGCTGAAACTCTCTGTGATGAGTTTATGTGGCTTACCAGGCGTGGTATGATCATCAGAATCAACAGATTTTGGCTGGAAAATCGTGTGGAAGAAAAACAAGGCAGCGCAGCTTTTAAAACCCGTGTATCTCTGTTTTGGATTCGGAGGATTTCTAAGAAGATTCAAGTGCTACAATAGATCGTATTGGGCCTGTTTCAGTTAAACAGGACCGGTAACTACATCAAATTCGAAGAAATTGGGTTGGAGAAACGTATTTGAGTAAAACAGAGTATTGTTTATTTTCGGGATACTCTGTGCAGGATTGGCGTTTGTTTACAGCGTGTTCGATGCAATCTGAGACGTGTAGACAACTTTCTAGTGCGTGATTGAATGATTGTTGACAGCTGCAGGCACAAACGCGTGCGAGAAGGGAAAGAAAATATTCCGAGAATATTTTTCATTACTGCCGAATATTGGAAGAATATTGTGGAGTGATTACAAAGATTTTTGAAGTCATGTGATTATAAATAGAGTTGCCTGAGAGAAGAGAAGGATATTGAGTGATTGGGGGAGGCTACTGAGTGGAGAAAATTGCTGCAGAGAAATCTGCAGCAGCAGCAGCAGAAAAAGATTGAAGAACGCGAAGAACAGACCTACAATGGCAGTCGTAAAACAATTGTCGTTTATGCGTCAGAGATAAGACTGTTGTTTGCGACAGTTTACAGTTATTCTTTGTAACAGTGGGTTTGCAACGATTATATCCGTTGCAAATTTCCGGTTTAATTTGATTTTCTCATTTTCTCTTCTTTGTAAACACTATTTGGGCAATAAAAATGAATTTTGAGCGTGTCTACATCATGAGTAGCTAAGCCCCTACACTATGGTCGACGGAGGAAGCCGAATTTCATACGTGGGTAATTTTAATTAATTCTTTATTTGACTTTTGCACTAATTAAAATAGAATTATGATTTGATTAAATTGGTTGTTATTCAATTAGATAGGTTATGCTTTGTTTAGATAATCTATGCTTAGGGATACAATTAATCTTTTGAGAGTCTACCTTGGCAAAAATAAGAGTCGGTGTTATTTTGTTTATTGACCTTTAATTGTTGAGAATAAATAAATTGAACCTATTGATATGAATTCAGTGGAATCCTAGGCCCAGCAAACGTCCATCGCGGGGTTGTGGAACATCCAGACTATGGGAAGCATATTAGGGTGGGAGCGGTATTAGTTTTGAAGAAAGTGGTAATTTTTTCTCCAACGAACAAAAACCATTGGATTAACATAACCCTACCCAACATCAAGAGGTATGTTCCAAAAAAATACCAAGATCGTGTGTTATTTCATGGACCTTTATGAAATAAAATTATTAACTTCGTTTATGTACTACAGTCATCCCTTCGGAATCCACAGTTGGTGAGATGCATCGTCGACAAGTATGAGATATCGTTGATAGAAACCAAATCCGTTTTAATTTCATGTTTGGTGTTATGGTTGTACTACGTTGTTTAAGTATCTGAATAAAATGGACTTATTTAAGCATCATTTTAATTAGTTGTACTAGAAATTTATATTAATGTCATATTACCCAACGTAAACATACAATCACTTTAATTTGCTGCGTGTCCATAACGAAACCACAACTGGGAAATATAAAATTATGTGTCTACGGTACTACGGTGTCATACTCAATTTATAGAGTCTAAATTGCTTCATCTCTCCATAAAACCGTTGAAGCCACCCACCAGAATTAAAATACCCCCACCCACAGAAACCATCGGATTCTTTCGACCGTTGCTTATCTAACGGCCAATTAAGGCACGCAAATTTAAACAGCGTGGCACGCAGTTAGAAACTGCGTGCGGCATAGTTTAAACATCCGTCACACGCATCTTGAAATTGCGTTCCATTTCTTAGACGTTGGATCACCAACGGATCGATTGATCCGATGGCTGCTAGAATCGTCCCGTTAATAACACCCAACGTTCGTATTTTCCATGGACTACAAATTCGGGTTTGTTGCACCCAAACCAAACACACCAAATACATTTTCCATCAGAACAACCATATCTCCATCTCATCTCTCGCTTCACCCATCCTTCAAAATTTTCAGTCATGTCAAAATTCACTAGAATGGAAGATGTAGCGGTAATAGGTGCCTGGTGTGCGATAACTAGTGACCCGATTACAGGTAGGGAACAAGAGTCTAGGGAGTTCTGGTCTCGTATTGTTGAGGAATACAACGCACGATGGCGGGGAGAGACAAACAGATCTCTCAAGTCGCTCCAAACGAGAGTAGCCACATTGAGAAAGGAAGTCAAAAGATATGTTGGTCATGTTAGAGAGGTTTTCAGGGCTAACCCAAGCGGAAACGACCCGCAATCTATGGTGAGATTCGAAAAATTAATTTATACAGTATTTGTTAGATTTAAAAGGACTTATCACTAATCCATAGTTGGTCAAATTTAATTGCAGTACCGGGATGGAGAGGTACGCTACGAGGAAGATCCGAAAGATCCAAAACGTTGGAGACATCAAAAGGTTTTCGAAATTTTGAAGATGCACTTTCCCAGGGAATATGATCCGTCCATATTAGTTCCCCAAACTTGCAGCCAAGCCTCCCAACAGAGCCAACCTATGAGCGGGACAGAGACCAATGATGAAACGTTTAACGATTCTCAAACCACAAACGGTGAATCCTCAGACCAAGGACGAAGAAATGCATTTTTCGGGATCAAGGTCCCCGGCGTGCACCAGGAAGGGAACAGTCTAAAAGAGCTAGAGCGAAAGAGAGAAGAGTCACTGAAGGAGTGAACCAGACATTAGCATATTTCCAACATAGGGATGGTCAAAGGTTTGAATGGGACCAAAAAGAGGCTGAGGATAGGATGAATTTTCTAAGAACAGGGATTTATGGCGGTCCGTCTATTAAAAATTTGGCGACGAGCACCGAGTTGTTAGCTAGGAACAAACAAATGAGACAGGACATGGAGATAATGAGAATTGATCTGCGTCAAATAGCCGACGAGAGTGAAAGGGAGTATTTCGTCAATCTCAAAAATGAGATTATGATTCGCCAGGGGTCCAGTCGCCGTTACACCTAATGTGGAGCAGTTGGTTGCATTTAACTATTGTCTGGAACTTTAGTATTTACTTAATCGTGTTGCATTATGTAGTTTGTTTTTTCCTTACATCCTTCTAGGTTTTAATTCCCCCATCGGTTGTCGTTGTGGTATTTAATTTGCAGTGTGGCAGTTTCTTTATATGTTGTACCTCTTAATGTTATTTAGACTTTTCGATTCGAATAAGACCACCTTAAACTTAGTTGAAACATTACTACATATTATTATTAGGAATACATCTAAAGTATATAATCATTCCACATTGTATGCGGGCATAACGTCCTTTAGTAGCTCGTATAGATGATCATACATGAAAGGCTTAGCTAATTCCACACGGAAATCGATCCTGGCTCTTGTTTTCTGTAAAAGGGAAAAGGGTAGTTAAAAAAAATTAATTATGCGTTCTAATTTATAATAATAGAGGTAACACTCGGTATATATTGAAGGATATGCTTACTAACCCGAGCTTCGTATGATAGCGTAGGATGGCTTATGTTTACATGCAGCAGACATGCAACAAAAGCATCAACATCCGCGGTTATCAGACCAAATCTTTTTTTTACCGAGGCTTTAGTGCGGTTGTTGTCGTTTCCGGTAAGATCTTCAAAGTTTTGAAAAACACGGTTCCAGAAAACTTTTGGATCTTCGTCAACCCCCTGTGGTGTTCCATGATTTGTTATCGCAATCCATGCTCCCACTACTCCTAAATCTTCATCACTAGGTGAAGCGCATTGCACAAGTAATTAAAATTATGTAGGACTATATCCGACACGTTAGGTGGGTTGACCGGTTTTTCTCGCCACATATTAAACTTTGGACACAAATTTTATTCACTGCGAATATAACTCATTCCAGAGGATCGTTTTTCAAACTATATATTTTTTTAAAGAGGTTCAAGATATTGTGGTGGAATGATATTGAAAGGCAACCTTATCGACGGTTTTATAGTGGTAGTCTGATGGAAAAGGTAATCTTGTGAACAACAAAGGACGTTTATAAGTGCAACAGAAATGGGTCATTTGTAAATAGTGAAAATGCTCTTTCCAAAAAGTTTAGGTCGTTTCTTTCATTTAAGTGTATGTCGGTGACTAGCCGTACATAGGAAAAATACTGAAGTAATCTAAAATGAATATTAGTAAGACAAATAACAAAGCGAATTTTGTTACGAAAAATTATATCTTAAAATATCATAATTATTATTTAAAATTATAAAAACATAACAAGTCTTAACGAACAAGGGCAGTAGTAGTCTTATAAAAGGAAACAATGGCGGCATCCTCACTTACGAAAGTAAGTGCCTGTGCCTCCTACTCTCCGTTCTCATAAAAGTTATCATCACCCAATGGGTAAACATCAGCGTTTTCATCCACATCGGTAGTACTCGCATCGGAAGTGAGGATGCCATCATCCTCCTCACCGGGGCCGAATTCTCCGTCTCGCAATCCTAGGAGGTGACGCTGCCAAATGTGCTCCGTGATATCGGTTTGCAAGAATCTCCAGCGGGCATGGCTCATATAATACGCGCGGGCTTCTGCCACGTTACCTTGTACCAGAGGTGTATCTTCTCGTTCATCCAAAGTTGCCCATTCCGTATCACGGTACTCATGTTCCACACACATGTTATGCATAATTAAACACACTCTCATAATGGTGTGTATGTCACGATGAGACCAGTAACGAAAAGGATTCCTTATTATACCCCATTCGACTTTAGACCACCAAAAGCACGCTCCACATCCTTCCTCTTTGCGTGGTGGTATTCATTAAATTTCTTCTGGACCGGGGGCATAACATCACGTTTCTTATAGCTATGGACCACCCCAGGCATTTCGGTGTAGATGTCGTCCACCAGATAGTATCCATGTTTGTACTCGTTGCCCATGATAAGGAAATTGCAAGCGGGGGCTAACGCATCATTGTCTCTATCAAATAATCCCGACTGCGCCAACACATTCAAGTCGTTGTTAGACCCGGGCTTGCCAAAAAAACAGTGCCAGAACCATCTATCGTACGATGACACTGCTTGTAGAACAAGGTTTGGTTTCTTATGGTATCCCACGTGTCGCCCGCTTCTTCGAAGAGGACATAACCTCCACTCCCAATGGGTGCAATCGAGGCTTCCTAGCATTCCAGGAAAACCACGAGCTGCGTTTTGAGCCAATAACCTCTTAGTATCTTCGGTTGTTGGCAGCCTCATGTAACGGTCGTTAAATTCCCAAAGTAGTGCATCCATAAACTTCTTAGCATACATGTATATTGTTGAAGCAGCCATCCAAATAATGAAACGGTGTAATCGTCTAAGCTATCCGCCGCCACCCCCTTGCCGTGTGTTTTATGACGGCAAGCATTTTCATATAAGGAGAGTGACCCGGGATGTTACACGCATCTCTTCGCTGCAAAAAATCGGGATCTCTAGCGCAAATTTGAGGCAATATTCTAAGAAAAACTTCTCGGGGCAAACCATGACGTCCCTTAAAACGCTGAGGTCCAAACCTGCAACCGGGGTTAAAGTAGTCCTGCATCATCCCGGCATCTGCCTCCACACGACATCTCTTAACGGTTCTTCTAGTCAAGACCTGTCTGGTTCGGGTTGGTGCAAGTCATGCGCCTCCTGCAAAATTTGCTTGATACATGATGACGAAATCTCCATGGATATCATCGTGGTACTTACTTTGGGTACGTCGCCTCTCTCCGTCGTCGCATATATCTAACGATAGCCGACTCCATTTTCCAGCTAAATATCAATTTAAATCATAATCGCAACGGATTTAAAACGGGGTATTGTTTTGTAAGAGGAAATAAGAAAATAAAAAAATAACGCACTTAAACATGGGATATGAAGAACATAAAAAGGGGATAAGACGAGGACCAACATACAAGAGTGAAAACTTAATATATCATACAAGAACTAAATAGCAAACATCTAATACGCCCTAGCTAATCAACAAAATTTTAACCAGTTTACTAGAGTCACCCAAAAACCGACTATCCGCACAACATCCATATCACTCCATCATCACCTCTAGGACCACTACCCTCCACAATACCACCGCCAACTACCACCCAAGCTAAGCCCTAAAAAATCACTTGAGGTTGGTAAGTCACTAATCACCGGGGAGGCATGCTCTAATAACGGGTTATGCTTTACAGGGGGTTACTATCATGAGGGTGAGGGACATAATAAGCATTCGATGCGGAAGGGTCTGCAGCCGGACGCTTGCGACGGTGTTGGGTTTCCGGCAAGGATACTCCAGCGCAATATGAGGTGGGAAATGTCTGTTCTTCCTGACTTGAATATAATAGGCCTTTAGATGTTCCGGAACTACGCTGGGTTGTGGGGGTGTTATACACCGCTCGACGACGACTCTCATCATATACCACCTGTCTGCTACTCTGAATCAGCCAGTATGACTCCCCCGCAAACCTGCGTAACTCTTCCTAAAAAAACAAATTAATTTTTTTTAAACAATTATGTTTAACAATGAAGAAACTCCAAATGAAAATGAAAATGAGATATAAAATGACTAACCTCCGAGACGTTGACGTCAGAAAAATTGTATGGGTTCTCTCCTTCCATGGGGACTGGAACTAACTCCTCAAACGAATCTTTGTAGAAGGGCATGTCCCATTGTAGGTTTGGGAGTTGACTCATGGACTGTCCTACTTGGTCGTATGTGTATGTCTGGGATGACATGCTAGGGGGTGGGCCTTGGGGCATCAAACTACGGGGTATACCGCCGTGACCAACTCCGATATCATCATGTGTGTCTATGTGAGTTGTTTTTGTCCTAAGGGCTCCCACGCTATGAGTTTTCCAAAATTTGGAATACACTTCATCAACGACAGGAAGGAAGTGATCAGTAACCTCAACCTCCATACCATCTAATACTTCCTCCAATCTAGGTGGGTTGCATGGGATAACTATCGCACCAAACACCCGCCTCATACACCTCTCGGCCAGATAAACTGAAGCTCTTGCACCGTCCTTGTCCTTAAACACACATCTCCTCTTAGACATCTCAAGTGCGGTTTGGAATGCATCAGTGTGTTGGTGTTCACTGTCCCCAAACCCGGGGTCCCAGATAACCGAATCACCCATCCTAATATCTATCTGAGCGCGTGCATCTGACAAAGAGTGTTTGTGAAGATCTTTTTGTCCCTTCGTCCTAAGGTTCAACACATTAAATAGACTAATAGTCGGGTGTGGATCCAGTTGATCATCTCTAAGGTTTTCCTTCAAAACAGGTTGACAATTACGGAAATAAAAATAATACCAGAACTCTAAGATCATCGACATGCCACCCATATCCTTCTGTTTGCACGAACTCCAGTCATCCAGGTGTTTGTACAGAACGCCCAAAGTTGGAGTACCCCAATCATAAGACCCAACAGAGATCCAAATTATCCAACACTATACACCATCGTTTATCTACTCTAACACTACAAATCCGCAAACAAAAAGAACCAATACACTAAAGCAAGAACATTCTAGTCGGTTAAATCGGCAATGTCGCAGATTGTCAACATTGTCCCTACTTAAAATGAAATTAGACAAGTGAGAAACTCGCATCGTGCATGCCTTGGAATCATAATCTCCAGTTCTCACATCATGTAGTCTTCTCTGTTCCATAACATCTAACACACCCGAAATACCTAGCATCCATAGCTTCTACTTCTTGCGCCGTCATTGTTTCCTTTGGTAATGGGATTGGCTTACCTCCTCCAATTGGAATACCAGTCAACCGATAGAAATCTAGAGGAGTCAAACCTATTTCAAACTCTTTGAAGTGAAAAGTTCTAGTCTTCTTCCACCACCTCTCACATATAGCTTCGGTTAATCCTTTATCCCCATACTTAAAATTAAATTGGAATATAGACTCTAAAACCACAAACATTGAAGAATTAATAATGCACGGGGGTTGTTTCTAACCACTATCTCGATAAAATTTATTTAAGTTGGTCCAAGTGCTCCTAAATGTTCCGTCTCGCTTATCTACTAAGTTGTCGGCCTTATGTTGTATCTCGCCGACACCTTGAGATAGTTGGGATAACTTCTCATACCTAGACCAATCGATATCCTCCATTATCTAAAAGTGAAAAGACCAAGGGAAGCACAATCAACATGTGAATAACAAAAATCAAACGCCTATGTTAATTGATGTACAATCAACATATGAATTCACATGTTCACATTCACATCACATGGAGGGATGCACATTGCTCAAATGAAAATATTAGTCAAAGTGATAATAACAACATCAATTCCACCCCTTGAATCTTCTAAACATCAACTCAAAAGAATACATGACTTAATCCTAAAACACATTGCAAAATGCTATAAACCACAAAAACAATTTCCAACAAAATAATATTTACAACAAAATCATATTAACAACAAATTCATATTAACTACATCATATTAACAACATCAATTTCCATCAAAATCATATTAACAACATCAATTTCACCCATATATTCATCACAACCTCAACTACATCATATTAACAACCTCAATTTCACCCATATATTCATCTCAACCTCAACTACATCATACTAACAACATCAATTTCCAACAAAATCATATTAACAACATCAATTTCACCCATATATTCATCTCAACCTCAACTACACCATATTAAAAACATCCATTTCACCCTTATCAAATTACAAATTTCAAATACATTATACCAAGCATAAACACAACTAATTCAATCCATCAAATTAAGAATCAATCATGGTTTTATGTTTCACCAAAATTAACCACAAATAGAAACAACCCTAACTCACATTTTAATTTTTTGGAATCAATACAAAAATTATACAACTGCAATATCAACATAATCAAAATTATGCATCCAATAAAACCTAAATCAATCCATTTATAACTAAAATCAAGAATCATAAAACAACTAAATCAAAAAAATAAAAATTACTTACCTAGTGTGGATTTTGATGATGAAATCTCACAAAAATACCACCAATCGATTACCCTCGGCTTCTAGAACAAACCCCTCAAAATTTTCCGCTCCTTAAACACAATTTTTTTTCAATCAAACCATGAACATGGGTGAGGTTAAGGAAAAAAGAGAGGAAGAAAGAAAGGAGAAGAAGAAGTGCGGCTTCTGTAACTTTTAGGGTTCTCTATGAAACGCAAGTTCAAACTGCGTGTTGACGGGTCAACATGGTCAATACGCATGTTGAAACTGCGTTTTTTGAGTTTTCCTAAGAGACGCAGTTTCAAACTGCGTCGCACGTAGGTTCCAAATGCGTTTCATCTGGGGATCTTGGATTACCATTGCGCCTGGGCGATGAATTTTTGTGACATGGATCCAAGGAAAACCTTGAATCTTGGATCCCCGTTAGAGCTATCCTAAAAGGATAAAAACAAGACAAAACTATGAGTACCAGGTTACTCGAGGGTACCCAACAATGGAATTTTATACTCCCCAACAAATAATCCTTGTGCATAATAGTCATAACTCATCCGAAAATGGTAGAACAACATGAATAGTATATAACAGATTAACTAACAAAAATCACTGCATTAGCCATGGCTTCGGGTTACATCCTGGAGGCATATTCCTACGCACATGGCTAAAAAGTTGTTTGTCAGGTTACCCTCGAGTAACCTGGATGAGTTATGACTATTTCTCAAGTTATATTCACCTTTCTATCCTCGAGACAATTGTCGCATAAATAATTAGACTAGCTTGCATAGACAAGAATTTCGAGTCGAGAACTAATTATTTCGTTCACGAATTTCTCGAATATAATGACTAAGCTTAATGAACATTTGTTCATACTTGATCAAATTCGGTGGATAACATTTTATTGTTCGGAACCATTTCTTGATTAAAGTTTATCATTCGAAAATATCCTGGAACAGTGATATGTGTCATTGATATTATTCAGGAATGTTACGAGTTGATTTAGAGAAATATAGAACTACTATATTCGGAATACAAGATAGTGTTATCAGTTTTACAAACTGGGAAAATTGTTATATAGCTGAAGCCGTATTACATGTATTCATATACGTAGCAGAGTAGGTATATATCGACTTTCAGACTTGTGTGATACGCATATTCGTATGCACATCATGGGAAAATCTGTTTGTTTCGTGATCTGGATAGGTATGTATTTTTATATACAAACCATTTTGGAAATGTGGTAAAGGAACCTGGTTAAAGTGTTTAAACCGGCATGCGAGCCAATACAGTTCTATGTTCTAGAACCAGTTTAGTACCCAAAACGGTACGCAAACTGAAAAGGTTATGTGAACTCCGGAACCGGTGGGGTCTTATGTTTGCAAACCGGTACATGAAATGAAGAAGTTCTGCCAACTCCGGAACTTTGAGTTGCACCTAAGTTTGCAAACCGGTACGTGAACTGAAAAAATTATGTCAACTCCGGAACTCGGTTATTGCTTATAAGTTTGCAAACCGGTCTGCGTAACTTGACTCAGCCGATTCACGAACTACTTAAGTATTTGTACTTTGTGCATTTACCAACTATGTCGATTATGATTCAATCACGATTAAATTATTTCTCTGAGATATTTACATTTGATCAATTCTCTAATTAACACTAGACTCATTTGCTCACATGATTGTGACTCAAGATCAATGTCTTTGTGTTCATGGAAATGAGTGTTAAGCTTTTTAAGTTCAAACCGGATAGTTTCGTCTAACCATATTGAACATAGTCTTTATACACGGTTCGGTTACGGTTTACCTAACCAGAGTGTATATCTTGTTTATGTGAATAAGATTCAAAGCTTTCATCTAACTACGGGTATTGTTTGCTTGGTTCCAAAGATTTCTTAGCTTAAACCTAAAACAACCTAGGCTTTGAAGTCTATATAAGGGGAACTCTTGGCAACTAGGATATTTGAATCCCGACACTACTTTTTGGTGTGTCTTAGTTGTATCTAGAGTCGTTCTCTCCAGACACTCTTTTAGGTTTTAGCGACCATCAAAGACTTCACTGTGATTCATGAAGCTAGGACTAGTTATCTTTTATCTTTATAACTTAAATATCCTGATCTTGTTCGATTGTTGATTTATCACTTGAACAAGATAGATAGAAATCACAAATTTCTTTTCGTCTCAATCTTTGTGATTCCACAAGTTTTATACTTATGAGGTGAATAATACTCTAGGCTACACTTCGGGTTGCATAAGTCCGAATTATGAGGATAGCCAGACTTTTGTCAAGTTGTTATCGATTTCCATCACCTGGATCTTACGTTTGATCTGATCATCAGTTTCGATCGTAAATCAAGAAATCAATTATATATGCTTAATCTATGGGAGGCAGATTTGGTTTAAAGTCTTCAATTGAGTTGAAGCAACTCTTAGTTGGTGTGATATCTTCTATGGGAATCAATTGCTCGGAGTCATGCTGGGATTCAAGAGGCGTAAGGAGCGCGACTGTACCTGAATCAGTGAGAGACTGAGTTCGGGCTCAACTACATTCTAGACTGAAGTTAATTGGTAGTAGGCTAATGTCTGTAGCGGTTTAATACACTTTGGTGTTCAATCTGGATAATGTCTCGGGGGTTTTCTGCATTTGCGGTTTCCTCGTTAACAAAAATTTTGGTGTCCGTGTTATTTCTTGTTCTGCATTATATTGTTTATCTTTATAATTGAAATATCACAGGTTGTGCGTTGATCAACCACAGTAGATAGGTCCGACCTTGTTTGTTGGATAAGACTTGATTTCTCCTTATATATTGGTCTTTAGTACCTTCCAAGAACTCTCGTTGATATTAGGTTCACGAAGAGTTTGAGATATAACTCTAAACACTTTCCTTGATTGAGTTTTAACTCTTAGAGTTGTGTTGAGTTTTTCCATACAGATTTCCTACGAAAAAGTTGGCGGTGTATGTTGGTACCCCCACTGTTTTCAGGAATTCCATGTAAAGGAAACTTACTTCCATTTAACAGACAAATTGTGTATCATAAGATAGATGAAAAGTAAAACTTCCTTTATACTCAAATGATGTAGAAGGAAATGCTGCACATAAACAAATAAAAGCAAATGAATTAAAAATGGTCGGGTTGAAAAGTTTTTTGCAATGTTATGCTAGGAAAATGGATGAGTTGAGGTTAGATAAGAAACCATATTTTTTCCCTGACCATTATGAGGAGCTCAAACATCTGTTTGTGTTATGGAAAATAGTCCAATGCCTATTTCCACATGCTAGCTCAGTGGTGTTGATCGGTTTTCTTGAAGCATTAGCAGATTTAGAGAAATCACCAACATATGACTGGGGGTCACCAATTTTATCATAGATTTACATATCCTGAAAAGACGAGGGTACCCAAATACACCACAATATTTTAAATATCAACCTATAAGTCTGGTATCTTAAGTGATCGTCTATGGACAGAGTCGAGACAATACAATTTAAGCCATATACCTTGTGTGATTGTTTATGGACGAGGTCGAAACAATATGACAACAAGATATTTACTTGACAATAGTTACGGCAATAACCGATTGACTATTAAAATCAATATCAAATAATTTGGGTAACGTATGTGTGTAATTTACTTAATGATAATCAGGAAAACAAAGTAAATGACAAAGCAAGATTTGTTAACGAGGAAACTGCAAATGCAGAAAAACCCCGGGACCTTGTCCAGTTTTGAATACTCTCAAAATTAAGCCGATATACAAAATCTAATACCAACTTCGTATAGTTGAGACCAAGTAGACTACCCCTACCTACTTAGTTTCCTCAGTACCCCCGCCTTCGACTTCTAAAGTCACGCATGTGAATCACCAATCCTTTGATCGTTATCCAAAAAGTAAAGGATAAAGTTGTTTGGTAACCACTCTATTCAATCTTGCTAATAAGATATTAATGAGTCGTTGACAAAGGCTCTTCCGTTTAAACAAATAAACTCCATTGTCTAGTTAGATCAACCTAAACTTTCATTACCAAAATAACTAAACTCTAGATTTGCAATAAATCAATGTATAACTCAAAGTAACTATAAGGTGATGCCGATCTCACGCAACTATCCAATCAAGTCTATCAAAGATAAACACGATTCTAGTTGGATCCCATCCGATCAAGGTTTGTGCACAAAATTCACAAGATACAAAAACTAACAAGAAAAACTTTGTCGTCTCCATATCTTCATTTTTCTTTAATAATAACCCGCACAACACAACTTGAATCCTCTTATGATCAATCACACACAGAACAAAGTCTTTTAACAATAAATTATCACAATAATTCTTTAGATCCGAAAGTGGTTCTAAAGATCCTGTCAATACTTTGATCTAGTTTGAGTGAGCCTTATATCAGAAGATAAGGTTTTTAAGACGAGATCTTTAGAACCATTTTCCGATTTAAAGACATCTTGTGATAATCCATTGTTAACAGACTCCGTTCTGTGCGTGACTGATCACAAGAGATTCAAGTGGTGTTATGCAGGTTTTGAAGACACTAGTACAAAAAGTCGCATATGCCACATTTGATCACCGTGTCCATAGGCTTTCGGCCATGGATTTTTTTCACTCCAGAAATGTGGTATTAGGTGTCGTGTGAAAAAGCGGGGGTCTAACAACCACACCCAATATTTCGCTTAGCAATCTGTATGGACAAACTCCAATATACTTTTAAGAGACTCAACTAAACAGTCAGACTTAATATGATTCAATACTTACTCAAGCAAATACAAATCTGCGAGTCAAATTGAATACAATAGAAATCACTTGAACGGTGCCAAAGACCAATGTTCAAGGATCAATCAATTTCAATCAACAACCAAAGGTTGGATTTCCCAATTGATCGATTCAATGCACAACCTGTGATATTTCAATTATATAACGAAATATAATGCAGAAAAGAAATAACACAGACACCAGAAGTTTTGTTAACTAGGAAACCGCAAATGCTAAAAAACCTCGGGACCTAGTCCAGATTGAACAAACACTGTATGAAGCCGCTACAGACACTAGCCTACTACAAACTAACTTCGGCCTGGACTGTAGTTGAACCCCAATCAATCTCACACTGATCCAAGGTACAGTTGCGCTCCCTACGTCTCTTATCCTAGAAGTATACTACGCACTTGATTCCCTTAGCTTATGTCACCCACAACTAAGAGTTGCTACGACCCAAAGTTGAAGACTTTAATAAACAAATTTGTATCACACAGAAAAGTCTACATGAATAGATAAATCTGTCTCCCACAGAAATACCTACGAGTTTTGTTTCGTCTTTTGATAAATCAAGGTGAACAGGAACCAATTGATATACCTGACTTATATTCCCGAAGAACAGCCTAGAAATATCAATCACCTCACAATAATCTTAATCGACTAGCGAAACAAGATATTGTGGAATCACAAACGATGAGACGAAGATGTTTGTGACTACTTTTCTATCTTGCCTATCGGAGAAATTAATCTCAAGCCAATCCTTACGATTGTACTCAAATACGATAGAAACATCAAGATCATATCACGCAACTATATAGAAGATAGTTGGGTCTGGCTTCACAATCCCAATGAAGTCTTTAAGTCGTTAACCTACAGAGTCTCGATAGAAACCTAAGGTTAGAGGAGAATCGACTCTAGCTTACAACTAGTATCACACAAAAGGTGTGGGGATTAGGTTTCCCAGTTGTTAGAGTTCTCCTTTATATAGTCTTCAAATCAGGGTTTGCAATCTAAGTTACCTTGGTAACAAAGCATTCAATATTCACCGTTAGATGAAAACCTGATTAGATTCAAGCTAATATCTTTCAACCGTTAGATCAAACTTAGCTTGTTATACACACATGAAATATAACTTCATTTAGGTTTGAGTAACCGTACCTAAACGTGTACAAGTCGTTGGTTCAACGGTAGTTAACCATAGGTTTTCCATATGAGCACTTTCATATCAACCTTATTCTTCTTTACCACAACTAGTTCAAATGACTCAAATGAACTAGTTAGAGAGTTGTTCAATTGCTTAGATATCATAAGAGTATACAAGACACAATCTAAAAAAAAACAGTTTTGATTAACTCGAATCGATTCATGAACATTATAGCCACGGTTTGCAAAGATTGCATTCCTTAATATATAAATGTCTTAGTTCACGAATTAAACTTTTTTTAGAAAATAACCTACTTAAGTACTCATACTGGTACGCGGACTTATGTACCCGGATTAAGTTTGTTTTCAGTTCACAAACTCCAGCGGACTTATTCAATGCAGCATCATCGTTGTTGAAAATCCGTAGCCATAACAATGAGAAAACAAAATCTCTCGATCATTGTTACACAGTGTCATAGTATTATTACAAAACATCAAAGTTCAATTGCATCACAACTTTGACAACAATACTATGGTGATATGTATCACTCCCCCTTAGCCAATACTTCATCTCACATGAAAACCACTCTCCCTTACATAATGATCCGAAAACCATATGTATTTGTAGTGCGAACTACACATTAATTCTCCCCCCTTTTGTCAATAAAATTGGCAAAGGTACGAAAACTAGTGGGATCCTCATGAAATTCCCATAGAGACACTTCATGACCAAAAGAAAGTACATATCAACTTTTTAGATGCAATCATAAAGCCGAAGCTAAATGCTTTCATCAAGGAGTTTATAAAGATACAAGATAACCCCTATAATATTCCACATCCGCGCTCCCCACAAAGATTTGACAATTAAGAACAAGTTCAATTAAGAACTCTCCCCCATAAAATGTCATTCTCGAGAGAACAACAAGAGTGACCTTACTTTCACAAGAAAATAAGGATTTCTTTGGACATTGACAAATCACATAAGAGTATGAATTTGTATCCAAAAACTCAATTAAATTAACCACAAGAGAACCCATGATTAATTTAATCGGAAATGCTCAACATAAGAGAACTTACGGAGCCGTACAGTACGTACATAAAAGTGTGGATCAGGGAAGATCAATACTGTGGAAAAGACAAAGATTCATTCTATTTCTCATCACCATTTGCACAATGACGTATAATAGACATAATCTTTGTAAACAAAAGCTCATCCTATCTTCCATCAATATTTGCATAATAGGCTTATCTTTTGTTTTGTCAAAAGTTCATTCAATCCTTTGTCAATACTTGAATATCGACATACAAAAGACTTAACTTTTGACCACGTATGGGACAATCATAGTTCACGGACGCAAACACACATATCCCATAACAAATTGTAATATATAAAACCATAAAGATTAATACTGCAAAATCATCTTCCAAACAACTTTAGGATTTAAGTAAATAAATCTAAAAACAATGAAGATGAAAACGTTTGACATAGCTATGTGTAATCACAATAATGGCTATTCCAAACCCTAGTAATCCTTCTAAAAAAAATAAGAATAAAATTCTCATAAGAAGTTTCCTAGACAAAATAAAATCAACAAGCTAATAAACAAGGGAATACTCCTAAACCACCACTACCGATCACGAACTGAACTTCAAATAGACCATTCAGAATCCTCACGAGCCTTGAGGTCTTTGAGATTGTGATTGACAACATCCTCTGCATCTTCAGAGAAGATATCCTCATTGAGAAGATCTTTAACGTGTGTTTTTATGAGACCAAGGTCAGAGGTAACCTTTTTCAACTCAGTTCTTAACACATCAAGACTTTTCAAAGTATCAACGATCTGCAGTTTTGCTTCCTCAAAGTATTTAAGAAAATCATGAACCACTTCAGCAGAAACCATAACCTCATTCTCAACGTCCTCATGAGTATAGGCATAGTAACATGAGGCATTGGTATGATCATATTCTACTAGGGTTCTTTTCTTCCTCCCTTTGGATTCGAAACCAATACCTTTATCAAGAAAACCTCTTGCAAACCCACCAGAAGACGAAGAGGAAGACATTCTTGACAACCCACGAAAAAAAATATCCAAGAGTATGCGTACAAGACTCAAGGGTTTGGTATTTAAATGGTTTTCTAGGGAAGGTAGCTTTTAGGGTTTCCAAAATTGATTCGTAACAGTAACAAGGGTACTCGTACGAACGCAACTTGACCCAAAATACAAATAAACACTCAAAAGGTCATATATATTTTTTACATGACAAAACTTTTTGCTACGTGAAACCTTTTTACAAATTTTTTTGACTCAATAAATTTTATTTTCAAAGAGAAATAATTTAGAGCAAAAACGTAGCAGGCAACATTGTTGCAACGAGAGTTTATTAAAAACAAAGAACGACATTGGACACAACCAATACTTTCGGCAATGTTCTCTGCAGAAAATAGTTTAGCTATGGACGATAAGAAAATAGATCAACTAAACGGAACACAATTTTGCCGACAGTATACCTGACTATTGACACATCTTAATCAACAGGATTTTTATGAGTAAGTTCTTAACCTTGTGATTAATTAGCATAAGTATGAGCCCAGAGCTCATTAGATGAGATGTGTTTATGGTTGAGTCCCTTTTTCCTTTCGAGTTTAGGAAGGAATCCATTTTGATGTGAGAAATTATCATAAAACTTACTGTCATCAAAATATGAGACATAGTTTGAGTTCTTACCAGACGAATTTTGACTCGAGGAAGTTGACAACATGTTGACGATTTCTTTATAACCTTCAATTATCTTCTTTAGGTTATTTCTCATATCATCATTTTTGCTCTTTTCTCCTAGTACTTTGTTCACATCGAATGTAACATTATCTCCCTTGTTGAAAGAGGAAAATTCTTGATCTTTTCTTAGACGATTTTTGTTAAGACATCTGTTTTGTTTCTGAGCATTTGAGGAACTCATAGAACTGACTTTCCTGGTAGAATACACAGGGTGAGTACTAAAACCAATTGGTTTAGACATACGAATGTCAGTTACACCTTTGAGGATCAAGTCTAAGGTGTGTTGAAGTCGAACAAAGGAATTGTTATTCAACCTAGAGTTTCTCTTTTGCTTGACAGATCCTTTTGAATCACAAAAGAAACATACTTTCTGATCATGAGAGTGATTAGATAGTGGAGTCTTAACAACATCGTTTGGAGATTTCTTCCTTCCATGTGATGTGGAACGTCCTTGACTACAGGAGGCAATAAACACATCTTCATATTTCGAGAAATAGATAAGTGAGATAAACTCAGCTCGAAATAGTACATGTGCATAATCATAATCTATATAGCAATACGAATTTTGTCTCAAGATAGGAGATAAAGTAGACTTTTGAGTGATAGATAAGTTCAAGTCTCCACATACCTTTTTATCGATGAAGTTCCACCAGTTCCTTGAGTAGTTCTTCGTCTTTGCATGATGAACACCGTGGACTCTAGAGCTCAACTACACTTTCTATCCTAGTCCAAGACTTAGATATTAGTAGACTAGAAATCAAGACTTATAGTTTTGGCAACTAAACTTGACAAACAAGCTTGACATAGCAACGCTTGCGAGTTCGACCGAGCAGTTCTCTAACACCGTGACAAATGGATACCTTTATGGCTACATAAATTTGTGTGACTATTAGACATGATTTACCATGGCCAAAACCTCTATAACTGTGTCTATATGATACTCATATTTTTTATGTAGTCAAGAATTTTACCTATTACCGTGGCCATAAGATCCTTATAAACACGCAATTTGATTTAAACGTGGCCAAAATTTAACTTAAAGTCACGTGATATTTATTTTAGCCATGGCCTTTGTCATCAATCGGACACGCAAAATTCATTTTATCATGGCCAATTCATGAGTTACAATTACCCTAGAGTCACACTAATTTTTCTCAACCATGGCCATCTTTGTCATTCGGACACACGGAAAGTAATTGAACATGGCCAATACATGACTTGTAGTCACGTTCAATCTATATTACCATGGCCATCCATATTTTCGAACACATGATAAATATTTTTACATGGCCAATCAATAAAGTTATGGCTACTATGAATTTGCAGCACCATGGCTAAAATTTTTCCAAAGACACACCAAATGTTTTCATTGTGGTTGTTATTCACGTTTTGGACACAGGGGATATGATAAACCATGGCACTAAACTTTATAAAATCACACATAATATTTTCAGTATAGTTGTTGTTCACGTTTCAGACACAGGAGATACGATAAACCATGGCGCTAAAATTTATAAAATCACACAAAACGATTTCAACACGACAAATATTAGTTTTTAGCCACTCAGAATATTGATAAACCATGGCGCTAAACTTTATAAAATTACACAAAACGTGGAAGATATTAGCCACTCGAAAATAATAATTTTCATAGATCGGTTTATTCTTTGGCAATGGTTTTGAATCTAAATGGTGGTTGTATCTTATATTCAACCACATGAATGCAGTATTGGCCACCTATACCGAGTCTTTAGGGACCTATTGGCCTCCTCTTTCTATCACGTGTAGCAAAACTCATCTTAATAACCATTCACAAAATTTAATCACACCATAATTAAAATTGAACCAAAATAAATTTTATTAATCATATGAAAAACGTCTCAATATCTGACCAGTTGGGCAATAACCTTAAGATAACAAAATTTGAAAGGGAAATTTAAATCTTAAACATCCGAATTCTTCAGTCTACAACTATTTCTCTTAATAATTAGGGTGCAGTCTTGAGTCTCTTGCTAGATCTCTGAGACTTCAGTTCCCCACTCTTCGTCGAAGGTTTCTTCTTCTTCTTTTTCTTTTTAGTCTTTGGGTCGGCATCATGTTCATCGGGGTATGAAAGTGGCTGGTTCTGCAGCAAGCAAGTGGATGTACAAGGCAACAAACCATGCTACTAATCAGGGTGCATAAGGTAATAGCTTAAATATTCTCCGTTAACTGCCTCAACAAACATAAAAAATATGTGCAACGGGGACAAAATATATTTATCTCATATTTGCTTGTGTTAACGGCTACATTACTGAACATAACATACAGTTGAGTCAAGCATGTTCAGAGATGATGACAAAGCTACACAAGCAAGCATGTGCATGGTTCCACATATTTGTTATAACAGATGGACTAAATTAAAGAATATCGCCTGTAAAAAACATCGATGTCCTTTTATAACCTCTTGTTAAGGATTTTCAGTTTTTATTTGAGAAGGGAAAGAGAACATGGGGTGCATATGCCCAAGAAATGTTTACTCTACGTGCAGTTGTTTTGTAGACGATAAACGATTATCCTGCTCTTGGTACACTATGTAGTTGTCGCTACGCTGGATATCATGGTTGTGTAGTGTATCGGGAAAAAACTCACAGTATTAGACTTGATGACTCAAACAAGAATGTTTATGTAGGTTATTGAAGATTTTTACCGTATGATCATCAATTCAGAAGGCAGAAGAAGGAATTTGGCAGAGAACAAGAGTGGGAGAATTCTCCAATACCAATGACCGGGGAAGAAATATGTGGGGAGGTAAAGCTCATAAAGAATTCATGGGGAAAGAAGGGGAAGAATACTCAAGAGGAAGACGTCCAAGCTACACCTGTAAAAGGTGGAAAGATGAAGCGCATCAAAAAAAAAGAAGATTAAGCGCACCAGAAAAATTTCAAAAGAACTCGACAAGTCAGGTGAGGAAGAGGAAGGTAGGGAATCCACTTACTAGAGCAAGTGCAATATATGGCAGCGATTACTTAGATACAATGATGTCCAACATTGTATTGACTTCATGCACGTCGAAAAGAATGTGGGCCAAAGTCTTGTTGGAACGTTGCTGCACAACGGGAATACAAAAGATGGATTAAACGCAAGATTGGATTTGGTGCGCGTTTAGGGTTAAAACCAGAGTTGTAACCTAAGACAGATGACAAACGAACGATACTTCCCGCAGCATGTTATACATTAACCACGGAAGAAAATGACATATTCTTGGAGACACTATCCGAGTTAAGAGTGTTAGAGCATTGCTCGGTCGAACTCGCATGCGTTGCTATCTCAAGCATGTTTGTCAATATTAGTGATCAAAACTATATGTCTTTGTCTATGGGTGAAAACTGTTTCTGCGGTTTTTGGTAAATTTGGGTGTGTGTGGATGAGAAACGAATCTAAACCCTAAACAAATACACTGCACGGGAGTGCTTTTGATTCGAGAGATCAATCTGTACAATTCTGGCCCAAACCAAGAAATGGCCGTTCCAGACTTGCTTCGGTCACAAAGTGAAGGAGATAGGGTTGATCTTAGGGAGGGAAGCGAAGAAGGTGTTGAGATTGTGAAGGTGTTGGCTGTTTATGAGTTGTATCAGAATGGTGATTTCTGGATACTGATGACAACACTTGGTTTTTTATGTGTTCGTCTGTGCTGTTTGGAAATAGGCAAAGGACCTATTTATACAAGTCATTGAGCGCAAACCCTCATCTCGTAGGAAATGGAGGAAGTTGAGTGATGGAGTAGTGGGGTCGTGTGGGTGATTGCATGATCACGTCTTAGCCCACTTCCGTCACCATCTTAACCGTCCATACCTCCTGACACGTTCTTGTGATGGCGCGTTGCACGCTGCACGTTGTAAACCGCCAGACCAATACCCCAGTAAGTATCCCACAGTTTGTGACATGCTTGATGTCTCGAATGAGTGGATCGTGGGACCCACAAGAAGTAGCATACGGTGCTAGATTAAATAACTGAGTTATTTAATAAGTTGATATTCATGAAATATCGTGTATACTTTATGCATCGAATACAATCAATATGTATGAAGCATTGCTGTTTTTAGAGCTTAACGGAGTAAGTCGCGGATTAAGCGTCTTAAAATGGTTGCATGCCCAACCATCTTCGAGTGATTGTTTGGAGGCCGCATGGGCGGGCCATCCCTTGGCCAATCACTCCTTGTGGTAGAGTAACGGGCGGTGATCACTAAGGTACCTCATTGGCTGTTTAACTCTTAGCCTAGGCTGCCTGACCAAGTTGGAAAAGTTGGACGGACAAGATGATCTACGACACATATTTGCGACCGTTGATGATTTATTGGGTTTTAAAGAGGTGCGCAAGCATCACTCTTCATCTTGACCGAAATCAAGCATGGACGATGTTCTTGGTGGGACCGACCGGGCATGCGTGTAGACGGCTTGCCAGTGTACATGTCTATACCATTCTGTCTCGCGGAGGTACGATCTAGACCACTCAATTTTTCTGGCAAAGGATTTGGGAACCGCGTGACATGCCTCCTTTGGGAATGCGTTTCGAGGTGCTCGGCCATGGTTGGCCTAGGCCGGTCGGTCACACGCATAGGTGGGCCCACGATGATCATGTTGATACTTTTGGTACCTCTTAAGTCTATATCTACACCTTCCGTTTAGGCTAGCGAAGATGGATGGTCATGATCAAACTGCGACATATATGTAATGCCGCAAACCCTAATTAGGGTTTTGGATCAGTCACGCGTGCGCAACTTTGGCCAAACGGTTTGGCAGGCTATGTTTCTCCTTTGGGGAGACCGACCGTGTGGGGCCCACGTTGGGCCGACAGTTAACATATGTGTACCTGTCAGATGGTCCTAGGCGCGATCTAAGCCATCCAAATAGGCTGGCTAAGTTGGATGGTCGTGATCGATTTAAGACACTAGTGGAGCTTCCACGACCCTTTAAAGCATCACGCCAGCCATGTTTCGAGCAAACGTTCATTGTTCTATGGCATTGCTGTGAGAAGGCCGATCAGGTAGGTGAGTAGTGGGCCCGCCAACGTGTGCGTTGGCGCTTCCCTGATCATTCGCGGGATGATCTAGGCCGCCCAACCGGGCTGGTGAAGTTGGTCGGTCGTGATGATTTTAAGACTGCCTTGAACAGTCTAAGCTCGTCGAGCTTCTTCCAAAGCAACACAACCACCCTATTTTAGGGCTGGCGTTTGACGTGCTGGTAGGAGTTCGTGTGATGTTCGAACGGCTAGGGCATAAACGGGCCCGGCGGTGGTCATCACGATGATGGCCTACTCTTGCCAGGGTTTGGCTAGGCTTGTTAAATTGCTCGGCCAACTTGTGTGGCCGTGATCGTTTCTGAGACTGATTTGGACAGTCTAGATTTTTCTTAAGGAAATTAAGCATGCTCGATCGGCTAACCAAAGCGCGTCGATGCGAGACTCTCTGTCAGAGAGTGATGTAGCCTGTGTGGGTATTTCATGCATGTCTCAATATTGGCACGGAGATTCATGCTACTCTGCTGAGAGTGAGCACTCAGTCGTCATGTCATGTCAATGATGAGAGTTCGGCTGAGAACACAACATGGAAAATACCAGGCAAATCATGCATTAATTGTTAATGCTAGTAAAATTCACAGAATATTTGGGATTGCTGTTGCACGCACCATTCTGGGTGAATTTTGTGTATTTATTGAATTGCTTCAAATAAATAAAGTGAAGAGGTTTTTGCACTCATCACTTCTTAATCAACTTTCCCTTTGCAGGGTGACAGCACGTAAAAATAATGGTTTTACAATTTTAGCCTTGAACTAAAATCCACCATCAACAGTCTTGATTTCTAGTTTACTTATGACTAAGTCTCGGTCTAGGATACTTAAGTATAGTTGAGCTCCAGACTCCATGGCGATTATATTACAAAGACGAAGAACTACTCGAGGAACCAGTGGAACTTCATCTGACTAAAAGGTATGTGGAGACTTGAACTCATCTGTCACTCAAAAGTCTATTCTATCTCCTACTCTTGAGACAATAGTCGTATAAGTATGATAGTTTTCATCATACACATTTGCTATTTCGAGCCAAGTTTACTCGCCTATCTTTTTCTCGAAATATGTGTTGGTAAGCTTTCGCTTTAACCACATTTCATCTTTACCCGTGACGAAAGTCATGATGACGTTTCAATCTTGAAAATAGCTTTGATGACGATATTCGTGAATAACGATTGTTATAACATTATAGAAGAATGTTTCAATGATTGAAATATAGAGTTGAGATTACCATCTATGGATATAAGCATATATAGTGTGTTCGCACATTAGTGTATAAATCCATGTACCGGAAACCAAGTGCGTGCATATGTGTGCATGCGGTATTGGTGAAGGAGACAGGTTGGGTATGCATACTGGCGGAAGTTTTCAACCAAAAATTTCTGTTGAGTTTGTAGTTTGCAAACTTGTAAACCAGTCACCTTAGGTACGCGTACCCACGGAAGTTTTCGAACCGAAAATTTCTGCTGAGTTTGTAAACTCAACTCCGGGAGCTAAGGTACGCATACCCGTACGCGTACCTAAGCTGGTTATTTCTTAAATCGGTAGTTCATGAACTTAAAACAATAAATTATAAGGAATACAATCTTTGCAAACCGTGGGTATATTGTTCATGAATTGATTCAAATGAATCAAATCGATTTTGTTTCATTTGTGTCTATGAATAAAGACCTAAGCAATTGAACAACTCTTCAACTAGTTCTTATGAGTCATTTGAACTAGTTATGAGAAAGATGAATACGGTTAATATGAAAGTGCTCATATGGCTAACCATTGGTTAACTATTTGTGAATCAACTAAGTGTACACATTTAGGTACGGTTACTCAAACCTAAATGAATACATTTCTGTTGATGGTGGGTTTTCATTTGAGGTTAAAATTGTAAAAACCAGAAAAAATTATGCGTTGACATCTTGTAAAAGATAAAGCCATTAATAAGTGTTGGATACTCCCTCACTTAATTCACCAAGAATGGAGCATGTGGCAACAATCCCATTCTGTGAATACATGAAATTCCTCCAGGTTGGAGCATGTAGCAACAATCCCTTCCTGTGAATTTCATATCAGCCTTGTATTTCCAAAGTACTCATTATCGGTGTGGCATGACGACCGAGTGTTACTCTTACAGAGTAACACGAACCTCCAAGCACTATAATGAAACCATGTACGAAATACCCGCATGTGCCGACTCTCGGTGTGTTATACTAGCCCGATTGAGCCCTCTCGGTGTGTTATGCTAGCCTGATTGAGCATCCTGGACTGACCATATCAGTCCGGATATGATCTGATCGCAGTCATCCAACTCCATAAGCATGATTGGATGACCCCAGATCAATTCCATCACCCCCAAGAAGGTATGGAATACCCACGGCCGACCCCGCATGGTCGGTCATTGGCCTAGCTTGCCAAGAAACCGTTCATACCAAGCATTATGGACTAAAACCCTAAATTAGGGTTTGCGGCATATTACTTGTGTCGCAAAACAGTCTCAACCATCCATCTTCGCAGGTATAGATGGAGGGTGTAGATGTAGACTCAAAGGGCCCAGAGCATGTCAACACGATCACCGTGGGCCGCCTACACACTTGACCAATCGGTCAAGACCAACCATGCTTGGTTGCAACAAATTCGTACGCCCAAAGAGAGCATGGCGCACGGCTTTGAAGGCCAAAATTAGGGTTTCAAGCCATCACGCGCGTCCATCTTCTCCCGCACGAATGGAGGGTCACAGATTAGATTAAGCAGTCCGGTCATACCAAAGATGACCACCGTGGGCCCACTTACCTCCTCATGTGATCGGCCAAGGCATACCATGCCTGGCTATCCCAAACCGTCCACCCAAACTTGCGTGGTTACACTTCCCAAATTGCAAACTGATCTCGACCACTCAACTTCACCGGACGATTTGAGTGGCTTAGATCACGTTTTCATGGGATAGTCATGTATAGGTGTGAACACCAGCCTACCACCTACACGCTGGTATGATCGACCAAGACCGACCAAGATGGGTCGTCTTGAAACGCGTGCCCAAACTAGGGATGTCACGCGGTTTCCAACTCCTTTGCGGCAATGGATTTACCGCAAAATCGATCTCAACCACTCAACTTTACCGGTCAAATTGAGTGGCCTAGATCGCGCCTTCATGGGACAAAGAGGTATGGACGTGCACACCGGCATGCTGTCTACACACATGCCCTGGCCTGTACTCTCCAAATCCCTTTCCATGCTTGGTTTCGACCAAGTCAAGAGTGATGCTTGCGCACCTCTTCAAAAAACCCTAATATTCATTAACGGTCGCAGATGAGTGTCTCAAAGATCATCTCATCCGTCCAACTTCACCACTTGGTTATACAACCCCGGTTAGGAGTTATTTGGTCAGTTAGGCGTCATTACCCATCACTTTACCACACCATAATGCAATGACTCGCATAAAATACACACGATACTTCACAAGTATCGACTTCCTGAATAACACAGTTATTCAATTCAAAGATTACATGCTATCTTTCGTGGATTCACGATCCACACATTCCAGACATCAATCATGTCACAAACTGGGGGATACATACTGGGGTATTGGTCTCAGCGGTTTACAAAGGCGGCGTACGCAAACGCGCCATCACAAGAACGTGTCGGGAAGTCATGGACGGTTAGAGATGAACATGAGAAGTGGGCAAGACCGGTCGTGTGGCACCGACGCACAACTCCACTACTCCATCACTCCACTTCCTCCACTTCCCACGAGAGACGTGAATAAGGCTCAATGACTTGTATAAATAGGTTCTCCGCCCTATTTCAAACAACAACACAAGTTCAGACGAAACAGAAAACCAAGTGTTAATACAAAAAACGTATTCCAACACCCAGAGCTTGCTTGCATCAATCACAAGCCTGCTCACCTTTCTGTTACAAGTCATAAGCAAGCCAACACCTTTCACAATCTCAACACCTTCTTCGCTTCCCTCCCTAAGATCAACCCCATCTCCTTCACTTTGTGACCGAAACAAGTCCGGGAACGGCCATTTCTTGGTTTAGGCCGGACTTGCACAGATTGATCTCTCGAATCTACAAGCACTCACCGCGCAGATGCATTTGTTTAAGGTTTAAATTCATTCCTCATACACACCCCAAATTACCAAATTCTCGCAGAGTAGTTTTCACCCATAAACAATTGGCGACCACAAGGGAGGTTGATCTATCGGTTGCAAAAAATTGAATCCTCAATTTTTGGTTTTCATCTCGCGATGTATCCTCACCAGAGACCACAGGTGGTTCAGATATCATGGGAAGTGTAGCTAGAATGCTGGAGGATATCTTGGCAAATCAAGCCGGTATCGCTAGAAGACAGAGCGAAACATTCCGCCTTTTGAATGATATAACAACACAATTACAAGAAGGGTCGGCATGCATCTACTCAGCAAAGTGTAAGAAACGCCGAATCCTTAGTCGAGTCACACCTTTACCAAAGGAGATGCAGAAAGAGCGCGTAATCACAGGGGGACTCGGGAGAGGCGAACAACATGGTCCAAATGACAACGAAGACTCGAGGCAACTCCACGAGAGGAAAAGACTTGTCGTGGTACCATAACGTCTACCGGATAAAGAAATGGAGCCTGCAGCTTACGGATCCCCTCGCGGAAGATTTATATCTCAAGACCCTTGTCGAAGCCGTGAAGAAATGCTTGAGGAAGGAGAGATCAATCAAGGAACACGTGAGTACAGAGGATGGGAATGTTCAATTCGATCATTCAGCAGTGATATTACAACACCTCCCATCACCAGAGCCATAGCAAATTTCTGCAAATCTTGGCATCTCATCAAGTGTAACACCTCCGGTAGTCACCGTAGCAACAACTTCCACTCCTTCATCGGGACGAGGAGCCGGGGCGAGAGGATGAGCATCTCCCATTACCATTGCAGACTTGATGGAAAAGCGTGAAGTTCTTGCCAAGACTCAAAAGGATATGGCCGCAACTCAGAAAGAGGTACTCACTTTTCTTAAGGCATTAACTGATCGATTTCCACATGACCCGCAACAGCCCCTGGAGCCAACAAGGAATGCATTCAACGCACCGGAAAAGATACTTCAACGGCACGGACCTACATGGACCTGATCAAATAAGCGACATCAGATATGAGTGGTCCTGTCATTGAGGCTCCTACACTGGGGACTGATCCTCACAACGATCTTCCTCAAGTCAATAATTTCACTATGAACCAAAGGCCGGTGGATCGGGAAGCGGTTTCTCTAGTGGAAAGTTTATGCAAACTTTCACACCTCTCAAAGAATCAGCGCGCGGAGACGTTTTGCTGCAATCAACTAGAGGAAGGTCACGACCGTGACCTACATGTTACCGCACACATCAAGGGTTCGGAGTTCGAAGAGCCCTCATCGACACAGAGCATCTTCGAATGTGATTACGCTCAAGACTCTCAGGGACAGCCAAGGTTAGTCCATGCAAGATTGTACGGCAGCCCACCACAATGACAGGACTTCGAAGGAAATCGGACCAAAGACATACGGTGAATGAAGACCATACTAAATGAAGAAGTCATCCGTATTCCTGCGTCATTGTCTCTGTATGCACCGATATGCGGAGTGGAACTATTTGAGTCGAAAGAAGCTCCGCAGAAAAGGGCAGGCAAAATCCTGTGCACCCCACTACCCACGTGGGCTTCAATCCAGGAGGAAGACCGACTTACACCACTGGAGGCCAAACACCACAACACACGTTCTGTAACGAGGCGTCCATCTCTATCCGGTGAGACTTTAACTCATGCTCACACCAAAAGAGGACGCACTTTCGAGGCGAAACGTGATCAGAAGGGGAGAACAATATACCGGCGCCGCTGTTAGCAATTAGCAGGAGAGACTGGAACCCAGTCTCTCCGCCCAATTGAATGCTGCAAGAAAGACGGAATACAAGAGGAGGTACCGTACGCCCCGCAAAGAACTACAAGATGGAACCAATTCCACAACCGACGAACTCGAGACTCATTAACATCGGGAATGAAGAATCTCCCGTGCCGGTCTCTATCGGGGCTCGACTCTGTCCACGACGAACGTACGAGTCTTGTTCAACTACTCAAGGAGTACCAAGATGTGTTCGCCTGGACATACGAGGAAATGCCTGGTCTGGATAAAAAATTGGTCACCCATCATCTACATGTCATACTTGGACCCAAGTCGGTTAAACGGTTGTAGTACAGACACGAGGAAAATGGATAAATCAGGTGATGCATAGACTTCAGAGACTTGAACAGGTGCTGCTCCAAAAACGAGCCTCCTCTACCTAACATCGACATGTTAGTAGATGCAACCGGAGGACACGGCATGTTCTCCTCTATGGATGGATGTAGCGGCTACAACCAGATAAGGATGTACGAGCATGATGCAAGTAAGATTGCTTTTCGAACTCCTCTCGAAATTTTTATTATACCATACTACCATTTGGTTTAAAGAGTGCCGGTGCAACATATCAACGCTCTATGACGGTAATCTTCCACCGGAGCCGATACCTCAAGGGAGCAGCCTCAAGAAGATAACGATGTCCAACCGTCATATCGAGAAAGATCCGGGCGAGTTACTCTATCGCATAAAGTGGTCGAACAAGATCCGGGTGAGTCACTTTATCAGACAGCGGTACATGTCTATCACGCTATGTTGGAGAATCCGCGCTTTTGGTCATCCTCTGGAGATGTTGAACGCTCATCTACAACAACATATGCCCCGATAGAAAGAACCAGGCCTGATGGAAGAGCCTCATAATATTTGTAGGAGCATATATCTCACCAACAGGCGATACAACATTCAGCCTTCTGTAAGCAGTTCCTTGAAGCAGCAAGAGGAAAACCACCAAGATACAACATCCTGCGCGTCCATCAACTCCAACTCCATTACCACATGCACGAATCCCACAATGATGAAACAACGTCCAAGATATTCCATACCTGGATCGACAACAACCACTACGAACAAACCATGTAAACCACGCTTGGGGACTGAGGCTCAGCATGAAGTTCCTTCACCGTCAGTCAAGGAATTCTTCAATATGAGAGAGATGGTCAGTCAAGAAGCATGGAATTCGAAAGGGTAAATCGAACTGGAGAGGAAGCCACTTCAACGCTCCCTCCAGCAGAAGATGCTTCAATGGTCTATTCAAGAGCCGCCTCAACGCTTTCTCCGGGACCCACGTTCGCTTCAGAATCCTTCTTCAACACTCTCTCCAGGATCCACCTCAACGTTCGCACCAGAAACCACTTTAACATCCTCTCGAGCCGTTTCAACACTCAAGCTGCATCAATAATCTGCGCTCTGGTCAAGTTATCTTTGATGTACTCATTGCTCAAACATACGTCTCATCCATCCTTCGTAAGAACCCAATGGAGTATGGCAAGTCTTGAAGTCAATAGGAGAAGGCGGATATTCATTTCTCCGGAGACAAAATCTCATCACAAGTGCTGGAGAAGAAAATGGATCAGCTTCCATATTTTTTGAATCGGAAAGCAGGACTATCTTATGAGAAGGATGTTTTCTAATGTTTGGAAAAGGCGAGGTGAACAACTCATCATCAATGTTCGGCATATCTTTGAAGCTTTCAACACCTCCCCGACTTGGCACCAAAGATTATCCCCGAGAAGACATCTCAACAGAGTTCTTTTCTTCATTCTACAATAAAAGACAGGAGCAATACTTGTATAAAAACGCGTGAGATGTGTAGTCACACACGACAGAACACACATTCACTTTGGAGTACACAAGGTTGGTATTGGGTCCAAACACCGGTGTTGATCAAGTCACAAGTCCGGTGTTGATCAAGTCTCAAGACCGATATTGATCAAGTCACAGGTATCACTCAAGTTTCAAGTCCGGTGTTGATCGAGTCACAAGTCCGGTATTGCTCAAGCTTCAAGTCTGGTATTGCTCAAGCTTCAAGTCTGGTATTGATCAAGTCACAAGTCCGGTATTGCTTAAGTTTTAAGACCGGTGTTGGTCAAGGGCACAAGGCTGGTATAAAGGTGACATTCAGTCAGGCATACACGATATGGGACCCACGTTCAATCAAGCATATATGGCGGGACCATATTTATTTGCACAACACGGTTCTCTTATGTCATGGGAATCATGTTCACGAAATTCAAGCCCACGTTCAATCAAACAGGCGCAGTAGCCCCACAAACAAAGCAGGCGCAGCAGTCCGTCGATTAGGCACAACCCCACGATCGAGCGAAGCAGGCGCAATAGCCCCTCGACCGAAGCAGACATAGCAAGGTCGACCGAAGCAGGCAAGACCGACATCATACTAGGGGAATGCTCTCCTAGATGCCTTTTGAACGTGACATACTCCAAGGACAGGGATGACCCGTCTCTCCCGGTAACATCTAACTTTGTCTCATAAAGTTTTATCTTTAATCATCACTATCTTATGCCTACCCCACAATAGTATAACCATTGTGTGCTAGGCAGGGGACTTAATGTTGATGGTGGGTTTTCATTTGAGGTTAAAATTGTAAAAACCAGAAAAAATTATGCGCTGACATCTTGTAAAAGATAAAGCCATTAATAAGTGTTGGATACTCCCTCACTTAATTCACCAAGAATGGAGCATGTGGCAACAATCCCATTCTCGTGAATACATGAAATTCCTCCAGGTTGGAGCATGTAGCAACAATCCCTTCCCCGTGAATTTCATATCAGCCTTGTATTTCCAAGTACTCATTATTAGTGTGGCATGACGACCGAGTGTTACTCTTACGCAGTAACACAAACCTCCAAGCACTATAATGAAACCATGTACGAAATACCCGTACAGGCTGACTCTCAGTGTGTTATACTAGCCCGATTGAGCCCCTCTCGGTGTGTTATACTAGCCCGATTGAGCATCCGGACTGACCATATCAGTCCGGATATGATATGAACGCAGTCATCCAACTCCATAAGCATGATTGGATGACCCCAGATCAATTCCATCACCCCCAAGCAGGTATGGAATACCCACGGCCGACCCCGCATGGTCGGTCATTGGCCTAGCTTGCCAAGAAACCGTTCATACCAAGCATTATGGACGGAAAACCCTAAATTAGGGTTTGCGGCATATTACATGTGTCGCAAAAAACGTCTCAACCATCCATCTTCGCAGTATAGATGGAGGGTGTAGATGTAGACTCAAAGGGCCCAGAGCATGTCAACACGATCACCGTGGGCCCGCCTACACACTTGACCAATCGGTCAAGACCAACCATGCTTGGTTGCAACAAATTCGTACGCCCAAAGAGAGCATGGCGCACGGCTTTGAAGGCCAAAATTAGGGTTTCAAGCCATCACGCGCGTCCATCTTCTCCGGCACGAATGGAGGGTCACAGATTAGATTAAGCAGGTCCGGTCATACCAGCATGACCACCGTGGGCCCACCTACCTCCTCATGTGATCGGCCAAGGCATACCATGCCTGGCTATCCCAAACCGTCCACCCAAACTTGCGTGGTTACACTTCCCAAATTGCAACCGATCTCGACCACTCAACTTCACCGGACGATTTGAGTGGCTTAGATCACGTTTTCATGGGATAGTCGGTATTGGTGTGAACACCAGCCTACCACCTACACGCTGGTATGATCGACAAAGACCGACCAAGATGGGTCGTCTTGAAACGCGTGCCCAAACTAGGAATGTCACGCGGTTTCCAACTCCTTTGCGGCAATGGATTTACGCAAGCAAACCGATCTCAACCACTCAACTTTACCGGTCAAATTGAGTGGCCTAGATCGCGCCTTCATGGGACAAAGGAGGTATGGACGTGCACACCGGCATGCCGTCTACACACATGCCCGGTCGGTACTCTCCAAATCCCTTTCCATGCTTGGTTTCGACCAAGTCAAGAGTGATGCTTGCGCACCTCTTCAAAAAACCCTAATATTCATTAATCTGGTCGCAGATGAGTGTCTCAAAGATCATCTCATCCGTCCAACTTCACCAGCTTGGTTATACAACCCTGGTCAGGAGTTATTTGGTTAGTGAGGCGTCATTACCCATCACTTTACCACACCATAATGCAATACCTGCATAAAATACACACGATACTTCACAAGTATCGACTTCCTGAATAACGCAGTTATTCAATTCAGCATTACATGCTATCTTTCGTGGATTAACGATCCACACATTCCAGACATCAATCATGTCACAAACTGGGGGATACATACTGGGGTATTGGTCTGGCGGTTTACAGTGCGGCGTGCAACGCGCCATCACAAGAACGTGTCATGAAGTCATGGACGGTTAGAGATGAACAGGAGAAGTGGGCAAGACTGGTCGTGTGGCACCGACGCACAACTCCACTACTCCATCACTCCACTTCCTCCACTTCCCACGAGAGACGTGAATAAGGCTCAATGACTTGTATAAATAGGTTCTCCGCCCTATTTCAAACAACAACACAAGTTCAGACAAAACAGAAAACCAAGTGTTAATACAAAAACGTATTCCAACACCCAGAGCTTGCTTGCATCAATCACAAGCCTGCTCACCTTTCGATTACAAGTCATAAGCAAGCCAACACCTTTCACAATCTCAACACCTTCTTCGGTTCCCTCCCTAAGATCAACCCCATCTCCTTCACTTTGTGACCGAAACAAGCCTGGAACGCCATTTCTTGGTTTAGGCCGGACTTGCACAGATTGATCTCTCGAATCTACAAGCACTCACCGCGCAGTGCATTTGTTTAAGGTTTAAATTCATTCCTCATCCACACCCCAAATTACCAAATTCTGCAGGAGTAGTTTTCACCCATAAACAATTTCATTTGTGTGTGACAAGCTAAGTTTCGATCTAACGGTTGAAAGATATTAGTTTGTATCTAATCAGTTTTTTCATCTAACGGTGAATATATTGAATGCTTTGTTACCAAGGTAACTTAGATTGCAAACCCTGATTTGAAAACTATATAAGGGGAACTCTAGCAACTGGAAAAACTAATCCCCGCACCTCCTGTGTGATACTAGTTGGTTTTTCTAGAGTCGATTCTCCTTTAACCTTAGGTTTCTTCTCGAGACCCTGTAGGTTAACGACATGAAAGACTTCATTGGGATTGTGAAGCCAAATGAAACTATTTCTCTTGTAGTTGAGCGATCTGATCTTGCGATTTTCTATCGTACGAGTTCAATTGAATAATTGACTTAAGATTATATCTCCGATAAGGCAAGATAAAATAAAATCATAAACATCGTCGTTTCATCGTTTGTGATTCCGCAATATCTTGTTTCGCTACCATACGATTAAGATTATTGTGAGGTGATTGATAATACTAGGCTGTTCTTCGGGAATATAAGTCCGGGTTATCAATTAGTTCCTGTTCACCTTGATTTATCAAAAGACGGAACAAAACTCATAGGTTTATCTGTGGGAAACAAATTTATCTATTATCATAGACTTTTCTGTGTGATACAGATTTGTTTATTAAAGTCTTCGACTTTGGGTCGTAGCAACTCTTAGTTGTGGGTGAGATCAGCTAAGGGAATCAAGTGCATAGTATCCAGCTGGGATCAGAGACGTAAAGAGCGCAACTGTACCTTGAATCAGTGTGAAATTGATTAGGGTTAAAATACAGTCCAGACCGAAGTTAGTTTGTAGTAGGCTAGTGTCTGTAGCGGCTTAATACAGTGTGGTGTTCAATCTGGACTAGGTCCCGGGTTTTTCTGCATTTGCGGTTTCCTCGTTAACAAAACTTCTGGTGTCTGTGTTATTTCTATTCCGCATTATATTTTGTTATATAGTTGAAATATCACAGGTTGTGTAATACCCAGTCCAATTTTTAAGGGTATTTTTGTATATTGATAAAAGGGTAATTTCATAATTTAGTATGCTTATATTATTTCAGTGAACTAGTGCTTGATTGAAGTCGTCATTAATATTCTTTTTACGAATTGATTAGATTTGGTTGATTTTAGCAAGAATATAATTAAATGATGGATCTTGACATGTAGCATGTTGACATTTGTGAAACTCGATATTTAATTATATTAACAAAAATAAAAAATTTATTTTGCATGAGCTTATGAATGCCTTCAGAATTTATTTTTGGAAAGTGTGTACATATTATTAGGTGTCACTTTATAAATATAAATAATATAATTAAGTATTGATTATATTTTTGGTAATGTTTTAAATTCGTTAATTTAATTATAAGAATTATTATTGCTAGTTGTCACTTGAGGTGAAAATGAAAATAAATAGCTTTGCATGTCACTATATTATTGGTTGTTGATTGATTATTTGGTAAATGTAAATAAAGAAAAATCGCTTTCCTTAGTTGTCACGGTTAGTGATTAATGGATTTTTTGCATGGATTTTAAATTGGAAAATTTGAACTATTTTGGTAACTTAATAGTTTGTGCTCTAACTAATTCAAAATGTGAAACTAAAAATCTTAATTATATTTATGGACTTGACATGATTAAATATTGATAATAAATGTGTAATTTATTTTAGATTTGAGAAGGAAGGAAATATATAATTTTTGAAATTATGCTTAGGTGTATGAATGGTAGATTTGGATAAATATGGAAATAACATTAATTAAGAAATTTATTTAGTGTTAGGATGGAAAGAATATCTTTGATATTAAGCAAGATGCTTTATTATTTATAAGAAAACAAAAACAAAAGATTATTATTTGAGGTGCTATTATTTGATATTTTGGGAGAAGCCATGGAAGACGATTATGTCGTTTAGAAAACAGAAAGGTTTTGTCACTAGATAAAATAAAGAATAGTATTGGAGATGATTATTTTGGTATTGAGGACGGTGAACCATAGTGGTTATAAAGTTAATAGCTTGTATTTTCATAGCTTCTGGACCTTGCGATTTGAGGTAGGCGCAACACAGACAAAAACCTTCTTTTTATTTAAGTTTCTTTTAATTAAATTTATTTTGCAAGTTTTCATTAATATATGAATGATAATCGATGTTGTGAGTATGATTATGAATGTTGGGTTGCGGTCCATAGATTGTGATTCTTAAAAACAACTTTGATGGGATACGAGATATCCTTGGGAACGGTTTTGTTTCCCTAAACCCACGTGGGGCTCCCTGGGGCGAGCGGATTGATTGAATTTATTGGTGTTTATGGATGAGGTGTTTCCATGTGTTTGCGGTATTGTTAATCATGTTAGATGTTTTTAAAATGAATTGAAAAATATTGCATAAAATGTTTTGTTGCTTCTTTGCCTATTGGGTGTCACAACTCACGTCGTATTATGACAAAAATTCCAGATTTGATGCGTGACAAGGGAGTTGATCAACTTGGAGCCTAGAGAATGATTAAAGATGTCTAAAGTTATCATTTATGCCTAAAATTCTATTTTAAGATGTAATTAATCTTAGTTTGAATGCTGTAAAAATATTGTATGATGTTTAGTTGACTGATCTTCATTTTAAATTATCAATATGTTTTGATATGATTATTTTTGTAATAAATGTAAAACATCTTAAGGGACATTTGATAAAATTTATAGAATTTTCTGAGTTGTATAACTATTTTTAAAATAATTCTTTATACGAGTGTTAAATCCAGAAAATATCTGACTGTTTTAAATGTCTTATAAAAATCCTAATTAAGAGCTATGATATATTGGTTTTTAGATCTTAGTGTCCACATAGGAAATCATCATCTATGTTTTATCTTTCTAAAATGACAGGACTCATCCAATTTTGAGTTGTGCGCGATTTAATATAATTTTTCTAAAACAGAGTGTCACAGTTTTGAATTTATGCAGTGCTAGTCAACTATATGTTTGACCGTGGTCTTAGGCAACTAAACTTAATCTAAAAATTATGAAAAATTGTTATATAATAATAGTTTCAATCAGTATTGTATCCGTATAATTATCATAAATTTTGGAACTCGTATGAATCCTTTAAAATTATAGGAATCTACCTAGGTCTGTTTTCAGTTGTACAATTTGGTGTTGTAATAGTTACTTATTACTTAAATCATAAAACATGAACGGTATTGATATTTTTATTTGTGAACCAAAATGTGTTTTGTTTCCGGTGGCTTTAAAATGAGGCTAAATCAACGGTTAGATTTTGCTAAATAATTTTCTAAGTATTCCGCTGCGATAAAAATATTAATTTGAGCATGGATTAAATTAGCCCAAATGAATTACTTAAAGAGCTTGGGCTTAGTAGCCGGGCTTCGGCTATGGTATCGAAGTAGCACTTCGGGTTTTCGGGCATGGATCCAGTTGTGCGTTGTATCGATCAATTGTGAAATCCAACCTTTGGTTATTGATTGGAAATTGATTGATCCTTGGATATTGTTCTTTGGTACCATCCAAGTTTATATCTCTTGTATTTGATAAAGACTCACATATTTCTATTTGTTTGTGTATAGATCAAATCGAGAGAAAGAGATATTAACTCCTTGATATACTTTTTATTAAGATTGAGTCTGAAAGTCTAGTTGATTCTCTTAAAAGTATATTATAGTTAGTCCATACAGATTGCTAATCGAAATATTGGGTGAGGTTGTTGTACCCCCGCATTTTCAAAGAGTTACAGAAGGGTATTGTTCGAATTTTTCCACCTTTGTGAACCAAAAAGAGCGTAAGCTGATCGGACTTAAATCTCATGATTATCATATGCTTATGCAACAATTTTTGCCCGTCGCAGTTCGATCAATTATGCCTACACCTATGAGATATGCTATTATCAGGTTTTGTTTCTTCTTCAAATCAATATCTGCTAAAGAAATCAACGTGGAAGATCTAGGTAAATTGCAAAAGGATCTATGTGTGACGTTATGCTTACTAGAGAAGTATTTTCTTCCATCATTTTTCGACATCATGATTCATTTAACTGTACGGAACAAGAATCAACCAGGGAAGTGAAATTATGTGGTTCGATTTGCTTTCGATGGATGTATCCTTTCGAAAGGTGTATGAAGGTTATCAAGGGGCATGTGCGGAACAAGAATCAACCTTGTGGATGCACTGCCGAAGAGAATATTGCATAAGAGACGATTGAGATATATTGTGAGTACCATAGAAGCATCAGCACAATTGGTATTCCACTAGATAGGCATAATACATCTCACGATGGTCAGGATTCTGAAACTATTATGGATGAAACCGCTATCAGCTGGAGAGCCGTGTAAAGTTACCCATGACCAGTTGAGACAAGCACATTTCTATGTAATGGAGAACACGCCTGAAATTGATCCCTACATAGAGTAAGTATTAATTTGTTTATTTTCCTTTTTTTTCTTTCTGAGAGTTTAAAATATAATAACATTGGTTATTGTACATACCAGCCGACACAAGCTCTATTTGAAAACTAAATATTCTACTAAAAAGCGAGCATGGCAGGAGAAAGAGCACTTTAACTCATTTGGCGATTGGTAAAGAAATGAGGTAATAGGTTGTAGAAAAGGTGTCATGTTTGATGTGTTATATTCCTTTATAGTCAGGGTTCATCCTAATAATGAATTTCAGTTTGAGAAAGAGTTGGCAGTCGACATACAAAGTATCTCAGAGAACTTAAGATGGATATCACATGTCCCGCACTACAAAGTAACGAAATACACCGTATATCCCATCAATAGATATCTATTCCGCAAAAAATCTCGTGATGGTAGAATTCACCAGAATAGTGGGGTTAGCGTTGCGGCAAATGACATGCACATATCTAAAGATGATGGCGTAACATATGGTAAATCATCTTATTATGGTGTATTGGAAGAGATATGGGAGTTAGATTACGGTGAAAGAAATGTTCATTTGTTCAAGTGCAATTAGGTTGACAATAAACGCGGGGTCAAAAGAGATAGTCTTGGCTACAAGATTGTTGAGCTTACTATGTTGGGACGCAAAAATGATCTTTTTATTTTAACCTCACAAGCTAGGCAGGTATTTTATGTCAAAGACCTGCTAAATAAGAAAAAGTCTATTGATTTTGTGACACCTCCCAAAAATTATAGATATGCGTATGATGATGATGGCAACGATGAGGAATCCAGTACAATAGTTTTTTCTTGGAATGATAATATCTTGTCGGCTGTAGATCCACAAGACTTGGGTAAAGAATCTCGAAATGATTACTTCCGAACTGACTGTCGGGGTTTACTTATAAGCAAGACAAAATGACACACTTCCGCTGGTACGTCGCTTTATTTCCTTTAATCTGTGGTTATTCAGTTAGTGGCATGATTTTGATAGAACGAAAACGATGGCCCTTTTGTTTATTCCTGTTCCTTAGCATGCTCGAAAATGAATAACATGATTTCATTCGTGTCTCATATGGAACTTCAATTGCAATTGCTATTCTTGTACTTGGAAACTTTCTACTCTGGTCACTTTTAAATAGAGATCCAAGAGAATGACAGTTGGTATATTTTTTGTCATGTTGCTTAAAATGTTGGTATTTATTTTTGTTATATAGTGAAATGTTTATATCTACTTTGTTGTGTGATCACTTTGAATCTGTGCATTTTGGTTGACATTTATGAAATTAGATATCTCGATTTCATGTTGTTGGTAGCTTAAGTTAGGTTCGCTCTGAAAGTTCTGTCGACTTTGGTGTCTCAAATATCAATACATAATTACTAGTCTTTGGAACTTGGTTGTCAACTTTCCATTGAGTACTTTTGACTTGCTTAATGCCAAATTCCTAATTGTGGGCTATCTGCTTAATTTTTGTATTTTTGTTTTACTACTAGTTTTCTATTTCCCGCACTACTGTATACTTCCCGAGCTTAATCTTTAGACCGGTAAAATGGTAGCTACAAATCCACGTATATATGTGGAAGTTTAGTGTTAGAGCATTGCTCGGTCGAACTCGCATGCGTTGCTATCTCAAGCATGTTTGTCAATGTTAGTGATCAAAACTATAAGTCTTGATTTCTAGCCTATTTATAGATGTCTCGGACTAGGATATAGATAGTTTAGTTGAGCTTAGATCTCTCGGCGTTCATCTCTTGAAGACGAAGAACTACTAAGGGGAGCTTGTGGAACTTCTTCGAAAAAAGGTATGTGGAAACTTGAACTCATCTATCACTTGGAAAGTCTATTTCTACTATCTCCTATATTGAGACATAAGTCGTGTTACGATATAGTTTTCTCTATACACATTTGAGATTTCGAGTTGAGTATATCTCGATTACATATTTCTCGAAATATGTGTTGGTAAGCTTTCGCTTCGACCAAGTTCATCTTATATCATGAGGAAATTGCAGAGTAACATCTTACATGGTTTGTGTGATACAATCATTTGATGTAGGCTTGGAATGTTTCGATAATGATTATTTCAATATCTTGAAAATTGCATTGATGCTAATAGTGTGTGAAAAAGGCTATTGTCATTATAGAAGAATGTTTCAATGATTGAAATAAAGAGTTGAGGATGTAACCATCTTTGGATATAAGCATATATAGTGTGTTCTCACATTAGTGTATAAATCCATAAACCGGGAACTAAGAATATGCATATGTGTGTATACGAAATTGGTGAAGGAGACAAGGAAGTTTTCGAACCGAAAATATCTACTGAGTTTGGGACTTACAAACTTCTAAACTAGTCACCTTAAGTATGCGTACATGTACGCATACTGGCAGAAGTTTTCAAACCGAAAATTTCTGCTGAGTTTGGAAACTTTACAAACTCAAAATCGGGTTGCTTAAGTACGCATACCCGTACGCATACTTAAGCTGGTTACTTTGTCAAATTGGTCAGTTCATGGACTTACACATTTAAATCATAAGGAATGAAATTTTTGCAAACCGTGGCTATAATGTTCATGATTGATTCAAGTGAATCAAACCGATTTGGTTTCGATTGTGTTTTCTATACAATTGAACAACTCTTTAAATAGTTTTATTTGAGTCATTTGAACTAGTTATGGTTAAGATAAATAAGGTTGATATGAGAGTAATCATATGGCTAACCTCGGTTAACTATTTGTGAACCAACCTGGTGTACACGTTTAGGTACGGTTACATAAACATAAATGGGGGTACATTTCATTTGTGTGTAACAAGCTAAGTTCGATCTAACGGTTGAAAGATATTAGCTTGGTTGAATCAGGTTTTTCATCTAACGGTGAATATTGAATGCTTTGTTACCAAGGTAACTTAGATTGCAAACCCTGATTTGAAAACTATATAAAGGAGAACTCTAGCAACTGGGAAACCTAATCCCCACACCTCTTGTGTGTTACTAGTTGCATAACTAGAGTCGATTCTCCTTTAACCTTAGGTTTCTTCTCGAGACCCCGTAGGTTAACGACTTGAAGACTTCATTGGGATTGTGAAGCCAAACCCAACTATTATCTTTGTAGTTATGTGATCTGATCTTGCTGTTTTTATCGTGCTGAGTGCAATTGAAATAATTGGCTCGAGATTTTATATCTACGATAGGCAAGATAGAAAAGTAATCACAAACAAACTTCGTCTCAACGTTTGTGATTCCACAATAACTTGTTTTGCTAGTCGATTAAGTTTATTGTGAGGTGATTGATAATACTAGGCTATTCTTCGGGAATATAAGTCTGGGTTATCAATTGGTTCATGTTCACCTTGATTTATCAAAAGACAAAACAAAAACTCTTGGATATTTCTGTGGGAGACAGATTTATTCAATCCTACAGACTTTTCTGTGTGAGACAGATTTGTCTATCAAGTCTTTGACTTTGGGTCGTAGCAACTCTTAGTTATGGGTGAGATCAGCTAAGGGAATCAAGTGCGTAGTATCCTGTTGGGATCAGAGACGTAAGGAGCGTAACTGCACCTTGAATCAGCGTGAGATTGATTAGGGTTCAACTACAGTCCAGTCCGAAGTTAATTGGTAGTAGGCTAGTGTCTGTAGCGTCTTAATACAATGTGTGTTCAATCTGGACTAGGTCCCGTGGTTTTTCTGCATTTGCGGTTTCCTCGTTAACAAAATTCTGATGCCTGTGTTATTTCCTTTTCGCATTATATTTTGTTATATAATTGAAATATCACAGGCTGTGCATTAAGATCAATCAATTAGAATATCCAACCTTGGGTTGTTGATTTACATTGATTGACACTTGAACATTGGTCTTTGGCACCGTTCAAGTTACTCCTCTTATATTCCATCAGGCTCGCAGATTTCTATTTGCTGATTGCGGATTGAATTAAGAGTTAGAGATATTAAACTCTTTGATATACTTTAATCTAGATTGAGTCTGACTGTCTAGTTGATTCTCTAAAAAGTGTATTGGATTAAGTCCTCTCAGATTGCCAAACGAATTGTTGGGTGTGGTTTTTAGACCCCCGCATTTTCATTTAGTTCTTGTGATTCTTCATACAAGTACAAATATACTCGTTTGGTTGTAATTTTATGGTGGTCATATATATATTAATTCTTTTTACTCTTTAAATTTTCTACTCTTTAAATTTTCTACTGTTTAAATTTCAGGATCATCAATTACTGGGCCAATTGGGAAGGAATGTAGCCAGGGATTGCTAGTGCAACAACTCTTGTTGTTTAGTTTCCTGAAAGTTAATTGGTCCATCATTTTGCATCGAAAATTTTGGTTTCTGTCTTTATTTTTGGGCAAAACAGAATGACTGTTATAGGCTAGTGAAATATTGGATGAGCTGTGTAACTTTTGCTTGGTTAATTGACATTGTTGATGCCTAATCTTAGCGAAATATATTCAATGACTTTGTTGAGTTACTCGTGTGCAATAAAAGATATTCACTTTGCAGAGTTACTATATGTGCAAAAGTTTTCATGTTTTGTCATATGCGTTTTATTTTTCCTCAAAAATATAAAATGCATTATCTGTCTGCATCTTTTTCTTGTTGTAATTGATAAATTTCTTATGAAGAAAAATGTTGCAGTCCGACATTTTCTCATCGAGCTTACTTTCTTACGTTCGTGGTTATTGAATTTGTTTTGTGATGTTGAACAATATTCTATGATTAATCCACTCTCTCTATCGCCAATACGATGACACCTTTTTCAATCAATAGTGCGAAACATTTGGTTTTATGATGAAGCAACTGAATACAGAAGTCTCCAACTATCTCTGGCCCAACCAATATACAAAAATAAAAGGCAAAAATAAAACACTTGCTGCAGTTGATCGAGGAACTGATATTTTCATTCTGTTATTCAGAGAAGGAAAAAAAAAGGATAAACCGACCACGAAGTTGCTAAGGCCATGTGCACATAGTACACGGTGTTAACCAGTCACTACTAATGACCTTGACCGTACATAGCTAATTTTAATCGGCTTATTGGATAGCAACTACATATGACATATATATATATACAATGATGCACGCACCCAATGAACCAAACACTTTGGATGCATAAACATCTTCATGCCATATGATAATCAAAAAAATTTGAAATTCATGTAGCTATATGTCTATCTTTGGACATGTTGGACAACTGTGTCTATTTCTTAATAATCCCATTGGCTAATATATTTGATTTTGCCTCGGAGAATTAAAGTGTCTAATGAACCCTACATTTTGGACACATAAAAGAATTAAAGTGGCCAAATAATTTTGTTTTCCGCCTAGGCTGAATAGGCGTGTCTGTTGCCACCCTAGGCATTAGACACGCACACAATTGGTTAATGTGACTATATACCCATCTATGGCTACAGGTCATGGGTTTATAGTTAAAACCATGGACAAATAGTATCCTATGGCTACAGGAGAGTGATCAACGTGGCCACAACAACAATACATGCCTCTAGCCACGGAAAAATATTTTGGTGTGGCTAGGCTTTTAATATGAAAATGTGGCCTATGTGACAATTTGTACTAGTGAGATAAAAGAAGAGTTGAAGACGAAAAAAATTTCTTATTAGTTTTCATATCTTGTGAATTGTGTGCACAAACCTTGATCGGTTGAGATCCAACTAGAATCAGTTTATCTTTGATAGATCTGATTGTGTGAGATCGGCATTCTCTATATTTCTCTTTGAGATTTATATTGTGTTAGAGCACTGCTCGTTCGAACTCGCAAGCGTTTTAATCTCAAGCTTGTTTGTCAAGTTTAGTTGTCAAAACTATAAGTCTTGATTTCTAGTCTACTTATAACTATGTCTCGGATTAGGATAGAATGTGTAGTTGAGCTTTAGACTTCACGGCGTTCATCGATTGAAGACGAAGAACTACTAAGGGGAGCTTGTGGAACTTCATCAACAAAATGTATGTGGAGACTTGAACTCATCTATCACTCAAAAGTTTATTCTATTATATCTCCTATTGAGACAAATTCGTATAGCTTTATAGACTTTACATTATACACATTTGATATTTCGAGCTGAGTTTCACTCGCTTATATCTTTCTCGAAATATGTGTTGGAAAGCTTTTTGCTTTAACTACATTCATCATTATTCTTGACGAAAGTCAAAAGATGATCATGTGAAAATCACCGGGTAACATCTTACATGATTTGTGTGAGACAATCATTTGATGTAGACTCGGAATGTTTCGTATTGATCATTCGATCACTTGAAAATTGCTTATAAGCTAATAGTTTGTGTGAGACAACTATTGTCGTCTTCTAAGAATGTTTCAATGATTGCAATGGGAGTTAAGAGCTAAAACCCATGTCTGGATACATTACAATTTGTGTACTTAGTGTACGAACTGTTTTGATGGAAGTCTGGACCGGAAGTTTGCATAACCGTTCACAAACTTATTCAATTGTTGAAGTCAGGGTATTTAAGTTTGCATACCCGTTCGCAAACTGATTTAACTGTTGAAGTCCAGGAACCAAGTTTGCGTACCCGTTCACAAATGGTTTCAACTGAGTTCGGTCCGTAGCTAAAGTTTGCGTACCCATTTGCAAACTGTCGGCTTGTGACCAATGTCCGGAACTTAAGTTCGCGTACCCGTTTGCAAACTTAAGTGGTTCAAGTTCTTAAATCGGTTAAGTATGATTTCATACTCATGAACAAATAAATTTATATAATAAGGAATGCAATCTTTGCAAATCGTGGATAAAATGTTCATGAAATGATTCTTTTGAATCAATCCGATTTTGTTTCAATTGTGTCTTGTATACTTCTATGAGAATATAAACAATTGAACAACTTTATGAATAACACAATTAGATTCATTTGATTATAAATTGATCTAGAAGTGTTAAGATGAACATGGTTAAGAGAAAAGTGTTCATATGGCTAACTTCGGTTAACTGTTATTGAGCCAACTAAATATACACGTTTAGGTACGGTTACCTATATCTAAATGAAAGTATATTTCATTTGTGTGTAACAAGCTAAGACCATATAACGGTGGTAAAATATTAGATTGAATCTTAAATCAAGTATCATATAACCGTGAATATTGATTGCTTTGTTCCAAAGTTATCAAACCCTGATTTGAAGACTATATAAAGGAGAACTCTAGCAACTGGGAAACATAATCCCCACACCTCCTGTGTGATACTAGTTGAAAAAGCGGGGGTACAACAACCACACCCAACAATTCGTTTGGAAATCTGAATAGACAAACTCCAATATACTTTCAAGAGAATCAACTAGACAGTTAGACTCAATCTAGAGAAAAGTATATCAAAGAGTTGTATATCTCTATCTCTCAATTCAATCTGCAATCAGCAAATAGGAATTTGCGAGCCCGATTGAATATAAGAGAAATAACTTGAACGGTACCAAAGACCAATTTTTAAGGATCAATCAATTTCAATCAACAACCAAAGGTTGGATTTCCCAATTGATCGATTCAACGCACAACATGTGATATTTCAATTATATAACAAAATATAACGCGGAAAAGAAATAACACAGACACCAGAATTTTGTTAACGAGGAAACCGCAAATGCAGAAAAACCCCGGGACCTTGTCCAGATTTAAACACCACACTGTATTAAGCTGCTATAGACACTAGCCTACTACCAATGAACTTCGGACTCGACTGTAGTTGAACCCTAATCAATCTCACATTGATTTAAGGTATAGTTGCGCTCCTTACGTCTCTGATCCCAGAAGGATACTACGCACTTGATTCCCTTAGCTGATCTCACCCACAACCAAGAGTTGCTACGACCCAAAGTCGAAGACTTGATAAACAAATCTGTCTCACACAGAAAAATCTATATGAAAAGATAAATCTGTCTCCCATAGAAATACCTACGAGTTTTGTTCCGTATTTTGATAAATCAAGGTGAACATGAACCAATTGATATATCGAACTTATATTCCTGAAGAACAACCTAGAAATATCAATCACCTCACAAGAATCTTAATCGTATGGTAGCGAAACAAGATATTTTGGAATCACAAACGATGAGACGAAGATGTTTGTGACTACTTTTTATCTTGCCTATCGGAGAGTAAATCTTGAGACAATCTTAAAGAAGATAGTACTCAAACACGATAGAAGATGTAAGATCAGATCACACAACTACAGAGAAAATAGTTGGGTTTGGCTTCACAATCCCAATGAAGTCTTCAAGTCGTTAACCTACAGGGTTTCATAAAAAACCTAAGGTTAAAGGAGAATCGACTCTAGCTTATACAACTAGTATCACACAGGAGGTGTAGGGATTAGGTTTCCCAGTTGCTAGAGTTTTCCTTTATATAGTTTTCAAATTAGGGTTTGCAATCTAAGTTACCTTGGTAATAAAGCATTCAATATTCACCGTTAGAAGAAAACCTGATTAGATTCAAGCTAATATCTTTCAACCGTTATATCGAACTTAGCTTGTTACACACAAATGAAATGTACCTTTATTTAGGTTTATGTAGTCGTACCTAAATGTGTACACCATGTTGGCTTAACAATAGTTAACCAAGGTTAGCTATATGAACACTCTCATATCAACCTTATTCATCTTAACCATCACTAGTTCAAATGACTCAAATGAAACTAGTTAAAGAGGTGTTCAATAGCTATATTCTCATAGAAGTATATAAAACACAATTAAAGCAAAATCGGTTTGATTCACTCGAATCAATTAATGAACATTATAGCCACGGTTTGCAAAGAATTCATTCCTTAATATATAAATGTATTAGTTCATGTACACAACCGATTTTAGAACTTTAACCTTCAAGTATGCAAACGCGTACGCATACTTGAAATACCCGTACTGAAATTGGGTTTCTCCAGTATGCGAACGGGTACGCATACCACCAATCCCAGCATAAAATCTCAAACATGAACCTTACACCAGTACGCATACGGGTGCGCATACTTAGGTTCCCAGACTTCTCAAACCAACGGGTACGCATAATATAGTTCCCGGAGATAACATATGTGCAAGAGTACACAACATGTCACAATCCAATAATGGTTAAGTGTTTTAAACTCTTATTTCAATCATTGAAACTTTCTTAGAGGATGACAATAGCCGTTTTCACACACTATTAGCATCAAAGCAATTTTCAAGTTATTGAAATAATCATAACGAAACATTCCAAGTCTACACCAAATGATTATATCACACAAACCATGTAAGATGTTACTCGGCGATTTTCACATGATCATCTTTTGACTTTCGTCAAGAATATAAGATGAACTTGGTTGAAGCGAAAGCTTGCCAACACATATTCCGAGAAATATGTAAGCGAATTAAACTCAACTCGAAATCTCAAATGTGTATAATACAAAACTATATCGTAACACGACTTATGTCTGAATATAGTAGATAGAGTAGAAATAGACTTTCTAAGTGATAAATGCGTTTCAGTCTCCATATACCTTTTTGTTGATGAAGTTTCACAAGCTCTCCTTAGTAGTTCTTCGTCTTCAATGATGAACGCCGTGAAGTCTAATGCTCACTACACAATATATTCTAGTCCGAGACATCTATAAGTAGACTAGAAATCAAGACTTATAGTTTTGATCACTAACATTGACAAACAAGCTTGAGATAGCAACGCTTGTGAGTTCGACCGAGCAGTGCTCTAACACTAGTTGCGACTAGAGTCGATTCTCCTTTAACCTAGATTTTTCCTAAAACCATTATAGTTTAATGACTTAAAGACTTCATTGGAATTCTGAAGCCAGACCCAACTATTTTCTCTGTAGTTGCGTGTTCTGATCTTACTTTGTTAAATCGTATTGAGTACTATCTTCTCTAAGATTTGCTCGAGATTTATCTCCGATAGGTAAGATAGAAAAAGTAATCACAAAGCTCTTCGTCTTATTCTAATAAGGATGTAATTAACCGTCTCTCCACCGATATTGTCCCCACTTAGCCACTGCGGTTATCCGGCAGTGTGGGGTTTTCAACGGGCATCGCTGTGGTCATCCAGCAAAAATTTCCCGGATGGTCACCCATCCCTGGATTACTCCCACCCGAGCACGCTTAACTGCAGAGTATTCTGCTAACTCTGGAGAAAATTGTGTTGAAAAGGCCTCGGTGTTAGGAAAGGACAAACCATTACCTATATTCCATTCGGCCAACCACTACCGAATATAGGGGTATTACAAAGGAGGTTAGTGAGTTAACCAAAGCATGGATGGAAACTCTTGACTACTGTCCAGAGGAAGAAGTCTGTGAAAGTTCTCTCACTTACTTTGTTGATAATCACGCTTGTCCGTCTAACAACTCTGATTGTTCCATGATAAACAATCTAACTTTCCCAGAAAAGAAAATTGATTTTTTAACCAAAGAATTGTACTCAATGAAGAGTATGTTTCAATTGGAGAAGGAAGCCTGGATTAAAAAGATTGAAAATCTGGAAAATCAACTGAAAAAATTAAGACAAGAAAAGCAACTTCTAGCAATCGTGATTACAAAAAGAAGAATCGATTATCTTCGATAAATTCTTTTAAACTAATTTAACATACTACTCCTGAAAATATGTCATACTCAAATCTCTCTTGTAATGGGAAAGACATAAAATACAATGGGACAACAAATCAATTGTGTCTCTTGTATAAAAACCAGGATCATCCAGAAATGGTGTGCACAAAGAATCTTGAAAAATCTCCTTCTAATAATTCATGCTATCAGAATGAGAAAAGAAAATCTCATAAGAAATCTACATCACTTTCGAAAGTGATAGCCAAAACTATTCATTGTTTACGAAAATCGATAAACAAAGCTTTCAGAATATTGCAGGAAAGGAAGACGTCTACCTGTGATTGTCTCCCATAAAAAGATATGAGAAACAAGGAATAACAAAATCTTCTTCTTCTCATAAGAATTCACCCGATCCTTTTTTGGAGGGGAGAAATTACAATCTGTAATAGTGTAGATGGGGAAAAACGAGTTGCTGGTTTTTAAGGAATTGAGGAGACGACCGTGCGAAGGAAACTCCTTGAACCGAGCGAACTATCTAACCTCACACAGATGCACTGCAAGAAGGGAGTGCTTTGAATTCGAGATATCAATCTGTAGTACTCCGGCCTAAACCAAGACAATGGCCGTTCCAGGGTAAATTCGGTCACAAGAGAGGATGGGTCGATCTGTAGGAGGGAAGCTGAGAAATGTGTGAGATCAATGGTGATCGAAGATTGTAGGTGTGTTGTGTATTATGAAATAAGATAAGTTCTGAATGATTGAATTTGCTCTGTTGAGAGTAATTGCTCAGACGTTGAGTTGTTAATCTCTTGTTGTCTGTTTGACGTGAGATTCTCCTCCTTTTCAATCAGGATTCAGAGACTTATTTATATTGCTAGAATTGTAAACACCATGATCCCATGAAGTGTGACATTTGATGGAATCAAAGAGTGGAGAAGTGGAAATCGTGTTAAAACCAGTTGTTCAACGTGCGGAGACTTGGTTGATTTTCATCCACTACTTTGTTAACTCCTCCAATTGATTTCACGACTTGCTCACATTCTCGTCGTGTGTATGAACACACGTGCCGTAGACCGCCAGACCAAAACCTTAGTTAATATCCCACCATGTAACACGATTGATGTCTCGTGTGATTGTGGAGTCTGCAAGGCAGACGTGTATTTAGTTAGTCAGTTGCTGACTTCATGACTTCATGGGACGATGAGTCCTTGTATTGTTGAGTCGAACATGGTTTGAAAATGTTCTGAGACTCACGAATTGAGATATGATGTATGAATAAACATAGTCAACGTGAGCAAATGTTGCTCATTCGATGATTTGTTGAATATTGATAGTTGAACCAATATTCTTTGGTTTGAGCAAATGCTGCTCACCAGAGCAAATATTGCTCGTTTGATGAATTACTGAATATTGATAGTTGAACCAATATTCGTCAGTGCGAACAAATATTGTTCATCTGAGCGAATGTTGCTCATTTGATGAATCGTTGAACATTGATAGTTGAACCAATATTCCTTAGTCTGAGCAAATATTGCTCGTCTGCAAATGTTGCTCGTTTGATGAATTATTGGTAGCATGACCAAATAAAGTATTAAATCAGAATACTAGCAACTGAACCGAGTATAATTAATAAAATGTTGATCATGAGATCAACGTAAAATTATTAGCGTTTGAATATGGAATTATGAACCTTGGACTCAAAACCCTTATTTGATCAATTGATGATTTATTGAAAATAAACCACAAAGTAAAGGAAGGACCGGATACATGGGATTATGGGTCTGCCATGTAACGCCTAGATGCTCAAGTGAGCAAAATATACCAAAGTCTCTTGAAGACTAGTTGATTTGTTGATGAAAAGACGATTAAATGCTGGTTTAATCATTAAAATAATGCTCGTCTGAACCTTAGGTGATGAAACCTAATTAATTATGAAGAGATGAGGGATCGACCAAGGGGTTATGAAACCGGCCCTGGGTCGTCACGGATTAAATAATGATCGTTCCATGAAACTCTAGATTGTTTGGAAGAGTTTTGGACCTAATACGTGCAATTGCGCAAATTAGGTCAAATTGTGAAAACTCGTGGGACCGACTCCTTGCAAGCTAAAGAGACAACCTTGGTCGGTCAAGGTAACATGCTCACGTCACCAAAGTGTTCGTATTTCAGTTCTGAGAATTTTGATATTTTCTGATGTGCGTTTGAGCAACATTTTGAGAAAATATGAAGAAATCAGGAATTTTGCTGAAACTGAGGAAACTTCATGAGATGAAGGAAAAATAATAATAAAATGAAGTAATCATGGAGTGTGGGACCGGCCGGCCGTCAAGTGAGCACGGTCCCATAGCATTTCCCTAATTTTATTATATTTTTCATGATTTTATGGAAATATCATAAAATCAAGGAGTTTGTTGAAACTAAGGAGTTTTGTTGAAATCAAGGAGTTTCCTTGAAGTGAAGGACTTTCCATGAGATGAAGGAAACAAAAATATTAATAATAATAAAATAAGGGCGTGTGGGACCGGCTTGGGCATGGTCGGCCGGCTAGGGTCCGGTCCCGTGAGTTTTCCCTAATTTTATGTATTATTTCATGATTTGAAGGAATTTTCATAATTTGAAGGAAACATCATGAAATCAAGGAATTTCATGGGATCAAGGAAACATAAAAAAAATATTGATAAAAATAAGGGGCATGTGGGACCGGCTAGGTCATGACCGACCAGCTAGGGCCCGGTCCCACGAGTTTCCCTATTTTTTATTATTTTTCATGGTTTGAAGGAAATACCATGAGATTAAGGAGTTTTCATGAGATTAGGGAAATAATAATAAAATAATGAGGAATCATGAGGTGTGGGACCGGCCATGACTAGGGCATAACCGGCCGGCTAGTAGAAGGGATATTCATGAGATCAAGGAAAATAACAAAAAATATGATAAAATATAAAATTGGGCGTGGGACTGGTCATGGCACGATCGGCCGGCCGGTGGGCCCAGTCCCTCAGCGCCTTGATTGATATTTTATTTTTTATTATTTTATTTCTATTTTGCATAGGTTCATCGTTCCTTCGTATTTTGGAATGCTCGTTCGTGCATTCAGATACTCGTTAGTGTATTATTGCTAAGTACACTTGCACCATATTGGTCGGGGCTTACTCGAAGGTAGCTCAGATGCCCGTGTGTTGAATATTTATTACTAACCCATGGAATTCTACTAGGAAGAACCATAAATTGAAGTAACGAAATATTATAAAATCATTGAATATTTTCCAAGGATTCAGTTAATGAATCTAATAATTTAAGAATAATTAATTGATGACTCTATACTAGTACGATCGTCTAGGAGCATTAATTATTCAGGGATTGAGTGATATGAGCTTTTTGAAGCGTCATATTACTTTTATATAGTCAGGGAAAACATTATTACATCCTGAAGACGTTATTGCTCTATACTAGCAGGCAAGCTGTCTAGGAGCCGTCCAATCTTTCGATTCTATATAGAAGTAATTACTGAAATTGCTAAGTATTCATGAGATATGTCGTTGCCTCAGCTGAGAGACTACATATCTACATATACTCTAAGAGACAGTATTCTCAGTCAGAGATTCTTGTGGCATGAGCTTTCATGCTTTCGATATGAGACATGAGCCTCAATAGTCAATACTCATCTGATTGCTGGATAAGGAGTATATGCAATTATGGGTTTACGATTTTAGCCCTTGTCGAAAATCCACCATCTACATTAAGTCCCCTGCTTAGTGAGGGACAGTCATGTTCCTCAGTCAGCACTGAATGGTGATTTTCCAGTTATGAACGAAATAAGTAATTGAACTTAGTCGTAAGATAACATGTTACCGGATTTTCGATTGCGCGAGCGAACCACGACTTGAACGAAGATCCCAGTGGAAAGATAGAGTATCATCCGATGAGTATAAATTGGTGTAGAACCGCTGATGATGGAACCTTGGTCGATTTAGGATTCACGGGTCCGGGCCCATGAAAAGAAATCCTTGTTTTAGGAATAGACGCTCGTCCGTTCGTTAGTTTAAGGAACATACAAATAGACCTGAGTCTAATGATATAAAATTTTATCTATGAGCTTTCACGAAAACCGAAATTTTATTTTTTTAAATATGTAAGATTTCACAAAGTGGAATAAACTCTCGTTTCAAAGGTGGATGCTCGTCTGACAGAAAAGTTTTTTTTTTTTTGAATAGACATGCGTCTGTTAGTTATAAAATTTTGTTTATGATCTTTCATGAAATTTTTTATCTTCGAGCTTTCGGAAATCTTTGACAATATACTCTCGCTTCAAAGACAAATGCTCGTGCGAGGGAGCAAAAATATATAGATATATGATGTAGTTTTTTAAGTGGTAAATAAAGTTCGTTTCTCGGACTTGTGTAGACTCGATTTAAGACTTAATAAAATAAAACACTAAAAATAAATAAAATATATTCACAAGGTTGTCACAAATATCGAGAAAGACTGGGACTTAGGATTCCACCAAACTTCATAATTAATTGGTTCATACAATGATTCATAACAATTCTAGCTCTTTGATAGACTCTATATCTTTGCCAAAAGTAGATTCTTAAAAGATTGACTGTAAATCACAAGCATGACGCATCAAAAGTACTTAGACCAAGCATACATCATCAAACAAAATCACAATCAATTAAGAAAAATCATAAATCGATTAAAACAAGTGCAAAAGTCATAAAGAATCAATTATAGTTACCAATCAATTGTGAAACATGGCTTCCTCCGCCATCCTAGTGTTGGGGTTTAGCTTCTCATGGTGAAAATATGCCCAAAGGATTTATTCATAACTCAAAAGGTGTTTAAAGGATGGAAATATATGAAAAAGAAGAAAGCAACTCAATTGCAACGCTTATAAGCGTTAGAAACTGTCTGTTACAAAGACTACAGAGATATAAGACTGCTGCAACGAATGAGTTATGTATTATCATTTATTTCGCGACTGACTCTGGAAGGTATATGTTCTTGAGTTCTTCTTCTTCACCAGCAGCAGCAACGTACCTCTGCAACTCGTTCTTTCTCGCTCTGCAGCTCCTCCAAACCCTCCGTTCGGTCCCCCAAAGTCTCGACTACCCTTCTGTGGCTCCTACCTCCTTATATATCCACCACATGCCGAATATAACTCAATTCAATCCCTTTTTTCTTCACACGAAAGTCTCGGACTTCTCTTCGCCCACAGATCACGGATTTTCACTATTTTTTCTCTTCTTTACGCGCTGAATTACTCCCAACTTTCTATATTTATTCTGATCCGAACAAACACCTTCCCTGTTTAATCTCAGCCAAATCATAATCCAGTTCCATTAAAATCTCTGAGAGTATCATAACTTGCCTTCTTTCCCTGTTAGCCGATATTAATATGGAAACTTCCCTCTTTTTACGTTAACAATACCATTACCTGTTGTGTTTTAAGTAAACATGTGTTGATGGTGGTTTTTAGCTTAGGGTTAAAATCGTAAAACTATGCACCTGGCATGACGTCACCATGACCTCTAACGCATTTATTGACCATTAACACATTTATCGAATCAACCAGCATGCTTACGTAAGAATTACCAGGGTACCTTTTTCTTTCTATGTATCATGTTCCACGGCAGAACCCCTAACATTGATTGACATCACCTGTACAAAACCCTAAAATTCTCATGCTACCGCACCAAGGCATGCCAGCCGCACCTCAGTGCCCAGCACTACCACCGCGGCAAGGCATGCCAGCCATGCCAGCCGCACCTCCGTGCCCAGCAGCACCACCGCGCCAAGGCATGCCAGCCGCACCTCCGTGCCCAGCAGCACCACCGTGCCAAGGCATGCCATCCATGCCAGACGCACCTCCGTGTCCAGCAGCACCACCACGCCAAGGCATGCCATGCCCACGGCATGCCAACCTAGCCGCGCCACCATGCTGGCCTTCCCTATGCAGCTACTAAAACGAAGGCGTGCGACAATCAACGGTCCCCCTTCAATCCCATGATCAAATCCTAGCCATCCAAGGTTACCAGACAACGCATGGTAACCTTTGGCCCGAAATCCTAAGTTTGGCCACGCCCAAACCGCGCGAAGGAATTCCAACCTAGATGCGCCACCATGCTGACCTTCCCTATGCGGCTACTAAAACGAAGGCGTGCGACAATCAACAGTTCCCCTTCAATCCCAGGATCAAATCCTAGCCATACAAGGTTACCAGACAATGTATGGTAACCTTTGGCCCGAAATCCTAAGTTTTGCCATGCCCAAACCGCGCCAAGGCATGCCATGCCCATGGCATGCCAACCTAGCCGCGCCACCATGATGGCCTTCCCTATGCGGCTACTAAAACGAAGGCGTGCGACAATCAACAGTTCCCCTTCAATCCCAGGATAAAATCCTAGCCATCCAAGGTTATCAGACAACGCATGGTAACCTTTGGCCCGAATCCTAAGTTTGGCCACGCCCAAACCGCGCCAAGGCATGCCATGCCCACGGCATGCCAACCTAGCCGCGCCACCATGCTGGCCTTCCCTATGCGGCTAATAAAACGAAGGCATGCGACGGCCCCCCTTCAATCCCATGATCAAATCCTAGCCATCCATGGTTACCAAACAACGCATGGTAACCTTTGGGCCGAAACCCTAGTTTGGCCACGCCAAACCGCGCCAAGGCATGCCATGCCAACCTTGCCGTGCCACCACGCTGGCCTTCCCTATGCGGCCTCTAAAACGAAGGCGTGCAACAATCAACGGCCACCTTTCCACCTTAGATGCAAATCTTAGCCGTCCAAAGTCGCCAGCCAACGCATGGTAACGTTTGGCCCAATGCCAAAACCCTAATTTTGGCCGCGCCTAAACTATGCCTCCTCGGGCCCGCAATATCTCTCCTGAATTCTTCCTCAGTTTTACTGTCGGGCTGTTTTCACCTCCCGAACGAGTTCAAAACCTAAATATCCTCGCGTGGGGAGATAGGAAATTCTTTTCCGGTCGATTTGAGGGGCAGACCATCAAAATCAGAGTCCGTACGAGAATTCTACAGCGATTCTAGTAAAGTGCGCTAATTAGGGTTTCTAAAGCGAAGGCGTGCGGCCATCAACGGTCGCCCTTCAATCTCAGGAGCAAATCCTAGCCGTCCAAGGTTACCAGACAATGCATGGTAACCTTTGACCCAAAACCCTAGTTTGGCCACGCCAAACCGCACCAAGGCATGCCAACCTAGCCGCGCCACCATGCTAGCCTTCCCTATGCGGCTACTAAAACGAAGGCGTGCGACAATCAACGGTCGCCCTTCAATTTCAGGAGCAAATCCTAGCTGTCCAAGGTTACCAGACAACGCATGGTAACCTTTGACCCAAAGTCTAGTTTAGCCACGCCAAACCACGCCAAGGCATGCCATGCCCATGGCCTGCCAACTTTGTCGTGCCATCATGCTGGCCTTCCCTACACAGCTATCAAAAATGGAAGCGTGCAACGATCAACGACTACCTTTCCGCTTAATATACAAAATATCGACCGTCGAAGGTCGCCAAGCTAGCAAGTCTCCAAAGCTCGACTTTCCAGGCAACAACCATGTTACATGTTTTCACAAAAACGTTCGAGACATCAAACCACAAACTGGGGGATCTTCTTTGGGTTTTGGTTTGGCGGTTTACAGCGTGCGGCGTACACTACGCCCGTAATAAGAAATTGTAATAAGGATGAAGCGGTTAAGTAAATAGGGAAGTAATGGTGAAACGCTTTTCTTTTATGTAACATCAATTACATGCGTTAACGGTTACCACCTCCTCCCATTTACTCACCTATTATTCCATTCCTTAATGAGACCAGAGTACGTTTCACTCCGACTTGTATAAATAGGTCTTACCTATTTCCACAAAAGAGAACAAGTTCGGTCAAGGATCAGACAACACTCAGAAAAACGTTTGGCTAAGCTCTCCCATCTGTTAGCTTCCCATTTTCTGATACAAGTCGTGAAACCACTACTCTTCCAGAATCAACCTGGTCTCAACACTTTCTTCGCTTCCCTCCCCAAAACCAACCCATTCTCCTCCTCTTTGTGACCGAAGCAAGTCTGGAACGACCATTTCTTGGTTTAGGCCGGATTTGTACAGATTGATCTCTCGAATCTAAAGTACTCCCGTGCAGTACATTGTTTAGGGTCTAAATTCGTTTCTCACCCACACACCCGAAATTACCAAAATCGGCAGAAACCATTTTCACCCTCAAACAACAGGATAATCCGAAACCAAACCCGAGAAGAACTCCCATAGAATCTCGTTCAAATTCTCGCCTGAAGAACCGAGAAAACTCATGCCCCTGTTTTGTGTCGTCTAGATGATCCAGCCCAACTCAGTTGGATTTAAACACCATGTCCAGCCTGTTACGCTCTAACAGGTCCATACCAGTCGAATCCAACAATCCAATCCGATGATTCTCCCCGAGATTCAACTCAGAAACTTACGCAGGAAACTAAAGTTTGAACCTGCGTTTTCCCGCCAAAATTCAGGGAAGGTGATGGAGTCCCCTTATCCTGTTCCAGTGTGCCCTTAACAGCTGTTATGGGGTGCCCTGAATCAGGGGTGTCTTTAACTGTAGGTGCCCCTTAGTAATTGAGGTGCCCCTTATCCAAATGAGGGGTACCTTTAGTAATTTTCTCCCATGAGCGCAAAAACCACTTTTCAAGCCAATTTTGCCGCAAAAGCTTATTTCTCCAAAAACACCTACAAAGACATAAAAAGCCATAATTAATATAAAATCGAGCACTATCAATACATAGAATTGAGATCATATTATGTGTCTATCAAATACCCCCAAACTTATTATTTGCTAGTCCTCAAGCAAAACAAATCTAGAAAATAAAATCCTAACTCACTGTCGCAGGCATCGTCGATTGCATTTAGCGTATGCAACAAGCCTTTAAACCCCTAGGTGGCCCTAGTGGCCGAGTTATAGTCTCGGGAGGGCTTACAAGAGATATACGCACAAAACCTTTACACTCCAGACCCTAGCAGTGGTAACAACTATTTCAATCACTCTATTTCACCCTAGCAGTGGTAACAATCACTCTATTTCAATCACTCTAATTTTTTTTTATTTTTTTTTGTATCTCAATCACTCTATTTCACCCTAGCAGTGGTAACAACTTGAATCGTGAGCCCCACCTAATCACTTAGAGAAACATATTTTAAAGAAAACAAAATAAAAATAGAAGTGAAAAGGATTCAACGAGATATGGCGAAACTACCATGTTTTTTCTTTAATTCTAACACCTAAGCTCTGTGCTTTTATGAATGACTCTTTAGATGTTTCCATCTAATCAGATTGGTTCCTCAACTCCTACAACCAAAATGCTTCCATCCACTTAGATTGGTTAGTGCCATCCTTAATAAGCATAAATTTCTAGGCTCTGGAGTTTAACAATGCAACTAAAATGTTTCTCCCATACCCCCAAACTTAAATCTAACATTGTCCTCAATGTTCTAAAGATAAAATTAAAAGCATAAACAAGGAGAAACTGTTACCATTTGAAGTAAAAGAGTTAAGGAAAGATATTACCGTGTCGCATGAATATTGGGTTACCTCCCAAGAAGTGCTAAGTTTAAAGTCTTCATCTAGACTAAGAAAGGATTAGTCACCTCATAGAATCATAAAGTAATAGCCGAAATATCTATGGGTCATCAAAACCAAACAGAGCTATCACAAGTAAAAGGAATCTGCAACATGCCAAAAAATAAACAAATAAAGCACACCCTTTTCTAGTTTCCTGTTTAAGACAACTACATCTAGCTGTGGTTCGAGTTCGAGCTCTATAACCGGTCGAGATAAACTATTTTCATGTGCTTTGGAATTCCTCAAAGCTAAGATCCGGTTCGAAGTTGTAAAGTCTCTGTAAAAACTCAAATAAGAACTTAGAAGAACATAATAATAACCTGAATAATTGCGGATCCTTAAAGTCAATCAGTTTTGACTCACACAATTGACCACGATGAAACTGGCGGTCAATCATAAGAAAATGTGTCGATACTAATTTCCTAAAGTACTTAGGCTCCGTCTCAAAACTTAATAATTGACACATCTGAAACTTATACGTTCCCACAATTGGTTGAAAAATATTTGGTGGGAAAACAAAGTCAATCTGGGTATCATAGCCTGAATAAACCACATCAACCAGAGGATGGGTTTCTAACAACTGAAACTCCTTATAGACATCACTAGGTTCAGGAAAACGTGTATGAAGATAATCTTTTAAAATGGTTGAGGCACATATGTCAAGTCCCAAGTGAGGGACCTTTCTAAGCGTTAAAGCATATGGAGAATGATAATCACCCCCAAACTTAGAGTTTTCAGTGTCTCTAGAAAGACTAGTCACAACTTCCCTAATTTCAAGGTCATCTGATTCCTGAAAATGGTCAATTGATTCTTCTAAGTCAGGTACATCCTCACTCATCTTGACGAGTTCATTTTCTTTGTCTGAGACTAATGTTTCTAAATCTCTAGACTCTAAAACAATATTCTCAGAAGAAACTCGTTCCTCTAAACCATTATTAGCTTCGTAATCAAAAGGAAATACTACATTGTCTAAAACGGGGGTATCTCTTGTCAAATCCTCGTCCTTTTGAATAGGTGAATAATTATTAAAATTATTTGGATTTGAACTAGAAACATTATCATTATTAAGCTCAATTGGAGTAACAAATTCCTGATCACTATGCCTACTTATTTCAAATTCTTCATCAACACTATCCTCATCATAATCATCATTATAATAACATGAAAATGGTTGAACCTCATCTAAACAAGTAGTGTTACCAATTCTAACCTCGTCATGCAAATAACTATTCTCATTTTCAAGGGTACTATTGGAAATCAAGATTATTTCGAGCAATTCTTTCGTTCGTCTCAGCTATCATCTTGAAGGATTCCTCTATAGAAAGTTTTCTTTCGTCATAAACTAAGTTATTCATCTTAGCTATCTTACGTGTCGACTCCTCTAATTTCCTGAGGGACTCTTCTAAAGGAGAAATATAAGAATTTTTCTCGTATGAATGGTGCGTGTGTGGATAGTAATTGGGCTCATCATGGTATGAGCCATAACCTTGAAAAGGCTGATGTTCCCAACCACTATTCACACTATGGTCAAAGTAGTAACGTCCATTTAGAAACTCAGTCGGATATTCGTTGTACTGGCTATTGTAATACCAGTTCGACATTCTATTGCAGGGGTGTGAGTTGTCACATAGAATAAAACCCACTGACAGGGGATTCGTGGGTGGATAGAGTCTTACCTCCCGTACCAGACGGGCGATGAACCGTTGAAGTCGACTCAGGCCACCGACTCCTATGTCAGTGTACGAACCCGAGGGGCCGAGACAATATCGTAACTGTCGTCCTTCCCTGCAAACAATTTATATTTAATTTCAACCATTCCTTAGAGTTTTAAAAATAATGTCCAGTCCAAAAAAAAAAAAGTCCAAAAAGTGTCCAAAAATAAAAAGAAAAATTACAAAAATACAAACCTATTTACAGTTTCTTAAAATAAAACAAAATAGCTATATACAAAATCTTCTTCTTCACTCCTTTTGAATTCCTCTTTTCTTTCCTTCTTTGGAAGATGCTTTCCTTTATAGCACTTTTTCTTTCCTTGTAGCTTCGCTCTAAATCTGAAAAGAATCGAAAAATACCAAAGGCGTAAAAGAGAACAAAAAATATAAAAAATAAAAATAGAAATAACTCTAAAACCTAAAACCTAAATAGAAGTCCGCGTCGGCGGCGCCAAAAATTGATGTAGTTTTTTAAGTGGTAAATAAAGTTCGTTTCTCGGACTTGTGTAGACTCGATTTAAGACTTAATAAAAGAAAACACTAAAAATAAATAAAATATATTCACAAGGTTGTCACAAATATCGAGAAAGACTGGGACTTAGGATTCCACCAAACTTCATAATTAATTGGTTCATACAATGATTCATAACAATTCTAGCTCTTTGATAGACTCTATATCTTTGCCAAAAGTAGATTCTTAAAAGATTGACTGTAAATCACAAGCATGACGCATCAAAAGTACTTAGACCAAGCATACATCATCAAACAAAATCACAATCAATTAAGAAAAATCATAAATCGATTAAAACAAGTGCAAAAGTCATAAAGAATCAATTATAGTTACCAATCAATTGTGAAACATGGCTTCCTCCGCCATCCTAGTGTTGGGGTTTAGCTTCTCATGGTGAAAATATGCCCAAAGGATTTATTCATAACTCAAAAGGTGTTTAAAGGATGGAAATATATGAAAAAGAAGAAAGCAGCTCAATTGCAACGCTTATAAGCGTTAGAAACTGTATGTTACAAAGACTATAGAGATATAAAACTGCTGCAACGACTGACTTATGTATTATCGTTTATTTCACGACTGACTCTGGCAGGTATATGTTCTTGAGTTCTTCTTCTTCACCAGTAGCAGCAGCATACCTCTGCAACTCCTTCTTTCTCGCTCTGCAGCTCCTCCACACCCTCCGTTCGGTCCTCCAAAGTCTCGACTACCCTTTTGCGGCTCCTACCTCCTTATATATCCACCACAGGCCGAATATAACTCAATTCAATCCCTGTTTTCTTCACACGAAAGTCTTGGACTTCTCTTCGCCCACAGATCACGGATTTTCACTATTTTTTCTCTTCTTTACGCGCTGAATTACTCCCAACTTTCCATATTTATTCTGATTCCGAACAAACACCTTCCCTGTTTAATCTCAGCCAAATCATAATCCAGTTCCATTAAAATCTCTGAGAGTATCATAACTTGCCTTCTTTCCCTGTTAGCCGATATTAATATGGAAACTTCCCTTTTTTTCCCGTTAACAATACCATTACCTGTTGTGTTTTAAGTAAACAGGATAATCCGAAACCAAACCCGAGAAGAACTCCCATAGAATCTCATTCAAATTCTCTCCTGAAGAACCGAGAAAACTCATACCCTGTTTTGTGTCGTCTATGTAGTTGCAGGAAATCCTACACTACACCCCTCACAATAATCCACACAACTAAGACATTTGAAGATGAATAACACTGATTTTATTGATTATTTCCTTGAATGTTTACAAGATAAAATAGAAAAGAGCTAAAGAAATTAATATAACCACAAACTTTCTCTTTCCTAATGACTTGTCTAACACTCTGAAAAGAATCTCCCTCTACAATAGACTTGCTCAACTCTTTATATAGGGTAGTACACAATGGATGACAGCTAAGCTGTCCTTTATTTTCGGGAATGACTTGCGAAATATCGCGAGTGTACAAGTATATAATCTCGCGACACTCTTAAACTTCGCTAGATCTTCACATCTTTCTCGTGTTTTGGCTGTCGTCATTCATTGCGTCATTTATATTACTCTTCTGCGACGCCTTCGCGGTGCTGTCGTTTACTAATCTCGCAAAATACTGATGTTGCGATATTCAGATCCTACATTCTAGATGATCCAGCCCAACTCAGTTGGATTTAAACACCATGTCAAGCCTGTTACGCTCTAAAAGGTCCATACCAGTCGAATCCAACAATCCAATCCGATGAAATCTCCCCGAGATTCAACTCAGAAACTTACGCAGGAAACTAAAGTTTGAACCTGCGTTTTCCCGCAAAAATTCAGGGAAGGTAATGGAGTCCCCTTATCCAGTTCCGGTGTTCCCTTAACAGCTGTTATGGGGTGCCCTGAATCAGGGGTGTCTTTAATTGTAGGTGCCCCTTAGTAATTGAGGTGCCCGATCCAAATGAGGGGTACCTTTAGTAATTTTCTCCCACGAGCGCAAAAACTACTTTTCAAGCCAATTTCGACGCAAAAGCTTAAAACTCCAAAAACACCTACAAAGACATAAAAAGCCATAATTAATATAAAATCGAGCACTATCAATACATAAAATTGAGATCATATCAGACACATAAATGTGTCTATCAATATATTTTTCAAATTTACGTGAGTTTCACGTTAAATATTTACATAGTTTGTAAAATCATGTTTTGATTTTGAACAACTATTGAAAGTAGACAATTATACATGGTGAAATAATGTCTGTATGTGAGTTTTCACAATTGTAGGATGGACGTCTGTCCAATTTTTGAAAAACCAGTGGATGTTAAAATTCACGTGAGTCGTTCACGGTTTTATGAACATCAAGTCATGATTTTGAATAATGAATTTTGCTCGTCTTTGCAGGTTTGAAGGAACGAGCAAGTTTTCGAAATTCTGACATTATAATCACTATAGCTAGTGAAATTGTAAATAGTTAAGAGTTGGATTGTTACCATTTTTGTAGACGCTGATGTGAGCACCTTTGTTATGCTTTAATTTCACTGCTTTGATGAAATTTGCACCTCTGAATGACATTCTGCAGTAGAAATATCACATGGATACCGCAGCTACTTTGCAGAGATGTCAGTTATGAGACTCCTTTAGTTGATGAAGAGGAAGAAGCGGTGACTAAGAGTTCTCCAAATGCGAATGAAGAATTCTTCTTGGTCCAATATAAACCCGAAAAATGTCATCCAGGTTCGAGCACTGTAAAGTCCCCTATCTCTTTGGTGAGTTGTTAGCGCTCCTTACATCATGACTTTTTCTTGTCCGTGCAATTAGGATCACGAGACCAAGGTTTGTTATTTCTTTTCATAATTTTGCTCCGTCAATCCTTGACAGTCTTCAATTCTCTGCTAGTGAACGAACAGTTTGTGAATCGAGTGTTGAGGAAGAAGTCGACGTAAGTACTTCTTCATATAGTCGTTCATAGCATTCCTTGAATGAAATATCACTAATTGTTGTTGATGTATCCAGGAGGAGATTTCCATGGAACGAGGGAGTACTGATGATGCCCATTCGTCTTTGGAGGATGGTGAAGAAGAAAACCCTGGATTTCGAAACCGAGTGAAAGCAATGATATTTCCAATGGTGATGTTGGCAATTCCGGTCCTTTGAGCACTTTAGGGACCACTCCAGTATGTACCCATTGTATATTTTCTTCATAGAAGTATGAAATTGCTGATTTGTGAATGAATGAACGAGTACCCATATGAAATGAATGAAAATTTTGCCGAAATACGTCACCAGAAAATTCAGACTTCAGCCTTTCAGTAAAAACGCTGTAGATTCTTCGTACGATGTCGGATTTTCGCGATGTACCCATGTTTTTTCATTCCCAGGAAATTTCCAAGCTTTAGCAAAGAAGATTTTTGAGTTTCAAATATGTTTAGGGGCCAAAATAGGCGAAACAGTAAGCTTCCAGGAGACTTCCAGAAATTTTCAGCTGGCATGTAGTCCAATGTTTTGGCCACATATCTTTGCTCATTTCTCCAATTTCTGTGAATTTTGGATATGTTGTAGGAGACATCCATACGAAGAGAATGGTATAAGACCCATCCCTAGATTCTTCACCAATTTCTCCCAGCTCGCTTCTTTGTGTGGGATAGTATAAAATCACCTCATACGAGCTTGTTGTAGAACACTCTTGTTATTTCTTTGGACCATTCGCTTGTGTCTTTAACGGTTGGTGAAGGATTTCAATGCCATTGATTCATTTAAGATCAGGACCCCTTGATTGATACATGAGCATGGTGCCTGCAGCCACCTTGTTTCTGTCAGTCGTAGAAACATTACTTCTGAAACCCTGGTCACGGGACCATAACTGAGGTTGCACTCAAGAGGGGGTGGGGTAATGACCATGGTTTCATGTCCCGGTGGTAGAATTCCTTTTATGATGAATGATCATCACATGAGAGTCTGGTTCCACGGGTCTTGGAATGTGAAACTTATCATCATGATTAGTGGACCGTCAGTCCCCAGTATTTTGTTAAATCTCTCCTTTTCGTTTTCTCTTCTTCTGGCAAGACTTGGATAGAGGACCCAGGTAGGAAAAATTGATATAAAGACCTAAGTGGTAGAAGTTGGAGGTACCTTGATGAAGTACTTAGTGGAAAGACCTGGTGGACACCAATCGACTGTGGAAGTTATGAATCCCGTCTAAGAATTTCTGCTTGCATGTTGTACGCTCTGGAAGCTGTAGGAACCTCATACGATGTCGGAATTCGATGCTTGACCCCAACTTTTGAAGCTAAGAGATTGAGTTATTACATGAGAAAATAATCACTCAATTTGGAGTTGTAGAGATCATCCAACGAAGCGTGCACATTTGTAATTTGTAATCCCGTACAAATTTTTCAGATTTCGTAGACCTGACGGTAAATGCCATATCTTTCAGCTCGTATGTCCGATTGATGCGCCCTTTTGGTATGTTGTATAAGAGACATAGACGAACATATTTTGTTGAGGAAACATTGTCCCATTCCTCACCCATTGGTACGTTTTTGTAAACCCATGGCCTGAAGTGTGTTGTATCTCATTTGTAGAGGTGATGAGAACATTTTGTAGAAGACTTTGGATTATGTCCACCAGTTGTGCAAGCTTTGGGAAGACTTTCATGTGAGCATGTTATCAGGTCTACACATCTTGATATGAATAATTGGTTCTTAGAGAAGTCCGCTTCATGTGTAACACTTCAGAGAATGGTTAGTTGATGAAGCCCTGTCATGAGGATGTTGCTTCTGAGACCGTTGTTGGTGCTGAGACCATGGATGAAGTTGCTCCAGAGACCAAAAAGGCTAGAACCATGATTATCGACATGATATTAGTTCTTCCATCCAGTGAGTCTTTACATTCACGAGCTAGTTGGAGGGTTAAGCATTCTCAAGATGAAGGTGTACTGATTAGCTCGAATTCTTGTGAACAATATGACTTTACTGTGATCTGGCTTCGTCGGTGAATCGACGTTGTTGTGGAAGATGGCAGCACCGGTCTTCATTTTGGATGTGATCGGTGAAGAGAGGAAGTTCCTCGGCAGGGGTTTGTAGCGTCTATTGATGATGTTGCATCTGCTTCAGAAGTCCTATCATGGATTATTGATTGATCGTGGTGACGTTGAATCAACATATCATCGTCGAGATTTTTATGCTGAAGCTAGAGGCGCAAGGTGTACTCTTTGATTGGGAGTACAATTTGAAGGCTTCTTAGATGCTTGAGCGTTGAAGCGTCATATCTCTTGAGTGTTGAATATCGTAGGCTTGTATCGACTCCGAGTATCTTCTATTGATCCAGCATTCCTTTTGCGGTAGGATTCTACACTTGTGCAAACATCAAAGCTTTCTTATTTTGTGTCACACATGGACACTCCTGCAAGGCTATGGAGAAACGCCCAAAGTGTTCTTTGCCATGCTTGGATATCATCTCAGTAATGAATGTCTTAGTGAGATGCTCGATTCGGAGAGATGGTGGAGCTATCCATTCATAACGTCTTGAAGATTTTCCAGCAGAATTGAGTCCCCATGCTAGGATAGCATGTGAGGAAATAAATGATATGGACATGGAAGGAATGAGACTTTCCTGAGTGCGGAACCTCTTGATGAATGTCTATGCATCTTTTTGCAGGTTCTTTCTTCAACTTCGTCAAAGTTCGAAATTGCTCCAAGTGCTCTGATGATGGAATGTCCGCCAAATCTTCCGGATCAGAACTTTCTTCGTTGGAGAGATGTGCAACCAAACGCGCTTTGTCAGTACCCATCTTTTAGCGTGGATCCATGATCGTCTGAATAACATGTCATATCTTGGATCTTTCTGATTATGTGAAACTTGGTTTCTGTCCAGGTTGAACATATGTTCACTTTGAGAGTGATGTAGCCATAAGTATATTCGAATGTTCCTTCAAGGTCTCTGATTGAGACGGGATCACGAGTAGCTTCTTGTCGAGTGATGCCTGCGGCTCTGAGGGTTTTCAGTGGAATGATGTTGATGACGGTGTCAGCATTGATCAACATTCTTCCGAACTTATTTCCTCTCTTCGAAGATGGAATGTGGTAAGCAGTCCCCAGTCGTGCATCTTCAAGGAGTATTTCCGGGATGGACAGACGTCTAACACAATGTTCGGTGCTATGAACATGTCTTTTCTTTATGCCTTAGACAGATAGAGCAATTTCACAGATATGCTCGATCAACGATTGAACTACTTCTTTTACTGGTTGTTCAGAGAGTGTAAAGGTTCTGATTAAGAGAGGATTCTTGTGTACTCCTTCAGTCCCCAGTTGAAGCTATTGTGGATCAACCTTCTCTTTGAAGATGTGCTTCAAAATATTGCAGTTACTTGTTGGATGATTGATGAATCTATGAAGGTGACAGTACCTGAGATTCTCCATTTTTGCTCCAGTTGGCTCTACATCAATTTGATTGTATCATCTTGAACCCAGACTTCCGGAAACTCGATCACTTCTTAATTGTGAAGAGGGAGGTTTGAGTCTGTCTGATCATTTCCCGTTTGTTGATGCTAGGTCGAGGATTGTGCATTTCAGGATTGGTTATCCTTTCTTTGCGCTTTCGGAGGAGCCTGGGAGATTGGAGGAGCATGCTTGTGCTGTGGTGCCTCGGCTTTCCTTTTGATTCCTTCTGCAACAATATTTTTGGAAGGTTGGAGATTGTATTGTTCGTTGACTGAGTGTCGGATATCGCGAGTTCCACGAGGTTCCTAAATCTTTGTAGACTTTGCTCTTTCTAGTAAAGCAGGCACGGTAGTTTCTGATAGCTTAGCTGCTTTATGAAGTTCTGAAAAAGTCTGGAACCGGAGAATTTCCAATAAAGCTCTGTAAACCTGGATCATTCCGTTGATGCACAAGTCTACAAGTTGCTGCTCTGTGACGTTTGGGTCGTGACAGCCCAAGGCTTGAGCTCTGAACCTTTTCACATAATCATTGGGATGTTCATCGCTCCTTTGAAACATCCTTCCTAGAGAGAGTGACTTGCTCTGACACGAAGAAGTATTTTCTGTAGAAAGTATTAATCATATCTCCCCAACTGGTGATACCTCCTGGTGCGATGTTGTTGTACCAGGTGTATGCTCTGCCTTTTGGAAGTGGAATCCTCTGTGTGGCAGCAGGATATGGAGGTTGGTGACGGTGAACAGATGATGTCTTGTATTTTCCTCGATCCTCAAAAAAGCGCTCCATGTCTTCACGAGTGATGAAACTTGCAGGTTCCATTGCTGGCGATTCATCTGTAGCTTTGCGGACTTCTTCATCATGTACAACATGGATTGGAGAGATTTCAAGATCAGCAGTTGAAGATGTTTCTTTAGCTTTTCCTTTCTCGCGCTGAGGCTGAGTTCATTCAAACGCAAGCTTGTCTGTGAAAGTTTTGAGATAAGCACACAGATCTTTCTGTGTTGTAGCCATGAAAGTCTGAACCTTCGTGAGGTCAACTATGGTTTCTTCAGGAGATCCTTTAGGAGGTGGATTGTTGATAGTTCCAGAAGCATTGCTTGCAACATTGACATGAGTGATCACTGGAGCACCATCACTTGGAGGAGTAGTAGTAACATGTGGCGTGACATTTCTGGCCGGAGGAGTGGTGTTAGCGGTACCACTAGAGTCTGCAACGTTGAGAGGAGTAGTACTTGCAGTGGGAGTACCACTAGAACTTGCAATGTTAGAGTTGGGTGCTGAACCCGGATTGGTAAATGGACCAGACCTTAGACCGACCATCTTTGTGAGAATTGAGATTGTAACCGAGAGAATGATCTCCCACTGTGGTCGCCAATCTGTAGATGGGGAAAAATGAGTTGCTGGTTTTTAAGGAATTGAGGAGACGACCATGCGGAGGAAACTCCTTGAACCGAGCGAACTGTCTAACCTCACACAGATGCACTGCAAGAAGGGAGTGCTTTGAATTCGAGAGATCAATCTGTAGTACTCCGGCCTAAACCAAGACAATGACCGTTCCAGAGTAAATTCGGTCACAAGAGAGGATGGGTCGATCTTAGGAGGGAAGCTGAGAAATATGTGAGATCAATGGTGATCGAAGATTTTAGGTGTGTTGTGTATTCTGAAATAAGATAAGTTCTGAATGATTGAATTTGCTCTGTTGGGAGTAATTGATCAGATGTTGAGTTGTTAATCTCTTGTTGTCTGTTTGACGTGAGATTCTCCCCCTTTTCAATCAGGATTCAGAGACTTATTTATATTGCTAGAATTGTAAACACCATGATCCCATGAAGTGTGACAGTTGATGGAATCAAAGAGTGGAGAAGTGGAAATTGTGTTAAAACCAGTTGTTCAACGTGCGGAGACTTGGTTGATTTTCATCCACTACTTTGTTAACTCCTACAACTCATTGCACGATTTGCTCACATTCTCGTCGTGTGTATGGATAAACGTGCCATAGACCGCCAGACCAAAACCTTAGTTAATACCCCCCCCCCCCCCCATGTAACACGATTGATGTCTCGTGTGATTGTGGAGTCTGCAAGGCAGGCGTGTATTTAGTTAGTCAGTTGCTGACTTCATGGGACGATGAGACCTTGTATTGTTGAGTCGAACATGGTTTGAAAATGTTCTGAGACTCACGAATTGAGATATGATGTATGAATAAACATAGTCGACGTGAGAAAATGTTTCTCATTCGATGATTTGTTGAATATTGATAGTTGAACCAATATTCCTTGGTTTGAGCAAATGCTGCTCACCAGAGAAAATATTGCTCTTTTGATGAATTACTGAATATTGATAGTTGAATCAATATTCTTCAGTACGATCAAATATTGTTCATCTGAGTGAATGTTGCTCATTTGATGAATCGTTGAACATTGATAGTTGAACCAATATTCCTTAGTCTGAGCAAATATTGCTCGTGTGAGCAAATGTTGCTCATTTGATGAATTATTGGTAGCATGACCAAATAAAGTATTAAAGCAGAATACTGGCAACTGAACCGAGTATAATTAATAAAATGTTGATCATGAGATCAACGTAAAATTATTAGCGTTTGAATCTGGAATTATGAACCTTGGACTCAAAACCCTAATTTGAACAATTAATGATCAATTGATGATTTATTGAAAATAAACCACAGAGTGAAGGAAGGACCGGCTTAATGGGATTATGGGTCGACCATGTAACGCCCAGATGCTCAAGTGAGCAAAATATACCAAAGTCTCTTGAAGACTAGTTGATTTGTTGATGAAAAGACGATTAAATGTTGGTTTAATCGTTAAAATAATGCTCGTCTGAACCTTAGGTGATGAAACCTAATTAATTATGAAGATATGAGGGATCGACCAAGGGGTTATGAAATCGGCCCTGGGTCATCACGGGATCAAATAATGATCGTTCCATGAAACTCTAAATTGTTTGGAAGAGTTTTGGACCTAATACGTGGAATTGCGCAAATTAGGTCAAATTGTGAAAACTCATGGGACCGGCTCCTTGCAAGCCAAAGAGCCAACCTTGGTAGATCAAGGTAACATGCTCACGTCACCAAAGTGTTCGTATTTCAGTTCTGAGAATTTTGATATTTTCTGATGTGCGTTTGAGCAACATTTTGAGAAAATATGAAGAAATCAGGGATTTTGATGAAACTGAGGAAACTTCATGAGATGAAGGAAAAATAATAATAAAATGAAGGAATCATGGAGTATGGGACCGGCTATGGCCAAGGCATGGCCGGACGCACGGCCAATGAGCACGGTCCCATAGCATTTCCCTAATTTTATTATATTTTTCATGATTTTATGGAAATATCATAAAATCAAGGAGTTTGTTGAAACTAAGGAGTTTTGTTGAAATCAAGGAGTTTCCTTGAAGTGAAGGAGTTTCCATGAGATGAAGGAAACAAAAATATTAATAATAATAAAATAAGGGCGTGTGGGACCGGCTTGGGCATGGTCGGCCGGCTAGGGCCCGGTCCCGTGAGTTTTCCCTAATTTTATGTATTATTTCATGATTTGAAGGAATTTTCATAATTTGAATGAAACATCATGAAATCAAGGAATTTCATGGGATCAAGGAAACATAAAAATAATTTTGATAAAAATAAGGGGTGTGTGGGACCGGCTAGGGCATGACCGGCCGGCTAGGGCCCGGTCCCACTAGTTTCCCTAATTTTTATTATTTTTCATGGTTTGAAGGAATTACCATGAGATTAAGGAGTTTTCATGAGATTAGGGAAATAATAATAAAATAATGAGGAATCATGAGGTGTGGGACCTGCCATGACTAGGGCATAACCGGCCGGCTAGTAGACACGGTCCCACGACACCTTTTCCAATTTTATATTATTTCCTTGATGCGAAGGAAACACCATGAAACTGAGGAATTTCCTTAAAACGAAGGATATTTGCTCAAATGAAGGGATATTCATGAGATCAAGGAAAATAACAAAAAATATGATAAAATATAAAATTGGGCGTGGGACTGGTCACGGCACGATCGGCCGGCCGGTGGGCCCAGTCCCTCAGCGCCTTGATTAATATTTTATTTTTTATTATTTTATTCCTATTTTGCATAGGTTCATCGTTCCTTCGTATTTTGGAATGCTCGTTCGTGCATTCAAAGGCTCGTTAGTGCATTATTGCTAAGTACACTTGCACCATTTTGGTCGGGGCTGACTCGAAGGTAGCTCAGATGCCCGTGTGTTGAATATTTATTACTAACCCATGGAATTCTGCAGGGAAGAACCATAAATTGAAGTAACGAAATATTATAAAATCATTGAATATTTTCCAGGGATTCAGTTAATGAATCTAATGATTTAAGAATAATTAATTGATGGCTTTATAGTAGTACGATCGTCTAGGAGCATTAATTTTTCGGGGATTGAGTGATATGAGTGATCGGTTGTCAGCCAAGAAAAAATAATTTCACTTTCTAACTCTACTAAATATAAATGAAGTACGTGGTAAGAAAGAGTTCGTATCCACAGAGAGGCAATTGTTGTTATGCGATTTCAGTTTCTTAGTAACCAAGGGGGGATTTTTGTTTTATCTAAGCAATAAAAATAATTGAAAGCAATAAAATAATTTGAATAATCAATAAGGAGAAGATATTGGTCACGAGATAGTATCATTCACAAACATGTATTTTCATCAATGACTAGAATTGGTATTTTAATATCTCATTTACTAAAAGTCCTAGGATACCTTGATCGCAAGTATATCCCGCTAATTCCCTGATTTCATCACAACCACATTAAAACATGCATATGTGAATTCTTCCTAGAAAGCAACCTAAAGTGTAAAAGCACAATTAAGTTTAACTCCCTCAAAGCACTAGTTCTATGGAATAAGACTAATCAAGGCAATCAAATGTGTAAAAGCACTAATTCAATTTAACCAAGGTTATGATTAATATGCAATTATAAAGATGTATCACTACAAGTAATAACCACACTATGCTACTTAGAATCAGGGATAAACAACTATTTCGTATTGAAAACCCTAATCTAGCAATAGAGATGAATGTAAATCGGATTGATTCCGGACTCAACCAAACAAACAATCAAATCATATGACAATATTAATAATGAATCATAAACAATAAAGTATTGAGACAAAACTAATTCATAGATTTAAATAACATGTTGAGAAATCAACTTTATCCCATAACCAATAATATGTGTTTAGCTACTCATAGCTATGGAGTTCATCATAAAAATATTAATTGAATAGAAGAAGATGAACAAAAGCAAACCCTAGTAGCGTAAACAAAAGCGGCTCTCTCCAAGTTCCAAGAATAATACGTGATGATCAAAGAAGTAGAAGACTTTTCCTTTTGTAGCTTTTCATCCTTCCAAAACTAGGTCTTCAAAGCCCAAAGTCCAATAACAAGATGTCCACCAAGCCCATATGTGAGGAGTACCCATGTGAAAATATGTCCCAAAAAAATAGTCGTCGGAAAACTGTTATTATAGCCGGAAATTGGCCGGAAGAGAGCTCAGGTGACCGGCAAAGTCCACCCGGTCACCGGTCAACGAGTCAGCTCGGTCAAGGTCTGACCGAGTCAAATCGGGTAGTCAACTGAGTTAGGTTCGAGTCAGGGCTGAGTCAGGGCCTAACTGGTTTGCCAGGCCAAAGCCATTTTTCACAGGCCAAAGTTTGTGTTGCACCAGGATGGTGCATCACTGCTTCACTTCCAACCATAGTGGCTTGCACACTTCTCTGTCACTTTCGCACATCAGCTGTATCAACACAAGGCCTTCTCTGCAACGCCAACACTGACTCGCGCACATCTTCCAGCCTCAACATTCTCCAGTCCAATAACATATTCACTAGTAGCAGCTTCATATACCAATTTCCAACAGTAGCATAAGCCAATACCCTGTCCAATTCCATGCACCTGCTACACATCCAATTCATCAATGCAACACCAGGACCCCTGCCATTCAGACTCATTTCAGTTCATATACCAGCTCCAATTCTGCTCAACTACATCCATTCTATAACAGCACAAGCATTAATGCATGTCTGTACTTTCACCAGTTTCATTTCCTACAGCTAGCTTATACTGCAACATAATACGCAGCTTCAATTCAATGCCATCAGCTCTCTAACTCATATTCACCAAGTGCAGCAACCCTACTTCAGTTCTACACCACCTACAAACCATAGTAACCACCAGAATCACCTTCTTGCCTAGCACTTCCACTTCAGGCAGCACCACAACATTATCTCACCACCACCAGCATACAGCTTCGAGTCATTTCCCTGTAACATTACAGCTGCAACCTAAACATTCATCTACTCATTCCTTGACTCGAGCTCGGATTCGAACCTCCAAAACCTAAACTGCAGCTTCATAAACATCATTTCCCATCGCAACTCAGCTCACAAGACTTGAGCTTCGCCTGCTACCACTCATCTTCTTCTCAATGTCAGCTTCCACTCATCTACTTGAGCAACACCAGTTACAGCTCTGCCTCCTTGAACTGCACCTGCAACTTCATCATCTTTTTGCTTCTCTGCTCACACTTTCCAGTCTAGCAGCTTCTTCTTTGCAGTAGCGGCCTGCAATTCCTAGCCCAACGTCACCAGTTCCCTGTAATCAACCAACTCCTCCACTGAATTAAGCTAGTACCCTGTAGTTCCAACTCCAGCTCAACCTGTCACTGCAAAACCACTTCAACCATCTAGTTCCAGTTCAAACCAGCTGCATCCAACCACTGCAGAATCACCAGCTATCTCCATAAGCAAACCATCAACACAAATCCCATTGTTTATCCTTGAAAACACTCACACACAGTACCCATTGTAGACAACAACACCATCTGCTTCATACCAAATTTCCACCAGTGCTTCAACAACATCAATTCTTTGTTCACCAGCCGACAACAACATCAACTTCAATTCCCACTCAGAACCAAACATCCAGCCATCGCACCTGTAACCTAAGCATTCATCTAGACAACATTTCAATCTCCTCATCTAATGCTTCACCTGCAGGTTCCTGCTCTATTTCACACATCCTAGTTCTTAGCACCTGTTGAGCAACAACACTTCTTTAAGCAACACCATCACCTGCAGTTCAGATTACATCCCATGACAACCATCAACCAACAGAACCCATTAGGAAATAACATCCATTTCATTCTCAGCTCAAGAACTCCACCAAACTGCTTCAATCGAACCCATCTTCCATTCTATCACTGCCTGCAACTCAACATCATGGATTGCAATTGCAGCTACAGCTCTGCAATACCTCACAACCATTCAAGAACTCCCATTACAGCTGCATCACAACCTTGAAATTTTCCAGCTCTGCAACAACATGAACCCTGCAATAACAACCTAGCGTTCATCTAATTGCTGCAGTTCATAGCCATCTCAGTCACTACTTCAATCAAGGCAACATGCACCACCAGAAACCTCCTCCATTTAATTTATCATCTTCACCTGAATTCATCCACAATACTCATTCAATCTCATAACTCAAAACCCTGGCAACAATTTCTTCTATGACGTATCACTTCCATTGATAACAGATCAAACCCTTCAAGAACACCACAGATTTCATCTTCAAGTACAGAAACCCTAACTCAACTTCTGTTGAATCTGAACCAAACCTATTTCCGTCGATCTCTCTTCTCTGAAGTCCATGGTCGCTTTCATCATCGCCATCAACAAAATCATTTCCTTCTCCTTAAACTCAGATTAAACCCAATTTGATATCAGCTTCATCTTCTTCATGTACTAAGAACATTAGTAATCTCTCCTCTGGATTCTTCTAAATTTCTCAAACAGAATCAAATCCTCCTTCTCTCGATCTCTGCTTCAGTACCCTAGCCAATTCCTACCATTAATACACAATTTCAGCTGTTTGAGTTCGAATATCACCAATAACAACTTCGATCTGAGTTTCCTCCATGGCTGCTGCGCCTCTTTCTTCTCTATGTTTCAGAAACAAATAATTGAGAATTGATTTTCTCTAATTTTTAGGTCTTGTGTAGGAAAATGCAAGTTGATACAGCTACCCAGATGAAATAGATAAGGGCCAACCCGTGATGTCTTCCCTTTGCTTCTCTAGACTAAGCTACAGTGGTTGTCCCTATCATTTGGCTTAACTCGGCTGCGCTTCAAAATGATGCTTTTGCCTTTTTCGCTCCAAATGAGTGATTTTTCCTTCTTTTGCTCATAATGACTCCAAAGTACCTAATAAACTCAAAACCAAACATAAGTTACATAATTTACAAGAAAACTAGCGAAGAAAGCATAAACTATAGATATAAATGAAGGTGTTTATGACACCTATCAAATTCCCCACACTTAGACTTTGCTAGTCCTCGAGCAAATCAAACAAAACAAATCTAAAAACATACATACAACTCTGTGTCATCGATGCTACGGTCACACTTAGCACGTATAAAAAGACTTTGAACCCCTAGGTGTCCCTAGTGGACGAGTTATAGTCTCGTGAGGGGTTACTAGAGATATACCCACAAAACCTACTTTTCCAACTTACTAGTTCTCCGTAATGATAGCATCCAACGGGCTAAGAAGACATAGAGATTCTGCACACTAGTCATAAGAAATTAGACACATAAATGAACACAATCTCATTCTTAAAAGTTGAGAGAGAAATAACCATCCCTTATCGAAAGAAATTCGGGTTCGGAGTGATCGAAAGTCTCGACTCTGCCTCACAAGAAAGGGTTTTATGAAGTTTCTCTCAATAATAGATAGCTTTTTATGGGTCACACATGTGTCCAGGTAGGAATGAAGAGAGAATCCTGTGACACGTTGAATGGTAGGAAGGCAAAACCCTCCGAATTGTTTTGAAAACCCACATCTTTTATCATTTTTGAAAACCCATTTTTTCTGACGATCTCTAGGAAAGGAAATCAACCACTTAACGAAGGTGGGAATATGCTTACTTACCTTGTTATCTGTTCGGCGTGCAGCTAGCACCACTCTCACAGCATCCATAGAAACGTCTTCGATCTTCATTCGGTGTCTTCATCTTCGTCTTCGTTCTTCAACTCTTGATGATAAAATCTTGAACTTCGTAGAATCTTGACAATGTAACTCTTTTCCTCTGAATCCTTATTGCTTGAAACTTCATTGTAGATATTCCTTCTTCCATTGGCTTTATTGAAAGAATACAAAACTAAAAACGAACTATACAAACCCAAAATATGATACAATGAATTTTTCTTGTCTTTTTTTTTTTTTTTATATATTCTTTATTGAGACAAGAAAAATAAAACAAATACAAAATGAAAACAAAACAAAACAAAATAATAAAACTAATAATGAACCTAAAGAAATTTTCTCTTGTCTTTTTTTTGTTTTTTTTTGTTTTTTGAGACAAGAGAAATAAACACAAATAAACAAATATGAATAAAGATAAAATGAAAATGCAAGTACAAAGGCCATGGTGTAAGTACTTTACCGCTCAATTCTTCACAACTTGTATGTCTTGATATTATAAACTTCTCAAATTCTCATCTTGATAATCTTCACTCTTGTACCATAGTCTTCAACTTATAAAAATTCTGCTCCTTGTCTTGTTGATTTACTTGAATCTGAATTCTGCTCATTTCTGTACAGTTGTTTGTAAACCTTGAACATCTTCAACTTTCCTTCGAATTTGTGATGCTCCTCTTGTTGATGATGATGGTGTTTCTATGGACCTGTTGGTGTAGAGAGAGATAAGGTGGATGGTGCTAACTGCGAACAAGATTACAAGTGGTATGTAAGTTAGCAATTCGATGTCACCATCATGGTTGATAAAAATAGCACTCAAGAGATCAAAATAGTGCTTCTATTGGTGGGAGGTTGGGTAGCTCACCATTCTACCCGGAATTTACGTACGGTGCCACACACTCTAAAAGCACATATTTAGACATGTACAAAGAATTGAAGGCCGGTGCTTCTCATGATGTAACATGGGTAGTCTCCATTATAGGGGACCACTACTCTAATACCAAATTCAATCTGCACCTTATTTGCCGCTGGCATGGTTAAATCCAACTTTAACTCTCATACAATTAAGAAACCCGATCATGTTCTCTGTCATCTCTAAGTTCAGTCACTTTTATGAGAATCTCGATGTAATCTTAGCGACATGTATACTATGTGACTCTAAACTAACCACAAGTTGGAGTTTTTTTTTTTATTCACTAATTTACACAAAAGTTGAAAATTTCAAAAATTTACAATGCAAATGCTTAACCACTCCCCCACACTTAAACGTTACATTGTCCTCAATGTAAATTGAATCGTCCAAAGTAAGTCAAGGTGGGAAATCCTACATGATAATATGACAAGAAATCAGAAAAAATAAAAACAAGACAAGAAAAAACTAAAAACAAGACATGAAAATAAAAATAAAACAAGAAATACTCATCTGATGGGTTGCCTCCCATTTAGCGCTTGGTTTAAAGTCGTCAGCCCGACTATCTCCTTGCTTTCTACGACTCCTCCAAAGGGAGTACATCCACAAAGTTAACTCCTTCCACCACTTCGGAAGTGAAATTCTCATAATATGGTTTCAACCGGTGCCCATTAACTTTAAGTTCTTTTCCTGTAGCTATGCTACGAATTTCCACTGCACCATGAGAAAACACATTAGTAACAATAAAAGGTCCGATCCATCGTGACCTTAATTTACCCGGAAATAATTGCAAGCGAGAATTAAACAAAAGCACTTTTTTCCCAATGCAAAATTGTTTCATAGAAATCATGTTATCATGAAATGCTTTCGTCTTTTCCTTATAAATGCGTGAGCTTTCAAATGCATCATTGTGAAGTTCCTCTAGCTCTTGGAGTTGTAACTTCCTTTGCTTTCTAGCCCCATCCATCTCCATATTGCATTCCTTAATAGCCCAAAACGCCTTATGCTCAATTTCAACGGGTAAATGACAAGGTTTACCATACACAAGCCTAAAGGGAGACATCCCGATAGGTGTCTTGTATGCGGTTCTATAAGCCCACAAAGCATCATTAAGTCGCATGCTCCAATCTTTCCTTGTTGGGTTCACCGTCTTCTCTAGAATGGATTTCACCTCCCGGTAAGACACCTCAGCTTGTACATTTGTTTGGGGATGATAATGTGTTGCAATCTTGTGCGACACATTATACTTCTTCAACAAGCTTTGTAAAATCCTGTTTTTGAAGTGAGAACCCCCATCGCTAATTATGGCTCTTGGAATTCCAAACCTTACAAAGATATTAGCTTTCACAAAATCTGAAACCACTTTAGAATCATTAGTTGGGGTGGCCTTAGCTTCCACCCATTTCGAGACATAATCAACAACAAGTAAGATATAAAAATTCCCATGGGAGTTGACAAAAGGACCCATAAAATCAATACCCCATACATCAAAAACTTCAATAAATTGAATAAAAGTTCGTGGCATTTGATTTCGGGCACGTAGATTGCCTGTTCTTTGGCACCTATCACAAGTTGTACAAAATATATGTGCCTCCTTAAACAAGGTTGGCCAATAGAAACTGCTTTCAAGTACCTTGTGAGCGGTTCTCTTACTCCCAAAGTGTCCTCCGCAAGCATAGGAGTGACAAAAAGACAAGATAGAATTAAATTCAGATTCGGAACGCACCTTCGTATTACTTGGTCACTACAATGTTTCCACAAGTATGGATCATCCCATATGTATTGGTTTCCTAACTTCTTAAGTTTGTTCCTCTCAGCACGAGACAAGTTCTTTGAGATTTGTTTAGACACCAAGTAATTGACAATATCGGCATACCATGGTTCTCCAAAGGCAATTGAGAATAGTTGCTCATCCGGGAAACTTTCACGAAATGGGATAGCTTCCTTGTCCACAGCAAGATGGCTCAAGTGATCCGCAACGGTGTTCTCAATTCCTTTCTTGTCCTTGATTTCAATATCAAACTCTTGCAAGAGTAAAATCCATCGTATGAGCCTCGGTTTCGCTTCTTTCTTCATTAGCAAGTACCTAAGTGCTGCATGATCAGAAAAGACAACAACTTTTGTACCAATTAGATAAGAGCGAAACTTTTCCAAAGCAAAAACAATGGCTAACAACTCTTTTTCAGTAGTTGTGTAGTTTTGTTGGGCCTCATTTAGCGTTCTCGAAGCATAATAAATAGCATGAGGAGTCTTCCCCACACGTTGCCCAAGCACCGCACCAACCGCATAGTCACTTGCATCACACATGAGCTCAAAAGGCTTGCTCCAATCCGGTGGTTTAATGATAGGGGATGAAATCAAAAGTTCTTTCAAACGATTGAATGCCGCTATACACTTTTCATCAAAGTTAAAAACCACATCTTTTTGTAATAAGTTGCAAAGTGGTGATGCTATCTTGGAAAAGTCCTTGATAAATCTACGATAAAAACATGCATGACCAAGAAAAGAGCGTATCTCCCTCACCGTAGTGGGAGGGGTTAAAGCACGAATAACGTCTATCTTAGATTTATCAACTTCGAAGCCCTTAGAAGATATTATATGGCCTAAAACTATGCCATGAGTTACCATAAAATGGCACTTCTCCCAATTCAGCACAAGGTTTGTTTCAACACATCGTTCAAGGATTAGAGATAAATTGTTCAAGCAAAGATCAAATGAATCACCAAAAACACTAAAATCGTCCATGAACACTTCGATTATGTTTTCAACATACTCTGAAAAGATACTTACCATACACGTTTGAAAGGTAGCTGGAGCATTGCATAAGCCAAAAGGCATCCTTCTATAAGCAAAAGTACCAAAAGGACAAGTGAAAGTGGTTTTCTCTTGATCCTCCGGCGCTATCACAATCTGATTATAACCTGAATAGCCATCAAGGAAGCAATAGTAAGAGTGTCCAGCTAAACGTTCAAGCATTTGATCAATAAAAGGCAATGGAAAATGATCTTTCCTAGTGGTGGCATTCAATTTCCTGTAATCAATACAAACCCTCCAACCGGTTTGCACACGAGTTGGGACAAGTTCGTTCTTATCATTCTCCACCACCGTCACACCTGATTTCTTTGGCACTACTTGTACCGGGCTCACCCACTTGCTATCGGATATGGGGTAGATAACACCCACTTCCAAAAGCTTGAGTATCTCCTTTTTCACAACTTCCATCATGGGAGGATTCAAAAGACGTTGCGCTTCCCTTGTAGGCTTTGCATCGTCCTCCAAACGTATCTTGTGCATACAAACGGCAGGGCTTATACCCTTGATATCGGCAATTGTCTATCCTATGGCCGTCTTGTACTTCCTTAGCACCCTTAGAAGTTTTTGCTCCCGTAATTCACTAAGCTCATTAGAAACAATCACAGGTAACTCTTCATTATCACCCAAGTACAAGTACTTTAGGTGATCGGGAAGAGGTTTCAATTCTATCTTTGGAGATTTAACAATTGAAGGTACAAGCTTTTCATCACTGCATGGTAAAGAAATAAAAGAGATATTATGAGTTTCCTAGCATCCTTGTAGTGAATTAAGATCACCAAGGGCTTCCTTGACTTCATTACCACACTCTACACCATTATCCATAGATGTAGTTAACACAGTTTCCAAAGCATCTTCACCATTCAATTCAAACACTTGTTGTGCCAATGTGTCCATAACATCAATGGAGAAACAAGAGTGGACATCACTAGGATATCTCATCGTGTCGAAAATGTTGAAACGTATTGTTTCTCCATCAAACTCCATAGTTAACGTTCCCTTGTCCACATCAATAATAGTTTTCGCCGTTTTCATGAAGGGACGCCCAAGTAGCAATGGAAGAGACGAGTCCGGTGAATCTTCATTCATCTCTAACACACAAAAGTCAGCTGGAAATACAAGTTGATTAACCTGCACAAGAACATCCTCAACAATACCCATTGGGTAGACATTAGAGCGATCGGCTAATTGCAATACAATTCCATCCTTTTTAAGAGGACCAAGATCAAGTGAATTATACATTGATGCAGGCATAACATTAACGGATGCACCTAAATCCAACATAGCTTTGTTAAATGTTGTGTTACCAATTGTGACGGGAATGTCAAAACTACCGGGATCTTTGCACTTAAGTGGGAGTTTGTGTTGTAAGATTTCCGAAGCATTCTCCCCCATACTTAGCACTTCATTACCTTTTAGCCTTTGCTTATTGGTACACAAGTCCTTCAACACCTTTGCATACTTTGGAACTTGCTTAATAGCATCAATGAGTGGTATGTTCACATGGATCTTCTTTAGAACGTCTAAAATCTCCTTTTCTAATTCCGCCTTCTTAGAACTTGCAAATCTGCGAGGAAAAGGTAAAGGAGGAACATAAGTAGAAACCGGAGTTTTAGAGTTAGGAATAGCCATGTACCTCGAAGTTTGGGGAGAATCCTCATTATTCTCCTCCAAAACAGGTTCCTTTGGTGTTTCCACCTTGCCCGAATTAGTAACTTCGGGTTGCACAAGTTGTGTACCACTTCTCAACGTAATAGCATTGACACCCTCTTTTGGGTTAATAGGTAGAGAAGGTAGTTTCCCACTATTTTGTGCCTTCAATTGGTTCAACTCAATAGCCATGGAGCCCATTCGTGTCTGCAATAGCACTCTTAGTTTCCTGCTGACTTTCTTTAAACATGGTGGAAATGCCTTGCATCATTGTTTGAAGCTTTGAATCGATATCAGAACCTTGATTTTACATTGATTGTTGTGCTTGTGGTTGCTGAAATTGTTGTTGTTGTGGTTGAAATCCACTCGGACGGTTGAAAGTAGGTTGTTGGATTGCACCTTGCTTGTTGGCATAGCTAAAATTGGGGTGATCTCTCCATCCCGTATTGTAAGTGTTAGAGTAGGGATCATACCGTCTTTGTTGATTTGGAAAGACCGCATTAGCTTGCTAGTCTTCATAAGCTTGAGAGGAACTTGGTATCACCGCGGCTGCAACTTGTTGCATCATTGCTATCATGTTACCCATTTGTTGACGAAGTTCCTCGACCTCGCTCACTTCATTTACTTTCCTAAGAAGCACATCCGAACCACGACTCAAAAACTGTTGGGAGTTTGCTGCCATATTTTTAATCAACTCTCTAGCTTATGCCACCGTCTTGCTCACTAGTGCACCACCACCCACAGCGTCAAGAAGATTCCTATCACTTGATTGGAGTCCTTCATAGAAGTATTGGATGATCATAGCGTCACTGAATTGGTGGTGAGGGAAGCTTGCCACCAATCTCTTGTATCGTTCCCAACATTCATATAAGGATTCTCCCACATTTTGCTTCATCCCACAAATCTCCTTGCGAATTTGAGTAGCCTTTGATGCAGAAAAATATCTCTCTAAAAAGAGTTTCGTCAGCCCATTCCATGTCGTGACACTTCCGGAAGGTAAATAGTACAACCAATCCTTAGCACTATCCATCAAAAAGAAACGAAAAACTTTCAACATTGCATCATCCGCCTCAATATCCGCTGGAAGCATGGCCATGACAATGGTGTGGAAGTCCATAAGATGCTTGTTTGGGTCTTCATTCACCATGCCATGGAACTTTGGTAATTATCTAAGCAACCCCGGCTTGATCTCAAAAGTAGAGTTTGTTTGAATACACCCCTGTTGTGTATCAAGCCTATGAGAAGCCAAGTTCTTGAGTGTACGATTTGCATCACCCATTGCTTCTTCTTCTTCAACTTGTGGTTTGTCTACGATTGGAACCTCTTGTTCTCCTTCTAGTTGTAACTCTTCTTCTACTTCTAACTCTTGATCTTCTGTTGTGTCTTGACTTGGTTGGAGTATTGTGCCTCTTCGAGTAGCTATCCAGCACCTTGGATAGTTCCAATCTTTAGAAGCCAGGGATTAGGTACATGAAAACAATTCTCGCAAACAAGTGAGAAACAAGACAAGAAACAAAAATCAAAGATAAAAGCAGAAATTATAAAAAGAAACTAAAAACTTAATAACAAGCCCTATGCCTCCCCGGCAGCGGCGCCAAAATTTGATCGGTTGTCAGCCGAGCAAAAATAATTTCACTTTCTAACTCTACTAAATATAAATGAAGTACGTGGTAAGAAAGAGTTCGTATCCACAGAGAGGAAATTGTTGTTATGCGATTTCCGTTTCTTAGTAACCAAGGGGGGATTTTTGTTTTATCTAAGCAATAAAAATAATTGAAAGCAATAAAATAATTTGAATAATCAATAAGGAGAAGATATTGGTCACGGGATAGTATCATTCACAAACATGTATTTTCATCAATGACTAGAATTGGTATTTTAATCTCTCATTTACTAAAAGTCCTAGGATACCTTGATCGCAAGTATATCCCGCTAATTCCCTGATTTCTTCACAACCACATTAAAAGATGCATATGTGAATTCTTCCTAGAAAGCAACCTAAAGTGTAAAAGCACAATTAAGTTTAACTCCCTCAAAGCACTAAGTTCTATGGAATAAGACTAATCAAGGCAATCAAATGTGTAAAAGCACTAATTCAATTTAACCAAGGTTATGATTCATATGCAATTATAAAGATGTATCACTACAAGTAATAACCACACTATGCTACTTAGAATCAGGGATAAACAACTATTTCGTATTGAAAACCCTAATCTAGCAATAGAGATGAATGTAAATCGGATTGATTCCGGACTCAACCAAACAAACAATCAAATCATATGACAATATTAATAATAAATCATAAACAATAAAGTATTGAGACAAAACTAATTCATAGATTTAAATAACATGTTGAGAAATCAACTTTATCCCATAACCAATAATATGTGTTTAGCTACTCATAGCTATGGAGTTCATCATAAAAATATTAATTGAATAGAAGAAGATGAACAAAAGCAAACCCTAGTAGCGTAAACAAAAGCGGCTCTCTCCAAGTTCCAAGAATAATACGTGATGATCAAAGAAGTAGAAGACTTTTCCTTTTGTAGCTTTTCATCCTTCCAAAACTAGGTCTTCAAAGCCCAAAGTCCAATAACAAGATGTCCACCAAGCCCATATGTGAGGAGTATCCATGTGAAAATATGTCCCAAAAAAAATAGTCGCAGAAAAACTGGTATTATGGCCGGAAATTGGCCGGAGAAGTGACCGGAAGAGAGCTCAGGTGACCGAAAAAGTCCACCCGGTCACCGTTCAACGAGTCAGCTCGGTCAAGGTCTGACCGAGTCAAATCGGGTAGTCAACTGAGTTAGGTTCGAGTCACGGCTGAGTCAGGGCCTAACTGGTTTGCCAGGCCAAAGCCATTTTGCAAAGGCCAAAGTTTGTGTTGCACCAGGATGGTGCATCACTGCTTCACTTCCAGCCATAGTGGCTTGCACACTTCTCTGTCACTTCTGCACATCAGCTGTATCAACACAAGGCCTTCTCTGCAACGCCAACAATGACTCGCGCACATCTTCCAGCCTCAACATTCTCCAGTCCAATAACACATTCACTAGCAGCAGCTTCATATCCCAATTTCCAACAGTAGCATAAGCCAAAACCCTGTCCAATTCCATGCACCTGCTACACAACCAATTCATCAATGCAACACCAGGACCCCTGCCATTCAGACCCATTTCAGTTCATATACCAGCTCCAATTCTGCTCAACCACATTCATTCTATAACAGCACAAGCATTAATGCATGTCTGCACTTTCACCAGTTTCATTTCCTACAGCTAGCTTATACTGCAACATAATACGCAACTTCAATTCAATGCCATCAGCTCTCTAACTCATATTCACCAAGTGCAGCAACCCAACTTCAGTTCTACACCACCTGCAAACCATAGTAACCACCAGAATCACCTTCTTGCCTAGCACTTCCACTTCAGGCAGCACCACAACATTGTCTCACCACCACCAGCATACATCTTCGAGTCATTTCCCTGTCACATTACAGCTACAACCTAAACATTCATCTACTCATTCCTTTACTCGAGCTCGGATTCGAACCTCCAGAACCTGAACTGCAGCTTCATAAACATCATTTCCCATCGTAACTCAGCTCACAAGACTTGAGCTTCGCCTGCTACCACTCATCTTCTTCTCAATGTCAGCTTACAGTCATCTACTTGAGCAACACCAGTTACAGCTCTGCCTCCTTGAACTGCACCTGCAACTTCATCATCTTTTTGCTTCTCTGCTCACACTTTCCAGTCTAGCAGCTTCTTCTTTGCAGTAGCGGCCTGCAATTCCTAGCCCAACATCACCAGTTGCATGTAATCAACCAACTCCTCCACTACATCAAGCTAGTACCCATTAGTTCCAACTCCAGCTCAACCTGTCACTGCAAAACCACTTCAACCATCTAGTTCCAGTTCAAACCAGCTGCATCCAACCATCGCACAATCACCAGCTATCTCCATAAGCAAACCATCAACACAAATCTCAGTGTTTATCCTTGAAAACACTCACACACAGTACCCATTGCAGACAACAACACCATCTGCTTCATACAAAATTTCCACCAATGCTTCAAGAACATCAGTTCTTTGCTCACCAGCCGGCAACAACATCAACTTCAATTCCCACTCAGAACCAAACATCCAGCCATCGCACATGTAACCTAAACATTCATCTAGACAACATTTCAATCTCCTCAGCCAATGCTTCACCTGCAGGTTCCTGCTCTATTTCACACATCCTAGTTCTTAGCACCTGTTGAGTAACAACACTTCTTTAAGCAATACCATCACCTGCAGTTCATATTACATCCCATGACAACCATCAACCAACAAAACCCATTAGGAAATAGCATCCATTTCATTCTCAGCTCAAGAACTCCACCAAACTGCTTCAATCGAACCCATCTTCCATTTTATCACTGCCTGCAACTCAACATCATGGCTTGCAATTGTAGCTACAGCTCTGTAATGCCTCACAACCATTCAAGAACTCCCATTACAGCTGCATCACAACCTTGAAATTATCCAGCTCTGCAACAACATGAACCCTGCAATAATAACCTAGCGTTCATCTAATTGCCACAGTTCGTAGCCATCTCAGTCACTACTTCAATCAAGGCAACAGCACCACCAGAAACCTCCTCCATTTAATTCATCATCTTCACCTGAATTCATCCACAATACTCATTCAATCTCATAACTCAAAACCCTGGCAACAATTTCTTCTATGACGTATCACTTCCATTGATAACAGATCAAACCCTTCAAGAACACCACAAATTTCATCTTCAAGTACAAAAACCCTAACTCAACTTTTGTTGAATCTGAACCAAACCTATTTCCGTCGATCTCTCTTCTCTAAAGTCCATGTCCGCTTTCATCATCGCCATCAACAAAATCATTTCCTTCTCCTTAAACTCAGATTAAACCCAATTTGATATCAACTTCATCTTCTTCATGTACTAAGAACATTAGTAATCTCTCCTCTGGATTCTTCTAAATTTCTCAAACAGAATCAAATCCTCCTTCTCTCGATCTCTGCTTCAGTACCCTAGCCAATTCCTACCATTAATACACAATTCCAGCTGTTTGAGTTCGAATATCACCAATAACAACTTCGATCTGAGTTTCCTCCATGGCTGCTGCGCCTCTTTCTTCTCTATGTTTCAGAAACAAATAATTGAGAATTGATTTTCTATAATTTTTAGGTCTTGTGTAATAAAATGCAAGTTGATACAGCTACCCAGATGAAATAGATAAGGGCCAACCCGTGATGTCTTCCCATTGCTTCTCTAGACTAAGCTGCAGTGGTTGTCCCCTATCGTTTGGCTTAACTCGGCTGCGCTTCAAAATGATGCTTTTGCCTTTTTCGCTCCAAATGAGTGATTTTTCCTTCTTTTGCTCATAATGACTCCAAAGTACCTAATAAACTCAAAACCAAACATAAGATACATAATTTACAAGAAAACTAGCGAAGAAAGCATAAACTATAAAATATAAATGAAGGTGTTTATGACACCTATCAATGAGCTTGTTGAAGCGTCATATTTCTTTTATATAGTCAGGGAAAACATTGTTACATCCTGAAGACGTTATTGCTCTATACTAGCAGGCAAGCTGTCTAGGAGCCGTCCAATCTTTCGATTCTATATAGAAGTAATTACTGAAATTGCTCAGTATTCATGAGATATGCCGTTGCCACAGCTGAGAGTATATGCAATTATGGGCTTTCATGCTTTCGATATGAGACATGAGCTTTCATGCTTTCGATATGAGACATGAGCCTCAATACTCATCTGATTGCTGGATCAGGAGTATATGCAATTATGGGTTTACGATTTTAGCCCTTGTCGAAAATCCACCATCTACAAATAGTGTTAGGGCACTGCTCAGTCAAACTCGCAAGCGTTGCTATCTCAAGCTTGTTTATCAAGTATAGTTGCCAAAACTATAAGTCTTGATTTCTAGTCTACTTATAGCTAAGTCTCGGACTAGGATAGAAAGTGTATTTGAGCTATAGACTCCACGGCGTTCATCATGCAAAGACGAAGAACTAATCAATGAACTGGTGGAACTTCATCAACTAAAAGGTGTGTGGAGACTTGAACTTATCTATCACTCAAAAGTTTATGTACTCTATCTCCTATCTTGAGACAAAAGTCGTATTGCTATATAGACTTCGATTATACATATTTTCTATTTCGAGCCGAGTTTATCTCTCTTATCTATTTCTCGAAATATGTGTTAGTAAGCTTTCGCTTTTTCCAAGTTCATCTTTACAAGTGACGAAAGTCATGTTGATTATTTCAATATCTTGAAAATCGCTTTGATGGAAAATAGTGTGTGAATAACCTCTATTTAACATCCTCTAAGAAGGTTTCAATGATTGAAATGAGAGTTTAGAATATATAACCTTGAATGGATATAAACATTGTATGTAAAATAATACTTGTGTAAGTCGAAAATCATTGAACTAAAGTATGCGTTCTTAGTTCGGGGATGTCCGGAAGCTAAGTCCGCGTGCCGTACGCGCGTCTTCTTGGGAAGTTCACATCCCGTGAATTTCTACTGGAGTTTGTGAACTGAAAACAAACTCAATCTGGGTACTTAAGTATGCGTAACGGTATGCATACTTGAGTGGGTTATTTTCTAAAAACGGTTTATTCGTGAACTAAGACATATATAAACTAAGGAATGCAAATTTGCAAACCGTGGCTATAATGTTCATGAATCGATTCGAGTGAATCAAAATCATTTTTGCTTCAATTGTGTCTTGTATACTTCTATGAGATCTAAACAATTGAACAACTCTCTAACTAGTTCTTTTGAGTCATTTGAACTAGTTATGGTGAAGATGAACAAGGTTGATATGAAAGTGCTCATATGGATAACCATTGGTTAACTACTGTTGAACCAACTAGGTGTACACATTTAGGTACGGTTACACAAACCTAAATGAACGTGCATTTCATTTGTGTATAACAAGCTAAGTTCGATCTAATGGTTGAAAGATATTAGCTTGAATCTAATCAGGTTTTCATCTAACGGTGAATATTGAATGCTTTGTTACCAAGGTAACTTAGATCGCAAACCCTGATTTGGAGACTATATAAATGAGAACTCTTGCAACTGGGAAACCTAATCCCCACACCTCCTGTGTGATACTAGTTGTATAAGCTAGAGTTGATTCTGCTTTAACCTTAGGTTTCTACCGAGACCATGTATGTTAACGACTTGAAGACTTCATTGGGATTTTGAAGCCAGACCCAACTATTTTCTCTGTAGTTGCGTGATCTGATCTTGCTGTTTCTATCGTGATTGAGTGCAATCGTAAAATTGGCTTGAGATTAATTTCTTCGATAGGCAAGATAGGTATTTCTGTGGGAGACAGATTTATCTATTCCTGTAGACTTTTCTGTGTGATACATATTTATTTATTAAAGTCTTCGACTTTAGGTCGTAGAAACTCTTAGTTGTGGGTGAGATCAGCTAAGGGAATCAAGTGCGTAATATCCTGCTGGGATCAGAGACGTAAGGAGAGAAACTGTACCTTTGATCACTGTGAGATTGATTGGGGTTCAAATCAAGTCCAGGACCGAAGTTAGTTTATAGTAGGCTAGTGTCTGTAGTGAATACAGTGTGTGTTCAATCTGGACTAGGTCCCGGGGTTTTTCTGCATTTTCGGTTTCCTCGTTAACAAAACTTCTGGTGTCTGTGTTATTTATTTTCTGCATTATATTTTATTATATAATTGAAATATCACAGGTTATGCGTTGAATCGATCAATTGGTAAATCCAACCTTTGGTTGTTGATTGAAATTGATTAATCTTTGAACATTGGTCTTTGGTACCGTTCAAGTTAATTTATCTTGTATTCAATCAGACTCGCAGATTTCTATTTGTTTGAGTAAGGATTGAATCGAGAAATTGAGATATAACTCTTTGATATACTTTTTATTAAGATTGAGTCTGACTGTCTAGTTGATTCTCTTAAAAGTATATTGGAGTTAGTCCATACAGGTTGCTAAGCGAAATATTGGGTGAGGTTGTACCCCAACTTTTTCAATTGGTATCAGAGCAGGAAAACACGTTTAAAGATCTTATAAGTATGTGTTTGTAGCGATTTGGCTCTATGAACAGTAATCTCTCGGATAACGCAACACCAGATCAGAGTTCCCTTGAGATGTTTCAAAATCCTGAGACATCTAAGAAACCTCATGTATCTTCCTCTGTGTCAGAACCTTCCTTCAACTAGGAAAAGTGTCTCGATGAATAGTTGGATGATCTTTCAGATGAGAGTGATTCAGAATAAGGACAAACTATTGATGAGGAAGTCTCTCAATATATCAAGCTATTTGACCATGATTTGAAAGAAAAGAAGTCAACAACTTGCTTGAGTAAATATTTGGCACCTCTCTGTCAAGAAAACAGAAAGATAAGAAAACTCTTTAAAGGTTATGATTGTGAATATAAACTTTTACAATCTATTGTTGAAGATCGAGAAGAAGACTTACGCTCAAAAAGTTCCGAATGTGATAATCTTCTTCGAAATGTCTTTGTGTTGAAAGAAAGACTTGCGAAATCTGAAGCAAGATATGACTCTCAACAAAAATGTTTTAATGACACAGAACGCAGCCTCCTCGCCAGAGAAAAATATTTGGAGACTGATCTCGTTGCTGCCCTTAATAAGGTCAAATCACTAGAAGAGAATCTGAAAAGATTCAATTCTAGCTCTACAAAATTATCTTCTATGCTTAGAGCATGTAAAGAACATCGTGATACACGTGGTCTGGGCTATAAGGGAATAAACGCTCCAAGTACTGGTAAGATAAATTTTGTTTATGCTAATGACAACTCTTCGTGTGAAAAAACTTTTCCAGCAACCGATGGTCTTAGGAACAAGGATTTTACTCCTTCAAATTTAACTCGTATGAGAACAGTCAAGAACAATTCCTTTAACTGCTATTATTGCGGAAATAAAGGACATCTTGAACGAAGATGTCGTTTTTGACTGAGGAATAAGAAACTTCACAACATTCTTGCATGGATGTCTACAGAAGTAATTAAACCTATCTCTCATATTGTTGGAGTTAAAGGCAGTGTCTGCAATCAAGAGAAATGCTGTGTTGAGTCATTTCTAGATTATGATTTTGAGACAAAAAAATGCCTACAATTATAGAAGGAAGAATGTAAGATGGACAACTGACTCTTTAAATTACTCTGAGAACATAAAAAGGCATAGGAGAAAGAAAGAAAAGTCAAATTTCTTATCTCTCTCTCTGAAGAAGAACGTGAACCCGAGGTGTCTGCTCCAGATTTCATTCATATCAATAATCGAGTGTCGGAGCTCAAGATAAGCATAAACAGACTCAAATGGAGCATCAAAAAGGCAAGGAAAGCAGTAGATTTAGGTATTCCTTGTTCCCCTCTGGTTAAATCTCCTTCAACTAATCCTAGTGATTTTTCTGAAAATCTTCATGAAGGAAAGAGAGAAGAAGTCAATATTTTTGTTGAGCAAAATGCTCATCAAAATACAACATGACTACTCAATAGCATCCTTCTTGTAATGTGGAAGGATGCTCGTAATTCTCAAGAAGCCTTTGCATCTTGAGAAAGTAGTTGTTGTTATATTTTTATTTGCCCTTACAAAACGATGATCATAAAACTGTTGAGCCTTGCTCCAGTACTTTACATGATGTAATGGTTTTGGTCGTTTACTCTTGAGAATAATTCCTTGTTTGATTGCCTTGGGTTTCAACAATTCTCTTATGTTCTTTGAACAAAGAATGTCATCTTTTGTTTAGAATTATTCTTGAATTTTTCAAGACTTTCTCTAAATTTGGCTCCATTATTCTCCTGGTCTCGTACCATGGTTGTAACCATAAGTGCATGTACACCTGACCCACACAGAACATATACGACTAACCCTAGGGTTTCCTATGAAACACTCATATATATATATATATATATATATATGTATCATGCTCCTTTTTGATACATAAACATTCCGTAACGTCAAAAGGTTCACCTGATTTCTGTGTGCACAATGGATGGATGCTACAAGGAAGACAATTTTGGGAAGGGCAAGACTATCGAGTTTCACAAGAACCCTGTTTTCATAACATGCTATCATGTTGTTGATCATGAAAACAAACTAACAGTTCAGATGTCATCACAACTGGTAGGAAATCTTCTTCGAGATTTTGAGGTCGTACGTGAACAACTTGGGAGTGCAACAAGGAATCTTGATTTTCTGAAAAACTAACTGAAGAAAGCAACTGATGAGCTCGTCCATGTTCAATCTCTAGTTGCTGGCCGTGTTTAACATTTTTCAAATCATGTTCTCTAAGAGTTGTGTATTTTGTCTAGGAAACTTCTTATGAGAATTTTATTCTTGTGTTTTTAAGAAGAATAACTAAAGTTTGGAATAGCCATTATTATGATTACACATAGCTATGTCCAATGATTTTCATCTTCAATATTTTTAGATTTATTTGTTTAAATTCTAAAGTTTATTTGGAAGATGATTTTGCAATATTAATCTTTATGGTTTTATATATTGCAATTTTTTATGGGATATGTGTGTTTGCGTCCGTGAACTATGATTGTCCATACGTGGTCAAAAGTTAAGTCTTTCATATGTCGATATGCAAGTATTGATAAAAGATTGAATGAACTTTTGACAAACAAAAGTTAGGCCTTTTATGTCATTATGTAAATATTGATGGAAGAAAGGATGAGCTTTTGTTTACGAATATTAAGTCTATTGAATGTCATTGTGCAAATAGTGATGAAAGATAGAATGGATATTTGTCTATTCCGCAGTATTGATCTTCTCTGATCCATGTTTTTCTTATGTATATACTGTGTGGCTCCGTAAGTTCTCTTATGTTGAGCATTTCCAATTAAATTAATCATGGGTTCTCTTGTGATTAATTTAATTGATTACTTTGGATGCAAATTCATGTTTCATGTGATTTGTTATGTCCAAAGAAATCCTTCTTTTCTTGTGAAAGTAAGGTCGCTCTTGTTGTTCTTTCGGGATTGACATTTTATGGGGGAGAGTTCTTAATTGAACTTTTGCTTAATTGCCAAATCTTTGTGGGGAGTGCGGCTGTGGAATATTATAGGGGTTATCTTGTATCTTTATAAACTCCTTGATGAATGCATTTAGTTTCGGCAATATGATTGCATCTAAAAAGTTGATATGTACTTTCTTTTGGTCATGAAGTGTCTCTATGGAAATTTCATTAGGATCCCACTATTTTTCGTACCTTTGCCAATTTTATTGACAAAAAGGGGGAGAATTAATGTGTAGTCACACTAAAAATATATTTAGTTTTCGGATCATTATGTAAGGGGGAGTGGTTTTCATGTGAGATGAAGTATTGACTAACGGGGAGTGATACATATCACCATAGTATTGTTGTCAAAGTTGTTATACAATTGAAATTTGATGCTATGTAATAATACTTTGACACTGTATAAAAATGATTGAGAGCTTTTGTTTTCTCATTGTTATGGCTACGGATCTTCAACAACGATGATGCTGCATTGAATATCTTTGGAATCATTGGAGTACTTGGAAGTGACGAAGATTTCGAGTAATGTTGAAGAACCAAGGAGATCATGCATGTGGAAGAGAAGCTGCAAAGTTTATTTATTTTGTATACGATATGTATTGATAGTTTTGTCACTAAAATTGACAAAGGGGGAGATTGTTAGAGTACTGCTCGGTCGAACTCGCAAGCGTTGCTATCTCAATCTTGTTTGTCAAGTTTAGTTGCCAAAACTATAAGTCTTGATTTCTAGTCTACTTATAGCTAAGTCTCGGACTAGGATAGAAAGTGTAGTTGAGCTCAGACTCCACGACGTTCATCATGCAAAGACGAATAACTACTCAAGGAACTGGTGGAACTTCATCAACTGAAAGGTATGTGGAGACTTGAACTGAAAACAAACTCAATCAGGGTACTTAAGTATGCGTACCGGTATGCATACTTGAGTGGGTTATTTTCTAAAAAAAGGTTTATTCGTGAACTAAGACATATAAAACTAAGGAATGCAAATTTGCAAACCGTGGCTATAATGTCCATGAATCGATTCGAGTGAATCAAAATCGTTTTTGCTTCGATTGTATATTGTATACTTCTATGAGATCTAAGCAATTGAACAACTCTCTGACTAGTTTTTTTGAGTCATTTGAACTAGTTATGGTGAAGATGAACAAGGTTGATATGAAATTGCTCATATGGCTAACCATTGGTTAACTACTGTTGAACCAACTAGGTGTACACGTTTAGGTACGGTTATACAAACCTAAATGAACGTGCATTTCATTTATGTATAACAAGCTAAGTTCGATCTAACGGTTGAAAGATATTAGCTTGAATCGAATCAGGTTTTCATCTAACAGTGAATATTGAATGCTTTGTTACCAAGGTAAGTTAGATTGCAAACCATGATTTGGAGATTATATAAAGGAGAACTATAGCAACTGGGAAACCTAATCCCCACGCCTGCCGTGTGATACTAATTGTATAAGCTAGAGTCGATTCTCCTTTAACCTTAGGTTTCTACCGAGACCATGTAGGTTAACGACTTGAAGACTTCATTGGGATTGTGAAGCCAGACCCAACTATTTTCTATGTAGTTGCATGATCTGATCTTGTTATTTCTATCGTGATTGAGTGCAATCGTAAGATTGGCTCCGATAGGCAAGATAGAAAAGTAATCACAAACATCTTCGATTCATCGTTTGTGATTCCACATTTATTGTTTCGCTAGTCGATTAAGATTATTGTGAGGTGATTGATATATCTAGGCTGTTCTCGGGAATATAAGTCTGGTATATCAATTGTTTCCTGTTCACCTTGATTTATCAAAAGACGGAACAAAACTCGTAGGTATTTCTTTGGGAGACTGATTTATCTATTCTTGTTGACTTTTATGTGTGATACAAATTTGTTTATTAAAGTCTTCGACTTTGGGTCGTAACAACTCTTAGTTGTGGGTGAGATCAGCTAAGGGAATCAAGTGCGTAGTATCCTGCTGGGATCAGAGACGTAAGGAGCGCAACTATACCTTTGATCAGTGTGAGATTGATTGGGGTTCAACTATAGTCCAGACCGAAGTTAGTTTGTAGTAGGCTAGTGTCTGTAACGGATTAATACGATGTGTGTTCAATCTGGACTAGGTCCCGGGGTTTTTCTGCATTTTCGGTTTCCTCGTTAACAAAACTTTTGGTGTCTGTGTTATTTCTTTTCCGTATTATATTTTGTTATATAATTGAAATATCACAGGTTGTGCGTTGAATCAATAAATTGGTAAATCCAAACTTTGGTTGTTGATTGAAATTGATTGATCCTTGAACATTGGTCTTTGGTATCGTTCAAGTTAATTTCTCTTGTATTCAATCAGACTCGTAGATTTCTATTTGTTTGAGTAAGGATTGAATCGAGAAATTGAGATATAACTCTTTGATATACTTTTCATTAAGATTGAGTCTGACTGCCTAGTTGATTCTCTTAAAAGTATATTGGAGTTAATCCATACATATTTCTAAGTGAAATATTGGGTGAGTTTGTTGTACCCCCACTTTTTCAAATAGATTCTGAGTTTTTCTTGTTTTCCCTTGGACATGGACTATAATCTTCAAGAGGGGTGTGAAAAGATTTATGTTATGTTATGTCTAGTCTCTATATTTTTCGAGAAAAACTTGTTATTCTCCAGAAAAAGTTGGATGAACAAATCCATATCAATTCTGATCTTGTTGCAGAAATTGCAATGTATAAGGATTTGAAATCTGTCAAAATTCCTTCAATGAATTTGAATAACTCTGTTCATTCTTCACTCAAGAATGGTCATAAGTCAGGTGATAAACGAGGTCTAGGATTTGTGAAACCTGATAGGACTCAGAACTACTCAAATGAGATTAAATATGTTGGTCCATGTATGTTTTGTGACTCCTACAATCACTTTCAACATACATGTATGTCCTTCCAGAAAAGTTTAAAAGTTGCAAGTAATCTTCATAAGAAAGCTGAACAACTGTTTACTTCTCTGAAGGGATGTACAAAACTAACAAGAAATCCTAAACATGATAGTAGTGTTAGCATGGGAGCTTTTGCTTTAAAATCAACATCGCCCTTTCAATGGTTTCTTGATAGTGGATGTAGCCGACATATGACTGGTGATCTCTCGTGGTTTGTAACTTCAAACGACTATGAAGGAGGTCCGGTAATATTTGGAGATGGGAGTTGCTACTACATTAGCAAGAAGGGGACGATCAGACTTCCCGGCGTTCCTGAAATCCATGATGTAGTATACGTTAAAGGTATGACTGCAAACCTTCTTTCTATTCGTCAAATCTATGACAAAGGCCATAGAGTTGTCTTCAATGCTGAAAAAGCGGGGGTACAACAACCACACCCAATATTTCGCTTAGCAATCTGAATGGACAAACTCCAATATACTTTCTATAGAATCAACTAGACAGTCAGACTCAATCTAGACAAAAAGTATATCAAAGAGTTTATATCTCAATCTCTTGATTTGATATATACTAAAGCAAATAGAAATTTCGAGTCTTTATCAAATACTAGAGAGATAACTTGGATGGTACCAAAGACCAATATCCAAGTCTCAATCAATTTAAATCAATAACCAAAAGGTCGGATATTCTAATTGATTGAACAACGCGCAACCTGTGATATTTCAATTATATAACAAAATATAATGCGGAAAAGAAATAACACAGACACCAGAATTTTGTTAACGAGGAAACTGCAAATGCAGAAAAACCCCGGGACCTAGTACAGATTGAACATACACTATATTAAGCCGCTACAGACACTTGCCTACTCCAAATTAACTTCGGTCTGGATTGTAGTTGAACCCAACCAATCTCACACTGATCCAAGGTACAGTTATGCTCCTACGTCTCTGATCCCAGCAGGATGCTACGTACTTGATTCCCTTAGCTGATCTCACCCACAACTAAGAGTTGCTACGACCCAAAGTCGAAGACTTTAATAAACAAATTTGTATCACACTAGAAAAGTCTACAGTAATAGATAAATCTGTATCCCACGAATGTACCTACAAGTTTTGTTCCGTCTTTTGATAAATCAAGGCGAACAGGAACCAATTGATAACTCGGACTTATATTCCCGAAGAACAGCCTAGTATTATTGATCACCTCACAATAATCTTAATCGACGCAGCGAAAAAGGTATTGCGGAATCACAAACGATGAGACGAATATGTTTGTGACTTCTTTTTATCTTGCCTATCGGAGATAGAAATCTCAAGCCAATTATTACAATTGTACTCGTACGATAGAAACAGCAAAATCAAATCACACAACTACGAGAAAGTAGTATCGATCTGGCTTCACAATCCCAATGAAGTCTTTTAGTCGTTAACCTGGTTTAGAGAAGAAAAAAACCAAGGTTAAAGGAGAATCGACTCTAGCTTATACAACTAGTATCACACGTAAGGTGTGGGGATTAGGTTTCCCAGTTGCTAGAGTATTCCCTTATATAGTCTTTCAAATCAGGGTTTGCAATCAATGTTAGCTTGGTAACAAAGCATTCAATATTCACTTGTTAGATGAAAACTGATTAGATTCAAGCTAATATTTCTCAACCGTTAGATCGAAAACTTAGCTTGTTATACACACATGAAATGCACGTTTCTAGGCTTGTGTAACCGTACCCAAACATGTACATTTTTTGGTTCAACAATAGTTAACCAAAGGTTAGCCATATGAGCAATTTCATATCAACCATATTCTTCTTCACCATAACTAGTCCAAATGACTCAAATGAACTAGTTAGAGAGTTGTTAAATTGCTTAGATCTTTATTTAACTACACAAGACACAATTGAAACAAAAACGATTTGATTCACTCGAATCGGTTCATGAACTTTATAGCCACGGTTTGCAAAAGCATTCCTTAGTTTATTTAAACATAAGTTCAAGAACAATCGTTTTTAGATATAACCAACTCAAGTTCGCGGACTTGGTTCGCGGACTTAAGTTCACGGAAGGAGTTCACAAACTCCAGCAGAAATTCTCGGGTCGAGAGCTTCCGCCAGTTCGCGGACTTGGCTCACGCCACCATTCCGGTTCTCTTGATTAACAAAGTTCGCAAACTTTGGTTCAAGGAATAAGGACTTATACATATATGTGTTTCCACAAAAATGCTTATATCCTACCATGGTTAGGTAATCTAAACTCTCATTTCAATCATTGAATCATTCTTAGAGGACGTTATACAGTTGTTATTCACAAACCATTTTTCGTCAGAGCAATTTTTAAAGTGATTGAAACATAACATGACTTTCGTCACTAGGTAAAGATGAATTCGGCTAAAGCGAAAGCTTACCAACACATATTTCGAGAAATAGATAGGCGAGATAAACTCGGCTCGAAATACCAAATGTGTAATCTTAGTTTATATAACAAAATGACTTTTGTCTCAAGATAGGAGATAAATAGACTTTTGAGTGATAGATAAGTTCAAGTCTCCACATACCTTTTAGTCGATGAAGTTCCACCGGTTCCTTGAGTATTCCTTCGTCTTGAATGATGATTGCCATGGAGTTCTTGAGCTCAACTACACTTTCTATCCTAGTCCGAGACCTTAGCTACAGTAGACTAGAAAATAAAACTTATAGTTTTGATCACTAACATTGACAAACATGCTTGAGATAGCAACGCATACGAGTTCGACCGAGCAATGCTCTAACAATCTCCCCATTTGTCAATTTTAGTGACAAAACTATCAATACATATGGAATACAAAAAATAAATAAATTCACTTTTGTAGCTCCTATTCCACATGTCTAATCTTCAACATTACTTGAAATCTTCGTCACTTCCAAGTACTCCAATGATCCCAAAGGTTGTAAGTTTATCATCATCGTTGTTGAAAATCCGTAGCAATAACAACAAGAAAACAAGAGTTCTCAATCATTGTTATACAGTGTCATAGTATCATTGCACATCGTCAAAGTTCAATTGTATCACAACTTCAACAACAATACTATGGTGATATGTATCACTCCCCCTTAGTCAATACTCCATCTCACATGGAAACCACTCCCCCTTACATAATCATCTGAAAACCATATGTATTTGTAGTGTGAACTACATATTAATTCTCCCCCTTTTTGTCAATAAAACTGGCAAAGGCAAAAGAACGAGATCCTAATGAAATTTCCGAAAGAGACATTTCATGACCAAAATAAGGAAAACACATATTATCTTATTTAGATGCAATCATAAAGCCGAAGCTAAATGCATTCATCAAGGAGTTTAAAGATACAAGATAGCCCCTCAAATATTCCACAGCCGCACTCCCCACAAAGATTTGGCAATTAAGCACAAGTTCAATTAATAACTCTCCCCCATTATATGTCATTCCCGAAAGAACAACAAGAGCGACCTTAATTTCAAGAGAAAAGAAGGATTTCTTTGGACATAACAAATCACATACAAGTATGAATTTGAATCCAAAATACTCAATTAAATTAACCACAAGAGAACCCATGATTAATTTAGCCGGATATGCTCAACATAAGTGAACTTATGGAGACTCAAAAATACTCAATTAGATTAATCACAAGAGAACCCGTAATTAATCTAATCGAAATACACAACCAAACTAATCAATTTGATTGGCCATACTCGACATAAGAGAATCTATGGAGCAATGACTAAGTTAATCATAAGAAAACAATCAACCCAGTCAAAAGTGCTCAAACATAAGGAAACTTACGGAGCCATAACTAAATAACCAAACAAGATGATTAATTTAGTTGATTATGCTCGACATAAAGTACCTTACGGAACAACAACAAAGCTAATCAAAATAATCAACTTGGTCGTTTAGTGCTCAACATAAGACACATTATGGAGCCTTACAGTAATACATAAAATATGGATCAGGGAAGATCAATTACTGCGGAATACACAAGGATTCATTCTATTTTCCATCACTATTTGCATAATGACATACAATAGACATAATCCTTGTAAACAAAAGATTTTAACCTATCTTCTATCAAAAATTGACAATATAGGCTTAACTTTTGTATCTGTCAAAAGTCTATTCATTTTTTTTTTTATCAATACATGCATATCTACATACGAAAGACTTTACTTTTGACAAGGTATGGGACAATAACAGTTCACGGACGCAAACACACATATCCCATAACAATTTGTAATATATAAAACCATAAAGATTAATATTGCAAAAATCATCTTCCAAACAGTTTTAGAATTTAAACAAATAAACCTAAAAACATGAAGATGAAAAACGTTGGACATAGCTATGCGTAATCACAATAATGGCTATTCCATACTCTAGTTATTTTTCTAAACAAAAACAAGAAAAATAGAAGATTTACTAGGGAAAACAAGCTAAAGCAAAAATAGACTTTTATGCCAATGTCGAACACGAACTGAAGTCATATAGACTGTTCTGGATCCTCATGAGTCTTGAGATCGCTGAACTCGTGATCGACATCATCTACTGCCTTTAGAAAAGATATCTTCATTGAGAATATCCTTAATTTGTGCTTTCATGAGACCAAGGTCAGACGTAACCTTTTCCAACTCAGTTCTTAACACATTAAGACTTTTCAAGGTGTCAACAAGTTGAAGTTTTTCTTCCTTGTAATATTTAAGAAAGTCATGGACTACTTCAGCAGAGATCATCTACTCTTTCTCAACATCCTCATGAGTGTAAGCAAAGTAACATGAGGCATTGGGATGATCATCTTCAACAAGAGTTCTTTTCTTCCTCCCTTTGGACTCAAAACCAATACCTTTAGCAAGAAAGCCTCTAGCAAACCCACAAGCACGTGAAAAGGAAAACATTATTGACAAAACGAAAAACCCAGAGTATGCAATCGTGACTCAAAGGTATTTAAAGGTTTCTTAGGGAAGAAGATTTTTAGGGTTTTCAAGCAGTTGACTCTTACCGGAACACGGGTATCCGTGTGAATACAACTTGACCCATAATGACAAAAACAAACATAAAACCAAATACCCTTGCTACATGAAACAATTCATGATGGCTCACCAATATATATAACTTCAGAGAAGTAATTTAGAGCGCAAGAGTAAAATGCAAATAAATGCATTAACACAAAGAATCGATACACAAACAATTTGAGGCACGTTTACTACAGACAATAGTTAAACTATAGACGATAAGAAGATAGCTCAACTATGCAGACACAAAACAGTATACCTGATTATTGACATCTTGCTCAACATGATTTTTTACGAGCAAGTTCTTTAATCCTTGTGATTAATTAGCACAAGTATGAGCGTTAAACTCATTTAAAGATTTGTGTTTACGGTCGAGTCTCTTTTTCCTTCTAAATCTAGAGAGGGATCCCTTTTGATGTGAGAAATTATCATAAAACTTACTGTCATCAAAATACGAGACATAGTTCGAGTTCTTACCAGAAGAATTTTGACATGAAGAGGATCACAATCTGTCGACAATTTCTTTATACCCGTTAACTATCTCCATCAGGTCATTTCTCATATCATCAATTTTTTTCCTTTCTCCTGGGATTTCGTTCACATCAAGGGTCGCGTTGTTTCCCGAGAAATCGACTTGATCTTTTCTCAGACGATTCTTGTTAAGACGTCTGTTCTGCTTCTGAGCATTTTAGGAACTCATCGAACTGACCATCCTGGTAGCATATACAAGATAAGTACGAAAACCAATTGGTTTTCACATACGAATGTCAGCTACACCTTTGAGAATTAAGTCCAAGGTGTGTTGAAGTTGAACAAGGGAATTTTTATTCAACTTAGAGTTTCCCATTTGTTTAGCAGAAACTTTTGCATCGCAAAAGAGGCATACTTTCTGATCACAAGAGTGATTAGATAGTGTAGTCTTAACAACATCGTTAGGACATTTCTTCCTTCCATGTGATGTGGAACATCCTTGGTTAATGGGGATTTCAGAAGCATTCTTTCTAAATGGAAGGGATTCCGTTTTTACTTCTAGAGCTGGAATATCTTCAGTAGCAGAAGTACTTAGTATATTAGACTGCTTAGAGCATCCTTGAATAGAGAGGTTACTCAAGCGATGTTCTATTTCCAAGGCATCCTTTTTGAGGCTTGCCTCGAGAACCATACGTGAAGAGTAATCTTCAATATTTTCTTTGAGATTGCAGTCCCTTAATACACCAAGAAGAACATCGACATGATGTTTTAACCGATCAAATCTAGCATCTTGGATTCTAGCAAGATTTATAATCAAATCACTCTCTTCAGTTGTTTCCCGTTCATTTGGAGGAATAGACTCTTTTGAAGGAAAATCGGAAAAACACATGTCGGAGCCTGTCTGTCTAGTTTGAACGCAAGGTTCATCTATATTTAAGATTGAAGAATATTTATCTTTAATAGAAGTAGACGAGACAGAGCCTTTATTTCTGGCGACGCGTTTATCACAGATAATACTCTTGTCCATAGAGTCAGATCGCTAGAAACACAGACTTGTAAGGTCTTGAACGTGTTTGCCTGCTCTGATACCAATTGAAAAAGCGTGGGTACAACAACCACACCCAATATTTCGCTTAGCAATCTGTATGGACAAACTCCAATATACTTTTTAGAGAATCAACTAGACAGTCAGACTCAATCTAGACAAAAAGTATATCAAAGAGTTTATATCTCAATCTCTTGAGTTGATATATACTCAAGCAAATAGAAATCTGTGAGTCTTTATCAAATACTAGAGAGATAACTTGGATGGTACCAAAGACCAATATCCAAGTCTCAATCAATTTAAATCAACAACCAAAAGGTCGGATATTCTAATTGATTACACAACGCACAACCTGTGATATTTCAATTATAAAACAAAATATAATGCGGAAAAGAAATAACACAGATACCAGAATTTTGTTAACGAGGAAACCGCAAATGTAGAAAAACCCCGGGGACCTAGTCCGAGTTGAACATACAACTGTATTAAGCCGCTACAGACACTAGCCTACTCCAAATTAACTTCGGTATGGACTGTAGTTGAACCCCAACCAATCTCACACTGATCCAAGGTACAATTATGCTCCTACGTCTCTGATCCCAGAAGGATGCTACGTACTTGATTCCCTTAGATGATCTCACCCACAACTAAGAGTTGCTACGACCCAAAGTCGGAGACTTTTAATAAACAAATTTGTATCACACAGAAAAGTCTACAGTAATAGATAAATCCGTCTCCCACGAATATACCTACAAGTTTTGTTCCGTCTTTTGATAAATCAAGGTGAACTGGAACCAATCGATAACCCGGACTTATATTCCCCAAGAACAGCCTAGTATTATCGATCACCTCATAATAATCTTAATCGACGCAGCGAAAAAGGTATTGCGGAATCACAAACGATGAGACGAAGATGTTTGTGACTTCTTTTTATCTTGCCTATCGGAGATAGAAATCTCAAGCCAATTATTACAATTGTACTCGTATGATAGAAACAGAAAGATCAGATCACACAACTACGAGAAAGTAGTATCGATCTGGCTTCACAATCCCAATGAAGTCTTTAAGTCGTTAACCTGGTTTAGAGAATAAAAAAACCAAGGTTAAAGGAGAATCGACTCTAACTTATACAACTGGTATCACACGTAAGGTGTGGGGATTAGGTTTCCCAGTTGCTAGAGTTCTCCCTTATATAGTCTTTCAAATCAGGGTTTGCAATCAATGTTAGCTTGGTAACAAAGCATTCAATATTCACCGTTAGATGAAAACTTGATTAGATTCAAGCTAATATTTCTCAACCGTTAGATCGAAAACTTAGCTTGTTATACACATGAAATGCACGTTTCTAGGCTTGTGTAACTGTACCTAAACATGTATATTTGTTGGTTCAACAATAGTTAACCAAAGGTTAGCCATATGAGCAATTTCATATCAACCATATTCTTCTTCACCATAACTAGTCCAAATGACTCATATGAACTAGTTAGAGAGTTGTTCAATTGCTTTGATCTTTATGTAACTACACAAGACACAATTGAAGCAAAAACGATTTGATTCACTCGAATCGGTTCATGAACTTTATAGCCACGGTTTGCAAAAGCATTCCTTAGTTTATTTAAACATGAGTTCAAGAACAATCGTTTTTAGATATAACCAACTCAAGTTCGCGGACTTAAGTTCACGGAAGGAGTTCACAAACTCCAGTAGAAATTCTCGGGTCGAGAACTTCCGCCAGTTTGCGGACTTGGCTCACGCCACCATTCTGGTTCTCCTGATCAACAAAGTTCGCAAACTTTGGTTCAAGGAATAAGGACTTATACATATATGTGTTTCCACAATAATGCTTATATCCTACCATGGTTATGTAATCTAAACTCTCATTTCAATCATTGAAACATTCTCAGAGGACGTTATATAGTTGTTATTCACAAACCATTTTTCGTCAGAGCAATTTTCAAAGTGATTGAAACATAACATGACTTTCGTCACTAGGTAAAGATGAATTCGGATAAAGGGAAAGCTTACCAACACATATTTCGAGAAATAGATAGGCGAGATAAACTCGGCTCGAAATACCAAATGTGTATAATCTTAGTTTATATAACAAAATGACTTTTGTCTCAAGATAGGAGATAAATAGACTTTTGAGTGATAGATAAGTTCAAGTCTCCACATACCTTTTAGTCGATGAAGTTCCACCGGTTCCTTGAGTAGTCCTTCGTCTTGTATGATTATTACCATGGAGTTCTTGAGCTCAACTACACTTTCTATCCTAGTCCGAGACCTTAGCTATAGTAGACTAGAAATCAAGACTTATAGTTTTGATCACTAACATTGACAAACATGCTTGAGATAGCAACGCATGCGAGTTCGACCGAGCAGTGCTCTAACAAATGCAAATGGATGTGACATTGTAGACAAAGCTGGAAAAGTAATTTTTCAAGGAACTCGTGGTAAAAACAATTGTTATCTTTTGGATGCTCGGTTCAGTAATTGTTGCAACTTGACTAAGGTAGAATCTACACTTCTTTGGCATGAGCGTTTTGGTCACATCAATTATCGTCTTCTAACTAAGATCATTAATAAAGAACTTGTTAGAGGCGTTCCCAAAATCAATGCAAAGATTGATGGTGTATGTGGTGCTGTCAAAGGGTAAACAAACGAAAGTTCACCATAAATCATCTCGAGATATTCTCACTAAACTCCACTTGATTTAATTCATATGGACCTCTTCGGACCTATTCAACAACCCACGGTTGCGGGTAAGAAATGCGCTTTAGTTAAGGTAGATGATTACACAGATTCACTTGGGTAGCATTTGTATCTCATAAGAATGAAACCCTTGATGAATTCAAGATTATTTTTAATAGAATCCCAGAGCGAACAAGGTTGCAAAGTAAAGAAAATTAGAAGCGACCATGGAGGCCAATTCAAGGACGATAAGGTGTTTGAATTTTGTGTGAACTGGGGGATTATTAAACAATACTCACCACCCATTACTCCTCAAGCTAATGGAGTTGCGAGAAAGAAAGAATAGGAACATTCGAGAAATGGCAAGGGTAATGCTCCATAACAAAAAACTTACCTTTAAGGTTTTGGGGAGAAAGTTGTCTTCACGACATGTTATTTGATCAACCGTGTCTACCTACGGTCTAAAACCCTAAACACTCCTTATGAGTTGTGGTACGGTAGAAAACCCAACTTACACTATCTCGAGTGTTCGGAAGTAAGTGTTACATTCTAAAAGATCGAGAACAGAAGAGGAATTTGATACTAAAAGTGATGAAGGTATCTTTCTTGGCTATGCCTCTGATAGTCGTGGTTTTCGAGTGTTTAATCTCAGAATCCAAGTTATGATGGAGTATGCTAATGTTATCATTGATGATATTAGTAATTTTCATCATGATAATCCTCCTACCGAATTGCCCCCAACATAGACAATTGAGAAAGTCAAAGAAATCCCAGAATCAGTTGAAGTCATCCCAATTATTCATGCGATCTGATATTTCTAGTGACGAGGAGAAGAGCACTAATCAGGCTGCTCATGTCGAACAAGAACGTGTCCCTCCTCGACACCTCTGGGTTCAAAGGAATCATAATCCCAACAGTATTATTGGAGGTAGAGATTCTCTTTGCTAAGACAAGAGGACAACTTCAAAATATTTGCAATTTTGGTTGTTATCTTTCACAAGTAGAACAGAGAAAATATTGATGAAGCTCTTAGCGATCCCTTTTGGGTGAATGCAATGCATGAAGAGTTAAATCAATTTCAAAGACAGGACGTATGGGAACTAGTACCTTGTCCCTCCAATATCAATATTGTTGGTACCAAATGGATATTCAAGAATAAGTCTGATGAATTTGGCACAATTATCGGAAATAAAGCCGACTTGTCGCTCAAGGATATTCACGATTGAGGGTATCGACTTTGTGAAACCATTTCTCTGTGTCACGCCTTGAGTCCATTCGGTTGTTGTTAGCTCATGCTTGTTTTCTAAAGGTTAATATGTTTCAAATGGACATAAAATCCGCGTTCCTAAACGGAATTTTGAAGGAAGAGGTATATGTCGCTCAACCTAAGGGTTTTGAAAACCCTGATTTCCCAAATCATGTCCTTAAGCTTACAAAGGCATTATATGGGTTAAAACAAGCACCTCGTGCTGGTTCCAAAAACTAACTACTTCTCTTCTTAGGAAAGATTTTTCGAGAGGCGGAGCTGATAAAACCTTGTTTACCAAATGGAGTGGGAAAGATGTTGTCATTTCTCAAGTCTATGTAGATGATATCATCTATGGTTCAACTTCTGAAAAACTTGCAAAAGATTTTCAAGTCTCTCTTGGCAAAGAATTTGAAATGAGCAATGTTGGTGAATTAAAGTTCTTTTTAGGATTACAAATTCAGCAACATAAGGATGGAATTTACTTATCTCAAGAAAAATATGCCAAGGATCTTGTCTCAAGGTTCGGTCTGGATAAGTCAACTCCAAAACTGACACCTATGCCCACCACTGTTAAACTACATAGAGATGAGAAAGGAGTAAATGTGGATCAAAAACTGTATCGATCTATTATTGGTAGCCTTTTATATCTTACAACTACTAGACATGATATTGCGTTTAGTGTGGGTTGTTGTGCTAGATTTCAGGCTAATCCAAAGGATCTCATCTTGCAGCTGCAAAAAGGATCATACGATATGTGAACCACGCGGTCGGGTATGGTCTATCTTACACTTTTGATACTAACACTGATCTTTCTGCTTATTAGGATGCTGATTGGGCAGGATGTGTGGAAGACAGAAAAAGTATGTCAGGGGGTTTTTACTATGTAGGACTGAATCTTGTGGCCTGGCATAGCAAGAAACAAAATTCACAATCCCTGTCCACATGTGAGGCGGAATATATTTCCGCCCGTTCATGTTGTACTCAACTCCACTGGATGAAGCAAATGCTGGGTGATTATGGAATTAATACTGGAATAATGAAGATCTTTTGTGATAACTCTAGCGCGATTGAATCATTGAGAATCCCGTTGAGCACTCACGAACAAAGCACATTGATATAAGGTACCATTTTATTTAGATCTATATGAAAATGGTATCATAAATATGGAATTTGTGCCTTTAATAACCCGAACAACAATAGGCTGATATTCTCACCAAACCATTAGATCTATGTGAAATGGTATCATAAATATATATTTCAACACTTACGTATTCTCAGTCTTATTGGTGTTGTTTGTTGTTTTGGTTCATTAGTCATTTCTCAAACTCTTGCCCTGTGCTTATCTCGATCTTTTGGGCAATTGCGTTTAGAATTCCGGTAAGTGTTAGCTTCAATTCTACATTTGTTTCATTAGTTGATTTTTAAATGGGGTTTCGTAGTGTAATGTCCAAAGAAATCCATCTTTTCTTGTGAAAGTATGGTCGCTCTTGTTGTTCTTTCGAGAATGACATTTTATGGGGGAAAGTTCTTAATTAAACTTGTGCTTAATTGTCAAATCTTTGTGGGAGTGCGGCTGTGGAATATTATAGGGGTTATCTTGTATCTTTATAAACTCCTTGATGAATGCATTTAATTACGGCTATATGATTGCATCTAAAAAGTTGATATGTGCTTCTTTTTTTTATCATGAAGTGTCTCTATGGAAATTTCATTAGGACTCCACTAGTTTTCGTACCTTTGCCAATTTTATTGACAAAAAGGGGGAGAATTAATGTGTAGTTCACACTACAAATACATATGGTTTTAGGATCATTATGTAAGGGGGGTGGTTTTCATGTGAGATAAAGTATTGACTAAGGGGGAGTGATATATATCACCATAGTATTGTTGTCAAAGTTGTGATACAATTGAACTTTGATGTTGTGTAATAATACTATGACATTGTGTAACAATGATTGAGAGCTTTTGTTTTCTCATTGTTATGGCTACGGATCTTCAACAACGATGATGCTGATTTGAATATCTTTGGAATCATTGGAGTACTTGGAAGTGACGACGATTTCGAGTAATGTTGAAGAACCAAGGAGATCATGCATGTGGAGCAAGAAGCACAAAGTTTATTTATTTTGTATTCCATATGTATTGATAGTTTTGTCACTAAAATTGACAAAGGGGAGATTGTTAGAGCACCTTTGCTCGGTCTAACTCGCAAGCGTTGCTATCTCAAGCTTGTTTGTCAAGTTTAGTTGCCTAAACTATAAGTCTTGATTTCTAGTATACTTATAGCTAAGTCTCGGGCTAGGATAGAAAGTGTAGTTGAGCTCTAGACTCCACGACGTTCATCATGCAAAAAGACGAATAACTACTCAAGGAACCTGGTGGAACTTCATCGACTAAAAGGTATGTGGAGACTTGAACTTATCTATCACTCAAAAGTTTGTCTATTATATCTCCTATCTTGAGATAAAAGTCGTATTGCTACATAAACTTCGATTATACACATTTGCTATTTCGTAGTTTTATCTCGCTTATCTATTTCTCGAAATATGTGTTGGTAAGCTTTCGATTTGGCCAAGTTCATATTTACAAGTGACGAAAGTCATGTTGATTATTTCAATATCTTGAAAATCGCTTTGATGAAAAATAGTGTGTGAATAACCTCTATTTAACATCCTCTAAGAATGTTTCAATGATTGAAATGAGAGTTTAGAATATATAACCTTGAATGGATATAAACATTGTATGTGGACTCATACTTGTGTAAGTCCAAAATCCTTGAACTAAAGTATGCATACTTTCTTTGGTTCGGGATGTCCAGGAAGCTAAGTCCGCGTGCCGTACAATGCATCTTGGAAGTTAACATCCCGTGAATTTTTGCTGGAGTTTGTGAACTGAAAACAAACTCAATCCGGGTACTTAAGTATGCATACCGGTATGCATACTTGAGTAGATTATTTTCTAAAAACGGTTTATTCGTGAACTAAGACATATATAAACTAAGGAATGCATATTTGCAAACCTTGGCTATAATGTTCATGAATCGATTCGAGTGAATCAAAATCGTTTTTACTTAGATTGTGTCTGATATACTTCTATGAGATCTAAGCAATTGAATAACTATCTAACTAGTTCTTTTGAGTCATTTGAACTAGTTATGGTGAAGATGAATAAGGTTGATATGAAAGTGCTCATATGGCTAACCATTTGGTTGACTACTGTTGAACCAACTAGGTGTGCACGTTTAGGTACGGTTACACAAACCTAAATAAACGTGCATTTCATTTGTTTATAACAAGCTAAGTTCGATCTAACGGTTGAAAGATATTAGCTTGAATCTAATCAGGTTTTCATCTAACGGTGAATATTGAATGCTTTGTTACCAAGGTAACTTATATTGCAAACTCTGATTTGGAGACTATATAAAGGAGAACTCTAGCAACTGGGAAACCTAATCCCCACACCTCATGTGTGATACTATTTGTATAAGCTAGAGTTGATTCTCCTTTAACCTTAGGTTTCTACCGAGACCCTGTAGGTTAACGACTTTGAAGACTTCATTGGGATTGTGAAGCGGACCCAACTATTTTCTCCTGTAGTTGCGTGATCTGATCTTGCCATTTCTATCGTGATTGAGTGAAATCGTAAGATTGGCTTGAGATTAATTTCTCCGATAGGCAAGATAGAAGTAGTCACAAACATCTTCGTCTCATCGTTTGTGATTCCACAATATCTTGTTTCTCTAGTCGATTAAGATTATTATGAGGTGATTGATATTTCTAGGTTGTTCTTCGGGAATATAAGTCCAGTATATCAATTGGTTCTTGTTCACCTTGATTTATCAAAAGTAGGAACAAAACTCGTAGGTATTTCTGTGGGAGACAGATTTATCTATTCTTGTAGACTTTTACGTGTGATACTGATTTGTTTATTAAAGTCTTCGACTTTGGGTCGTAGCAACTCTTAGTTGTGGCTGAGATCGGCTAAGGGAATCAAGTGCATAGTATCTGCTGGGATCAGAGACGTAAGGAGTGCAACTGTACCTTGGATCAGTGTGAGATTGATTGGGGTTCAACTACAGTCCAGACCGAAGTTAATTTGTAGTAGGCTAGTGTCTATAGCGGCTTAATACGATGTGTGTTCAATCTGGACTAGGTCCCGAGGTTTTTCTGCATTTGAGGTTTCCTCGTTAACAAAACTTCAAGTCTCGTGTTATTTCTTTTCCGCATTATATTTTGTTATATAATTAAAATATCACAGGTTGTGCGTTGAATCGATCAATTGGTAAATCCAACCTTTGGTTGTTGATTGAAATTGATTGATCCTTGAACATTGGTCTTTGGTACCGTTCAAGTTAATTTCTCTTGTATTCAATCAGACTCGCAGATTTTATTTGCTTGAGTAAGGATTGAATCGAGAAATTGAGATATAACTCTTTGATATACTTTTCATTAAGATTGAGTCCTGACCGTCTAGTTGATTCTCTTAAAAGTATATTGGAGTTAGTCCATCCTGATTGCTAAGCGAAATATTGGGTGAGGTTATTGTACCCCTAATGTTTCAAAAATAATCAAACTGGAAGTAAATAACAATGCGATAACCTTGTTGAGATTAAGAGAAAACAAATTCAACATAAAACCACATCAAGGAAGATATTTCACTTATTGTCAAATACTGCAGCAGAAACTCAAGAAAACCCCACAACTAACCCACTTACTTATTCTGCTACCTAAAAGGGAAAAATCAACACAAGGTCAGAGCCTTGAATCGCAAGTTCACTCTTAATCCATCATATACACCGATAAGCATATAAGTAACAAAAGTAGCAAATCGATAATAAACATCTAAACTGTGGCAGTAGGAAGATCAGGAGACTAAGTTTTAAAATCAAAAAACATAACTCTCACTTTCAGTCTTTTACCAACCATTAAAACCACACACACATACCATAAATTAAACAATTGCATATACTTCCCACCGCGACACATTATTTGAACAGTGATGTCTCTGAACTCGGCAAACTCAACGACAACCCCATATCTGGTGTGCGCTCACAAGCATGATAGCTATTGTGGCCACACCAGGTACTCATAAGCGATAGCTATTATGATACCTGATCTCAACATATAAATTTCAACACACACATATCAACATACACGTCTACTGCTCACCGATTCTCACAAGCCTGATAGCTTTGCGGACCTGACCTCTTAGCAAGTAGATAAATAAGAATTAGTATCGAAGTATAGCAAACCGCCAAATAAGGATTTATACCTTAACGGTACTCCAACACATACAATCAGTTTCTCGACCCTGATATGATAGATAAAGAATAACTAAACAAAATAGAATAAAAAACACAAAGAGATTGCAATAGATTGTTTTGATTTTATTGCTTAATAGAAGAACTTAAAATGTTTACCTTTTAGGTTTGTTTTCTGCCCCTAGGTAATGCTTCTTCTTCTTGGTTTGTTCCATGTTAGTATTCTTCTTGTTTTTAGGTGTCCTCTACAAGCACTCAAGGTACCTATTTATAGGTTTAAGACTAAGCTAAAACTAGTAATACACGCAACGAGTAATTTTCTCTATTTTTGTAACCTTCTAGGAATAAAACTCTACTTCTAGAATTACTTGGGGAGTAATTCGGGGTATTTTTAACCTAGGAATAGGGTATTCTAATGGGCCCTAAACCCTAAAACGAATCATACCTCCCCCATTAGGAGGCTTTTGGTCCCTCAAAAGCATTGAACCAAGAGGTGGGGATATTTAGCTTGCAGCTGCTCTCTTGAGTACCACTTTGCATGCTTAAATTTTTTTCCCTTAAGGCAGACTTGGAATAACTCTTGTTCTCCCACTCTAGATATCTGTGTCTTTTTGCTAAGAACCATATCTTCTGTTGCTACTTCACTAGGAATTAAGTCTTGCACAACCGTTAATAATGGCGACTCATTTCGCTCGAAGGTACAAAAATCTTAAGATTCTCGGCATTTCTTTTGTAGAGTATATCTCATATAGCTTGGCAGTTCTAGCTTAAAAGCATTAGTGCCATATTGTTCCAAAATACGAAAAGGACCATAGCGTATAGGTTTCAACTTCCTCTTCGTCCCTTGTAAACGAGTTTTCCCAATATCTAACCAGATAAGATCACCAACCTGAAAAGTATGTTCAGTCCGATGTTTATCATGTCGTTGCTTGTAATGTGCTTGTGTTTTCTCAGTATTTTCACGTACTTTTTCATGAATCTGTTGAATACGCTGAATAAACTTCATTGTGCTAGCTACTTCTGACTTCTCGGTGTCCACATGTTCTGGCCTAGTAAACATTAGATCAAATGGAGATTGTGGTATGAATCCATAACATATCTCGAACGGTATTTTGCTGGTAGAGCTATGCAAAGCATGTTGTAGGAGTATTGAACATAAGGTAGATTCTCATCCCAACTCCTCGTCCTTTGTTGATTGAACCCTCGCAGTAGATGAACAATAGTTCGGTTGACAACTTCTGTTTGCCCATCCGTTTGCGGATGAAATGCAGTAGATCTTTTCAATGTAGTATCCAATAATCCCCATAAACTCTTCCAAAACCGTCTCAAAAACCTAGTATCTCTATCTCTAATGATACTTGCTGGTAAGCCAAAGTGTACAAAAACATTTTGGAAGAATTCTTGTGCTGCTCCTTCCGCTGTAATTGTCTTCTTGCAAGGGATCATGATTGCCATTTTGTTGAAACGATCTACTATGACAAAAATATAATCATTACCTTTCTTCGTAGTTGCTAAGTTTATCATTTTTGGACATGTGGTTCAAAAGATATTCCTGGTTTAAGTTTTTTATTCTTATTAAGAAAGAAAAAATCATATTTCTAGCTATTAAAATGGAAATGGTATTCCACACTCCATTCACCACACTACTCACCACTCCAATCCAAGTGTCCCAATAATACTAGTCGAGGTTGTTCATCCATGACCCACTGCTCACCAAAAGGGTTTTTAACGGCTTAGGATCACTGTCCCCTTATTGGGTGTGCCTTCGTGTCCCTCAATGGGGTCTTGCCATGTGGCAATAATTTTCCCATGTATTTTTGTAGTTGTGTGATCTCGTTAATTTAGGAAACAAAAGCGATTTTCCTTTAATGGCATAAAGCCATTACCGGACCAAACCTTCTATCTCCTGATTGATTAAAAAAAATTTCCTATCACAGAAAAAAAATCACACACATAAAAAAAAAAATCATACTGTCAAAAACTCATTTAATAGGTCTTTTTATATACTCTTGGTTTTATGATTTCTCTTCAATAGTAGCTTTCTTATCAATAGTTATCAAATACTGTGCCAAATTGAGCAAATCTATAGCTCACGCATTGGCAGAGTATACAAGTTTCAATATATAGTTAAATATGATTGATGATTCAATCTACGAAGAGATACTCTTATATTCCTAATACAACAATGAACGCATATGCTAGAGTTATTGCTTACCTAGTCACTATTTTTGAAATAGAGAGATGGGAAAATCTTTTTTTTTCTTTGTTTTTTTTTTTCCTGTAAAAGGGGAAAATCTTATATAAGATTAAGTTTAATAAGATGATGAAAATTAAATACTAAGTTTGTCTTTAATAGTGTTTTATCTACTGCAACTTACCGGGTTCATAACGAAATTTGGAGAAGGATGAACATCGTTAGGGAAAAAAACATAAGATATAAGTTGGGATTTTGGTTCGGAAATGACTACATGCTATGAAAAGAAAGTACTTACTATTTCATATTTTGTTTCCTAAATTAAAGAGATCATCCAACTGTGATTATAGGTGAAAGAAATTAGTGCCACATGGCGGTATCTTATTGAAAGGACATGAGGGCACACGTAACGAGGGGACGGGTGATCCAAAACCCTCCCAAAATCAAGAGTCTAGATGTGTGTGAGTGGAAACTAGTGCTGCGATAAATGAGTGGAATAGCAATTCCGCTATTAAAAGACTGTGACATCATTGATGACTTCACACCGCGTGGGTATTGTCCACCCTAGGACCAAACATTAATATTTAGGACCAAACAATAATATATTTCTACAAATGGACCAAATAGACGGTTGATTAGGTCAACGGGACCAAACTAACTTAATTGTATTTTCTCAGAGTATCATATAGTAGTTTTTAGACTTTCGACTAAATGAATAAGGGCGGTGCTACCTCGCACTGTAAACTTATAACAACTTCCTAAGCTAGCGGGGTTTGCACCGTTATATGGGACTTTTTACCTTTAGATGTTCATAGATTAAAGAGACAATTGTCCCATAAAAAATTAATTGTAAACAAGTCCATGTAACAAAATATCTCTCATTTTCATTCCAAAGTGAGGTCGTCTTTGACTACCACATCGAGGTACAATGAAGAAAACCCTTGATATTGGGTTCTTCAATTAAAATTGATGAACCCCTTGGAAGATGCATGTTAGAATCTAAACATGAGTAAGAAACCCAAAACAACAATCATCGTTTTCTCCTTTTCTATATTCATTTTTGCAACTCTTTATGGATCAATTTTTTTCCCTGCAACTCCCTCGTTGATCAATAAATTCTGCATTGAGATATTAATTTGTGATCTGCTCTCTTTAAGAAGACCTAGTTATAACCATTACCATTACTGTCATTTTACATCAAAGTTGAATAACGGCAGAGAAAATTGTATAAAGAAAAATCAAGCCTAAAGTCTACCCAAATACGAGACCAAAATCAAAAAAGCAGGGAGGAAACTAGGTTAAGATTTGAAATTAGCCATCGATCAAAAAATATTTGAAATTAGCCGAGCTTGTTAACGGATATTTTTCAAATGTTTATCTCTCGATTTCGATCTTATGTTTAGGGAAAAGTATGCTTCGATTTTTTTTTTAGTGATAGCCACTAAGGCAGAGAAACATAAATCCAATGAAAAGGATCTCCTTGTTTAAGTTAAAAGATTTTAAGGATGAGTTATTTTAATTAATTTTAAATGACAGTTGTTCCCAGCCACAAGATGTTTTATATTCATGATCCAAAGGTCAAAAACTTGCTAACGTATAATTCCACTAGTGGATTATGGCACGAGACAAGTGTAACTTTGACGAAATTATTTATAGTGGTGGTGGTGGTGCCAACACTTGGTGGCGATGGAAGCCGCATGAGCGTCATTGCACGAAGAATTAGAAAAAATATACTAAGTTTTACAAAGCTTCGTAATAATGCTCGAGTACCTTGAAATTTATCCGTCGTCTTTTTCTAATCTAATTGAATCAAATTTCCCACATAACTTATGCACACGCACAGTTCGGTTGGTGCGGTTATTTGTAAAACCGTTCACCTAACAGTGTATAGTGCGGTTAGCACATTTAAAACCGTAGCGAACTCGGTAGTATTCGGTTCGGTTAAAAAACAAAAACAAACTCGGTTGGTTATTTTATTGGTTCGGTTTGGTTTTAACCATAAATAAAATGTCGGAAATTCTGACAGATTTTGTACCTGCACCTGTACTTTCATTCCATAACAAATAACAATAAACAAGTAGATTAAACAGATCCATTCCATACAAGAGTCTAAACTTTAAAGATCAAACACACACACAATGAAGTCCAAAAGCAAGGAGTCTAAACTCTAAAGATCAAACACACACACCATGACACAATAGTCTTAAAGTTTAACATAAGAAAACAAAGTAGCACGAAGAGTCTTAAAGAGTCGAAGAGAGGAAGACAAGTAAAAGACTCCAGAGTCCAGTCCATCCAATTCTCAAGCCAATAATCCCCTTAATCCTCATCCTTGCCCAAAATGTATGCAAAGAGAAAACTCAAAAGTCGAGATCAAAATTCTTCACATCATGGGTAATGTACTTCACATGTACTAATCCTTCACATCAAAATTCCACAATACAATAACAACTTCTATGACCTCCAAGGTAATGAATCTCGCCACTTTCTCTTTAATCTTCATATGCAAGCCCTAAGCAATTACAGAATCATAGATCCCCTAACCATGGAGATAAATCATGATATGCAAAAGAAATGACAACTATAAAAGGGTGACTGCATTCACAGTTCTTTCCCTCATTACCAAAATGAGACAAGCTCTCTCAAAGTAGTCCAATTTAAATACTCTAACTTGGATTCATTCAAGTGACAAACAGTCCTTCTTTTTCTTAATAGAGACATGGCTATAGAAATAAGCAATAAAAAAACAAGCAATACAAATAAGATGAAATGTTGAAAAGTAATAGAAATTTTAAGTCAAAAAGAAGAGAAGAGATTCCATTACCATCTTCAATCTTTGGCATTGTCATCAGTACATAGTCACATATGAAATCAAGAGAGATTGGTTTTACGCAACCCGACTGCGTCTGAAAGTGCTTCATTTGTCCTAGAAGATAGCGAGCTTCTCCATGGAGTAAGAATGCGCTTTCGGTGCTGAATGTGGACTACGAAGCAGCCGAGGACACTAGTATTACCAAAACATCCTTCGCCATAAGTGATAGTACCTTATACTTGGTACTATTAACTGCCACCATACCCGAGAATATCAAAATCCACTGGTAGATTTTTCACGGTCATCAAACGAAATACCTTTCAAGTTCGGACTTTGGATGAGTAGAGTGAACATTCATTCTTTGCATTTTCTTCCTCGACTCAAGCATATCCTCAATATTTTCTTCTTGCACACAAACTACCATGTCATCTACACTGCGGCGATTGTTGACCCGATTACCTAAGACATCAACACAATCAATATTAGTAAATGATGATAACAAAATTTATAATATCTAACGGTAGAACAAAAACGAGATAACTAAAGTTAAAAGTGATGTCACCTTCATCCGCATTAGCATTTGAATACATGGTGTTGTACTCTTCATAAAGTCTTCCCCTGTCTTGTTTCACGACTTTCAAAACAGTCCCAACCACGAAATCTTCTTGCTCATACAAACATTCAAGATCAAACTTCAAACCGGACTCTTTCTCTCGAGGATCAAGCAACTTAGCAAAAAATAGAACGAGTTCATATCTTCATAATCCCCCAATATGAGTTGTACTTTTTGAACATTACTTCGCCATCCTAGAAATATGAGCATCTCGGTTTCTATAGCTCTAAGACGAACCAATTGTTCATGAATCAAAGGCAAGCGCCATAAAAACTCATGTGTAGTAACATGTGTTTGAAGCAGAGAACTTAACAGTAGCATCAAAGAAGATTTTTAAACATTTTACAAGACTCCTAGCATATATGACCAGTTTGCAGCATATGGAGCATGATGACGGGGCTTGTTCATTTCTTAAGTATTCCTCTTTTTAGTTACATCTCCT